>JAEQBH010006489.1:0-117534 GCA_016808115.1 Tetrastigma voinierianum | reverse complement strand
CATGATGCTTTACCCAGCCGTATGACTTTAGGTAATGGGTACTGACGGTACGGTAAGTGCCTTACCTTGGAGAACGAGGTGAGACAGGATTTGAGTCTACCTAGAGTGGTTTGTGAATATGAGGATGTTTTTTCAGATGAACTACCGGGATTACTCAGCATAGCATGTAGACTTCTACGATTGAGTTACTCCCTAAGCACGACACCTATTTCTATTACTCCACATAGAATGGTGGCGCTTATGAGTTGCGTGAACTCAAGGTCCAATTGTAAGAATTGTTGGAAAAGGGTTTCATTAGACCAAGCACTCACCAGGGGCGCCTAGTGCCGTAGTTGAGCACCAGGCTAAAGGGATTACTCCAAATTTTCGAGGTAGCCGAAAGTGGAAGTGGAGCACATGATGGATTTTGTGACTCACTTTTCCATGGACATCGCAATGGCATGACGCTGGTGTAGGGATAGTGGACCGCCTTACTAAGTCGGCAAACTTCCTTTTTAGTCAGGTATGATAACCTTCACACTGGAGGAATTCTACAGGTTGTACGTGTAGAAGATTGTTTAATTACATGGAATGCTAGTATCTATTGCATCGGACCGGGATCCCAGGTTTACAACTCATTTTTGGGAGAGTTTCCAAAGAGCCATGAAGACACAATTGATGATGAGCACAACTTGTCATCCCCAGATGGACGGTCAGTCAAAAAGGACCATCCGGTGATGTTAGTGACATGCTACTTCGCATGTGTCCTCGATCTCAAGGTGCCGGGAAGAGACTTAATTTTTGTGGAATTCTCCTAGAACAAATACTATCATGAAGATAATGGATGGCTCCCTATAAGGCACCTTATACGGAGGCAATGTCGTATTCTGGGCTATTGGATCTGAGGTAGGGGAGAGATCCTACCTGGTCCCGATTTGGTTAGAGACACCTTCGAGAAGGTGGACTTGATACATAAACTTTTCCCATGGCCTGGGAGTCGATAGAATAGCTACCCCGACAAACGGCCTAACCTCTAGAGTTTGAGGTGGGGGGATCATGTCTTCTTGAAGGGTGACGTTTTAAGAGGAGGAGTGGTCGATTTCGTGCCGGGAACCACGCTAAAAGTATATCAAGCCCTTCGAGACTCGAGAGGGTGATATGGTTTACCTAGGTTGGCTTTACCTCCAAGTTTATCGAATGTTCATATAGTGTTCCGTGTTCCACGCCTCCGTAAGTACACTTAGATCCTACTCATGTAAATACGACTAAAGGTAGCTTGTTGTCGATGCGTAAGGAACCTTCGAGGAGGGAATTAACACGCATCAAGGATAGCCGGTGATCGTTTTGACACAAGACCATGAGGCTAGTTAAGGTGTTGGTGGCAAAGATCAAGGGAGTGGAGAAGGCAAAGAAGAACAGCGAGGCAACGATGCGTACCAATTATCCTTGTTTTATTGAGGACAAAGGTACGTTGTCTAGTCATTTGATAATAAAATGACTGTATCATATGCATGTGATTGTATGTATATGTGCGTGTGATTTTTGGGACGAAATTCTTTTAAGGAGGGAAGAATGTAAAAACGAGAAAATCGAATTTCTTCCCTTAAAAGGCAAACAAGAATCACCACTATAATACAAAAGCTGAAAACCTAGAAATTTCTAGGATCTCGGATGATGAAACGGACAACACCGTTGGATTCGTCCATAAATCTAGTTACCAAGACTAATTTCACATATTCCGCACGGTCGATTTTTCACCAATTTCGGCAAAAAGGAATCCAATGGTGTGGGTGACACATGGCATGATACATGCATGCCATGGGTGATACATGGCATGATGCATGCATGCAAAAAGATGACACATGGCATGATGCATGCATTCCATGTGGTGACACACATGGCATGCATGCATGCATGCCATGTGGATTTCTCTGCCATAAAACGGATCAATGGAGGAAGAGAGGAAAAAAGAAAAATGAGAGAGAAAGAAAGGGAGAAGGAAGATTCGATAGCTTCTTCCTAAATTCCAAGATTCGACGGGCCGAGTTCCTCAGCCAAGAGCAAAGTCGCTACACTCCAAGAGGTAGGATTTTGTCCTACTTTCGTTAATTTCTACTTAAGTGTTGTGTGGGTCGTAGACCGAGTTCCCACCTAGGGTTGTCTGGTCAGTATAAGACCGACAGCCATATAGAGCCATGTGGCTGTGTTTGCACCGTGGTGTCGCTCCTGCCATGTGGGTTGTCTCGACTCGCAGGCCAGTTCGAATCTTAAGGGGCCATTTGGTCGTGTAGAGCCGTGTGATTGTGTTTCCACCTCAAGCCCATATGGCCATGTGGGACCTTTTAATCGCGGTGGGTCAGATAAGACCATTTGGCGTGTGGTTGTGTTTCCACCTTAGGGCCATTTTTATCTCAGGGGACCGGCTATCGGTGGGACCATCTCGTCGTGTGGGGCCATCCAGCCATGTGGGGCGCTAGCCGAGTAGAGCTGTCACAGGTGGGACCATTTGGTTGTGTAGGGCCTTGTGGTTGTGTTTCCACCTCAGGGCCGTTTGGCCATGTGGGACCGATTGGTCATGTGGGGCTGTTTAGCCATGTAGGGCAGTCTAGTCGAGTAGAGTCGTCCAGCCTTTTTGGGCTTTTTGGTTCAATCCCAACGCTTAAGGATGGCTTGTTGTCTCAAGAACTCCGTGGGTGTGGAACGGTTTGAGTAGACTCCATGGCTGTTTTCCTGTTTTAATCGGTAACCTGAATAAGTGAAAATTCCCAGTTGTTTAGGACTGATATGTGTCCTGTTGGTGGCCTGAGTATGGCTAAATTTAGGGTCTCAAATTTTGGATTGTTTTCTACGATACAGTTGCTGGGTTTGGTGATAACATGCTCAGGTGGGCCTGTTATGGCTTGTTGTGAGAATTGTTTTGTGGGCATCTCTTATGCAATAATTGGTCTTGGATAAATCGAGTTGTCTTTACTCACGCTTGATTGATGTACTTTGGTACTAATATCTATCGAATGTGTTGATATAAGGAATTTAATATATTAACATTGAGATGAAAATGTTGGAAATCATATCGATCGTTAAAATATGTGCTATTATATTAACATTGAAGGAATGATGTTTGGAAACTTAATAGCCGCAGGGTTATAATTGTCCAAAAATGCATGATGATGCATGGCTGGTGTATAGTCCATATGTCATTCATTACATATGAGACATGGAATTGATGGCGCAATGGTGCATGATTGTATATGCACGATTATCGCATTAAAATGGTGTGAGGCATGGGTGGTAAATCAACACCGCGGGTTTGCGGTTTTATCAGCGGACTGCAATGTGGGACAACGTCCAACAAAGTCGCACAATTGATTAAAATGGTAAAGAAAATATGTGTCAGGTATTAGCAAGAAGGGATAGATCCTCCCTCGGGTGAAAAGCCCGCCAATTATGGTCAGACATAATCCCTAACGGTGAAAGGCCAGAAAGTGTTCAGGTTTCGCGAGCTCCTCGATGAGACACACCAAAATCCACTACCCACACAAATGCGCATGATTTTGAACATAAAATATAAAATGATCATTGTGATGTATCATCCAAAAAGCTTTTGGTTTATAAACAAATGAAATTTGTTTTGAAAATGATCATTGGATGTCATCTAGAATGACGGTTTATCACACATGGGCTAAGGCGTTGTGTGAGGGAGTCGATGAGGACTTGGGCGCATGGTACATGGTGAGTCGCATCTCATTTCATGGCATGACATGTAGGATTCCATATAAAATTGGCATGTTCTTGTTGGAATGTGATTGTGAAATGTTGAGTGAACATTGCATGTGCACTTAGGTGGAGAGTAGCCCTTGTAGGAGGTATTCTCTACTGGGCGTGGCTCACCCTTCATGGGACAACCCTTTCAGGTACAGGGTCAACACTTGTGAACGACGCTCAGACGAGGTCGTGATTATGAAGAAGGTCACATGTGGCCTTGATAAACTCTTGTAAAAGGTGCTTGAGACAAACTAGTTCTAGAAAGTATTTTGTACAAAAGAATGGTAGTTAAATTCTTTTGGACTATTGCCAATATAGTAGGTATGTAATTATGGTAAGAGGGTCGTGATAGGACTCTTACGAACAATATTTAACTGCATTATTCTCATATTTTTAATTTAAATATGAATGAATGAGTTCCATGAAGTGACGACAGAGGTGGTGCTTCAGTAACCCGGCATCCACCAATAATTGGCACCGGTCCAAGACGAAAACTTAGGCGCGAATTACTTAAGGTAGAATTCCGCAGTCGACCTGGCCACACCCGGACCCCCGGCTGGGGGCTTCACCACTCCTCAAGAAAGTTGGTTGATGAGATATTGAAAAAAAAAGAAGTTTCTACTTTCAGCCAATTTTAGATTCTATAATCATTAAAAATTTAAAAAATATGGGCCCAAGTGGGTTATTTACAAGCCCAAATGGTCATGGGCTTATTAGTGGTCAGTCAATAGGCCTTAGTTCTATTTTGGGCTATCATTATTTTTCTAACCTAACTCTAAAAATGGAGGCCAAAATAACCTAATCACTCCCCATGTTTATACCCCCACTAGGATTGGAGACTTATAGCAATAGGGGATGGCAATGAGAAGAGTTTATTGGATTAAGGTATTGTTTAGTCGAGCCCTAATTACATATCTAAAATTATAATTATTTTATTCATATATTCTAATATAATAATAATAGTACCATAGTTGAGACTTGTAGCAAAGAGATGGTAATGAGACGAAGTCTTATTGGATTAAGGTAGTATTTAGTCCTATCAATCGAATTATATTTTAAAAATAATTTTATAATAATTTTATTTTATATTCTAATATATACACACAATAATAATAATAATTGAAATAATTTATAAAATTATAATATTTTATTTTTATGAGATATATTAATTTTAATATAAATATAATAAAAACAAATATAAAAATAAATAAAACTAAATATAAGATCGATTAAAAGTAAAAGCTATAATGGCATGTGATATGGAATTTTTCTTTTCAAACTTGCCTCACCGTTTAATTTTAAACAGGATTGAGAAATGTGATTTAAATAAAAAGGTGAGATTGTGATGGCTGTTCGTCCCAAATCAGTCGGTTGTCATCCCTAGACTAGCGTGTAACCATCTCCAATCTTACTCTTACTCATCCCAAATTCAGTATCATATTTTTGTACCGAATAAATGTGTTTTTTTTCCTTTTCGTCATTTTTGTTCCTTTTGGCTTTGAGATCAAAAGACTGCATCTTTGAGAGAAATTAATGCTTGAAATATTGCTTAATTGACTCATTTCATCATTCCCTGACTCCACTTTATTAATATGATTTAATCTGACTCAAAGGATGTGTTAATCAGTATTATAATGATATTATAGATATATATATATATATATATATATATATATATATATATATATATATATATATATATTTTTTTTTTTTTTATAATTATTTCACTAAAGTCTTCCATAATAACAAAAACAGGAAAAAGTTTATTGTCGATAATGAAGTCAAACTAGTATGCCTGAGAGCAATTCCATGGGAAGCTGCCCAAATTCCAAATGTATACCCTCTAAGAATTTTTGTTCCCCGTTGAGTCTCGTCTTCCTTAGGTCCTGTCCCTTCTTCCTGGAAAGTTCATGCAGCCATATCCCCGTAAAAGGGCATGGTCACATGTCGTGAACGGAATGAAGTTTGGAGGCCATGCCATGTTTCAGTTTGTCATGGCCACTAGATAAAGTGAAACACACACACACACACACACACACACACACATATATATATATATATATATATATATATATATATATATATATATATATATATATATATATAGATGAAGCTCAATCCAACATGGGATGAAGACCACCAAAAATTAGAAATTATTACTTATTCTAGCACAATTTGATGATTCTAATGAATTTTATTAGACCGGAAACCTATTTCCAGGTCGTATCGTTTCATTCTTGTGCTAATGTTTGTGTTCTTTTGACTGAGGGAAAAAAATAATTTCTAACACTATTCTACTTGTGGTATCCTTCTCAATTATTTTACAGAATAAATTAATAAGATGGGAATCATACGGGCATAGACATCTTTGGTAATTCACTAATTTGTGTGATTGTTTGGAGGTTGAATGGAGAAAATTAAGACCATGCACGTGTTAATATTCCACCTAACAATAGTAATAATCTAACAAGAATGAGCAATGATAAATAAAGAACTTTCAACCATAAAAAAGGACAGGTGGAAAAACCCTCTAGGTAGAGGTAAATTAAATCACTTTGAAAATATCTTTTCCACAACATAATGAAAATACAAATATATCGGGATAATTGAAGTGAAAAACCATCGTCCCATGATATGAGTAGAAAGGCATTGGGAAGAACCACAAACCTTGAGCCTCAAAACAGGGCTAGTAAATAAACCCTAATTTTTCAACCTTCCATAATCCCTTTACTCTGTGTTCAACTCTTCGATCTTATCAAAAAACCCTAATACTATGTATCTTCTCTCCAAAACTAACTCAAGGAAGATCATACACCTGGGAAGCATGTTATACACTTAGCTAACTATCACTGTTGGTGTGAAGACTTGCGGAACAAGTTGCTTCTTCTCTTCTAGAATGATTTACTGCTTATATATATATATATATATATATATATATATATATATATATATATATATATATGAAGTTCCTTTCCTCTTCTGTAATTTTCTGAACTCTCTGTAACTCTCTCTCTCTCTCTTTACAGTAATAAAATAGTCTTTCAGTTTCTGTATGTTCTTATCATAGTATCGGAGCAAAATAGAGTCGTCAATGGCATCTGCCCTTCACCATCTCCTCAACTCATCTCCTCGACTGCATATTTCAGACGCTCCCATCTGCTCTTTGCACCAATCAGCATCAGATTGGATCGCTCCAATTATACACTTAGGGAGATCTCTTAGATTCTGCCTCACTGTTCGTGCGTATGAGCTTAGGTTTCTTATTGGTACTCAATCTCAATCCCTGGTTTATCATAATGGGTCTGTTAATTCTGATTACACACACTGGTGTCGATTGACTGCTTTGTTAAGTTAGATTTTATCTTCCATGTCTGAATCAATGCTTGGCCATGTGGATACACTGTCATACCTCTTTCTGGAAATCTGGAAAACTTTAGAACAGTTTTCACCCACCAGATCTTAGAGCTCGTATTCTTAATCTTCGATTTCTTCTGAAATCTACAAAAAGGTTGCAGTCCTTGCTGATGGAGCATGTGTTCACATGTTAACTTCCAGTGAGATGTCTAGGGCTTCAGCAGAATGGAGCCAACCTGCTTGAAGTCTTCTGTATCTAATTCACCCTAGAACATTCCTATTGTGTATAAATACGCTGTGCTTCATTCAATACATTAAGAAGTTCTCTGGAAAACTTCCTCTCCAAGTTTTGTTTTCTCTTTAGCATTTTATCAAACATCAACACTTCTCATACAGAATCTTTCTTGTTCAGTTGTTTTTGATGAAACAAATTTTCTATATCTTCATTTGTTCTCACCAAAGCCCTTCTTCCATCCTTATCTTCATCTTCTTCACCAGTTTTCATTTCCTTACTTCAGTCACTGCAGGTTCAGTTAGCCAACATCCTATTTCTTTTCAATCATCAAATTCCTCTCTATTTCAGTCCAGTTTGCCTTCTCCTTCAACAACAGCTCCAAATGATCACACTTCTCTAAAAGTTACTTCTTCAGTATCTACTTCCGTTGATACCACTAGTGTCCCTTGCTTCCTGTCTCTTCATCTCACCTTTATCATCACCCGTTTCTTCTTCAATACAACCTTTGCTGTCTCTACTTCCTTGGCACCTGTTCTACTTCTTCTGAACCACTTATTGCTCTTTGTTTGTTCTACACTATCCCATACAAAAACCAGAGCAAAATCTGGTGTTCTTAAACCTAGGACAAACTTATCTACTGTTAGTTCTATTTCCCCTGAGCCACTTACTGTTTCTGAAGCTCTCCCTAATCGTCATTGGAAGGCTGCTATGGAATTAGAATTTCAAGCTCTCTTAAAGACAAAAACCTGGGATTTAATTCCACCTATTTGAGACAACCGTTGTACAGCGAAAGTGGGTCTTCCGCACCAAACATATTGCTAATGGCACCTTGACAAATACAAAGTTGAGACAGTTGCCAAAGGTTTTCAACAAACCCTGGCATTGATTTTATTGATACTTTAGTCCATTGGTTAACCAACTACTATCAGAATTATTTTCTCCTTGGCTGTTACTCATGGATGGGAGATTCAACAAGTTGATGATAATAATGCTTTCCTGAACGGAGAGAATGATGAGACTGTTTTAATGGCTCAACCAGCTGGTTTTGAAGATCCCCTTCGGCCCCATTTTGTTTGTAAACTTAACAAAGGCTTTATATGGCCTCAAGCAAGCTCCTAGAGTTTGGTTTGACTGTCTTAATCTCACTCTTAAGCATTGGGCTAGAGTTTTCTCAGTCCCCATTTCTGGTTCCTCACTATTTTTTGCCTGTATTCATGGCTGCATGCTCTTGTCCTTGTGTATGGGGACGATATCTTGATCAATGTGGGAGTGATCTCTACTGCTATTCATACTCTCATTCAAGACCTGAATAAGACCTTTGCCCTCAAAACTCTTGGGGATGTTCATTGCTTTCTGGGATTTGAGGTACTACGGACTAATTTCGTTTTCATCTAAAGCAAACTAAATATACTGATTTATTTTACCCAAACAAATATTCTCAGCTCTAAAGCCTGTTCTACTCCTAGTATGAGTTTGGCTAATAAACTTTGCCAGATGATAACTCATCTTCTCTCAACCTTCTTTATATCGAAGTACTATAGGTCTCTTCAGTATCTAACCATACCAGGCCTGATATTTCCTTTTGCTGTGAACAAACTTAGCCAATTTTGCATTGTCCCTCACTACAACACACTGGGTAGCCTGCAAAAGAATTCTTCATTATATAAAAGGGACTCTGGTTTTATGGCATTTCTTTTGTCCAGCCTCGGTCTTAAGTTTGAAGGCTTTTCTGATGCTGATTGGGCAACAAATCTTGATGATTGAAACCAATGAGTGGGACTTTTGTGTCTTCTTAGGACGCAAATCTCATTACCTGGAGTTCAAAGAAGCAAAATGTAGTGACTCGCTCAAGTACAGAGTCTGAATATAGAGCCCTTTCTGCAACTGCTGCTGAACTTGTTTTGGTGCAGAATCTACTTATAATGCTTGAATTTCCTTCCAGCCACACCTCCAGTGCGTTGTGTTGTGATAATGTTGAGCCCAAGCACTTGCTAAATCCAATACATCATGCCAGAAAGAAGATATTGAGTTAGATATTCATTTTGTCAGAAATCTGTAAACTGAACGCAAATTGGAGGTCCTGGGATATTCTTTATGATCATCAACCAGCTGATTTGTTTACTGCTTCACTTCCTTTTGAATGATTTTCCTATTTCTGTCACAAGTTTTCTAGGATCTCCCTCAATCAGCTTGAGGGGGTATATTAGAACGAATATAAAAGGATAGAGATTCTGATAGACCTATACCTAAGCATCACACATGAGTGCATCTCCTCCAAAAACTAACTCAAGGAAGATCATACACCTGAGAAGCATGTTATACACTCCCTGCTAACTAACACTGTTGCGTGAAGACTTGCAAAAACAAGTTGCCTTCTTCTTATAAAATGATCTAACATTTGTATATGTATAAAGTTCCTTCCTCTTCTGTAATTTCTGAACTCTCTGTAACTATATTTCATTACAGTAATAAAATAGTCTTTCAGTTTCTTGTATGTTCTATCACACACAAACTTAGGGAATACGTAAATATTAAAGGTGGGCCTTCCATACAGACTCATAGGCTGGACAACTTGTGCTTCCACTACAATCTTCATCATCCCTTTGATTTGCATTCATGCATGCATGGCCAGGAACCTTCACTCAAGTACATCAAATAACTTAATTAGTGACACCTGATTTACTTATTTGTATAAATTCCTTTACGTTCAATCAATGCAGAAACTGCATTAATCAAACTTGTTAATCAATCAGTTTAAAACTCCATTACAGTATATATCAAGCACTAATCTTAGTTTACACTTTACATGGCATCTAATCCAACCAGTTGAATCAAGCTGACGCTCTTCTGAACTTCTTATAACTAGTCCATGAATTGGTCAGAGAAAGACATGTATACTTAATCATAAGGATCAGATCTATATCGGTCATACAATTACATCATGATTTCATGAAGAGCTTTGATCCATGCACAAATATAATTACATCCTTAAGAGTCATGGCACCATCCAGCGTGCATGTACTCGTAAAAGGCTAGCCGGAAGCGCATTGAGGATGCAAAAATGGTATATGGAAGTGTTGTTGTGCCCAAACAAAAAGAATATATACAAGCCTAAATGGTAAATGTTGTCGCGCCACTGACATTTTTCCTTTTTCTCCATAGATTTGTTTATCATAATTATAATTCTTTCTAGCATATATATTATATATACATGCACGCAGATACTCAATTAATTTGGCAATTTGGGAAGGGCTTCTTGTCTTTGGTCGTGACAGTGCATAAAAAGGCTGATGCATGTGAGGACGTAGAGTCATCAGTCATATTCAAACATTTGATTGTTAAGGAATATGTCACGCAAAAGCTGTGAGCGTTACGACGAAACCAGCCAACATTCAATAAAAATCCATTCCCACCTTATAAATCTATTCTTTGATCCAAATTAGTGCCCCACAAAACAGGGTTCAAAAAATCGGCCGAGTCCGGTACGACTCGGCCGATTCATAACCGACTCGGGGCTAACCGAGTCGATACCGTTACCAGGTACGAGACGGAGAGTGTATCGGCTAAAACTCGGTAAAACTCGGTGGACTCGTCCGAGTTCGCGAGATGACTCGGTCAACTCGGTGCAAAACGGTGAGAATACAGAGAATAATCTCAACAAACAACCCAAAAAGCAACGAAATTTCAAAAATAAACAATAAAAATCCAAAAAATTGCAGAGATTTGACTGAAATTTCAAAGATTCGACTAATAAAGAAACGAAGAAGAACTGAAGAAGAGGAAATTAAAAAACAAAACCTAACTTACCTGAGGGAGAAGCGGAGAAGATGAAGTGATGATGGACCTAACGCATTCTACATAGCTGAGTCCCGATCATCGAGTAGAACCGAGCGGAGAAGACCACTGACAATGCCTCGAGCGGTGTAGGTCTCCTTCCCTTCTTCTTCTTCCTCTTCTTCTTCCCCTTCTTCACTCTGCATTTTTTTGATTTTATCGCAGCCTGCAAGAAGAAGGGTTTCCCTTTTGCTTAACAACCCAATTCCAAACGACGTCGTTTTGTCTCTGTATGACACAAAACGATGTCATTTAGTTTTTTTTTTTTTTTAATACATATCAAAATGACGTCGTTTAGAGCTGTCCGAACAAAAACGACGTCGTTTTGGATAAGTGAGAACAAGACCAAAACGACGCCTTTTTGATAGTGTTTTGAATTTAAAAAATTTTTGATGGCTAAAACGACGTGCTTTGGATTTAGAAAATGCCGGGCAAACGCTCGCTTTTGACTCCGTAAACCGTATTAGACATTTAAGCCTTCCCATTCTATTTTTGCCCTGCTTTCAACCAAAAAATACATCCTAACCTCCCAACCTCAAAAATTCTATTTATTAGTGGATAGAATTTTAATTTTCGTTGAAGAAAACACCAGTATTAGAAAATAATCTTAACATTATCGTATATATCTTTCACTCGAATGCTTCATTAATTATTTAAATAATATTAAGTAAAAATTTTTAGCTTATTTAACTATATCTATTTTTCTAATAATTTATATACTATTTTTAAAATTTAAAATATTTAATCATTCATTTTTTGCGTATCGGGCCACGACGGATACTGCCTTTGGAACCGTCCAGTCGGGTGATCGATACCACATTTTGAACCATGCCACAAAAGAAGTAAACATTAGAAAAAAGCAAGGAAATCCAACGTCTGTCGAAAAGTGGCATGTAACCTTGAAATTTTTGTAGTACAATAGTTTACTTGAGATTGCTTCTAACTTAATTTGGAAAATATTTGTTAGGAAATGGGTTTTGGGGGCCCTCATGCAGTTGCTTTATTTGATTGGGAAGCTTCATGCAAAAGTATGACGTTACTCAAGTAAATTAAAGTCACTACAATATTTTGATAGATATAATTGTGTGTTCCAGTCACAAATTCTTGATGTTCAAATCGTGATCTAGTTCAGACTTTAGGTACAAGATGTCCGAATTCCCTCCTATAAGACTTAGTGTGTGCAAAGGCATGTATTACATTTTCAAGTAAAAGCACATAATCTTACTTGGTTTGGCAAAACTGCCTAAGTCCACGAGGATATGCCTAGATGCAAGGATTTTCACTAATCCAATTCAAGGTTTATCATTGCTCTTATGTAGCACGACTTCTCTCACCACGACCTTCTTGAAACCTAGTGATTCAAGGAACTCCTCCCATTCCTTCTTCTAAAGCATCGCACACCATACCTATATTACATCAATATAAGATGAATAAAATAAAGAATACTGCCTTTCACCAAAGGTGAAAGGCTTCTTTGCTGGTGAAATACCTCAATAAATAGTATCTACACCCATACTCACTCAAAGACGCTTCGGGACTCTCACTTGCTCTTTCTCAAGCTCTACTCCTAAAAATCTCACGTGGTCAAGGAACTTCCAATGCCCCCGAATTTATAGCCTTGCTAATTAGTCTGAAGTCTAGATACGCTTGATCATTTTCCCTAATATGACTCAACCCCACCTTCTATTTTATTTTTTTCCTTTCAAATATCACAACGAAAATAGGAAACTTGTTGATCAAGAATTTCATCAAATAGATCCAGAGTTTCTTAATCTTGGTTTGAAAGCTTAGATGTCTGTGATCTTCCGAGATTTGATTGTTATCCTCTTGCAACAGATCTTAGGCCCATCTACTTGCTCCTGGGTTCCTTGGCCTCCAAGTCGCAGACTCATGTGTGCCTAATAAATACCCTATTCTAGGACATCTCATTTCTAGCACATGCTCACAACATAGGATAGCCTTAGTCCGAACTACATCTGTCCTATTAAGGACTTCACTTCTATTTCATCAAATCTTTCATTAATTTCGATCTCCTCAAGTAGCTACCTTCTTGTAGAACTCCTTAATACGAAGATATGGACAATTATATCAAACTCCAACATTCTCCCATTTTGTCTATATCTTCAGCAAAAATGGCCCCTTTAAAGAATGAAGACACACACTCTGCTCCCCTTTGGTATTTTCCCGCTTTTTTTTTTTTTTTTTTTTTTTTTTTTTTGTGGAAGGCATGGATAAATGCCTGAAAGGTCCAGACTGCTGACGGGGCTTATCGTAGACTGATGGGGACCCCATTTAGTCCACAATGCATACCCCCATGGACGATCAGAGATCTATACCTTGAAGCATCCAAACCTTTTAGTGAAAATGTTGGCTAGTTGATCTTTTAGTGGATATGTACTAAGATAAATGATTTTGTCTCAACCATGTTTCACGTAGGTGCCCTATGTCAATCTACTTGGTTCGAATGTTGAACTCAGATTTTTCGAGATATTGATATCACCGGTTGCTCATAGTAGAGTGTTAGGACATCTCCAAAGTCTCCATAGTCTCTTAAGAATATTTTTCATCCAAATGAGTTGTGTGCATCCACTCACCAATTGCTATGTTTTCGACCTTGGTCAGTGGAAAGTGATATGCAAATATTTTTGTTGAATTAAGACACAAGTCGTTTCCAAGGAAGAAACACTCCACCAAAAGTACTCTTTTGTCGTCCGAGCTTCCAACCCCATCAACGTCACAACATCCTACTAGGCCACGTGGTGTCCGGTGTACCAGATACCATAGGCCGCTATTTCACTGACACATTTGATAATCTTCTTGACTGCTAGAAGATGACTATCCTTGGGGCTTGCTTGGTCTCCCTCACAAACTCGCATGCTATAACATACGTTTGGACGACTTGCATTCAAGTACAACAAGCTTCCAATCATGCTTTTATAGAGAGTCAGATCAACACTATTCTTCGCTTCATCTTAGTAATCTTGTCATGGGTCCCTACTGAGTCCTTCGATGTTTTGTTATACCAAGTCCAACTCACTCAACCAGAAATTCTGAAGATATTTTTCCTATGAGATAAAAATCCATGAGTTGATTTGTTGTACCGAAGACACGTAAAGTATGTAAAAGTTCGACCAAGCTCATTTCAAATTTCAGGGTTTCATGTCTTACAACTTTTCCAATTTGTGTGTTGGATGTGGACCCAAATACCATGTCACCCAAGTAAATATTCAAGCGGCAATTACTTGCTTGACTTTTCCTCGAGTGAAGAGAGTACGATTCAAGCCCCCTCACGTGTAACCACATTTTAGGAGGTATTCAGAGTTCCCTATACAAAGCTCCTGAGCTGCTTTTAGCCCATGTAGATCATTTTTTAGTTTGTAAACATGATTGAGCGGTTAAGACTTTTCAAACCCTTTGGAAGTTAAGATACAAAACACTTCTTCATGTAGATACCCATTTAAAAAGCACTTTGACACCAATTTGAAAATTTTGAACTCGAAAGTGTGTAAGCAAATGTCAATGGTAGACCATTTTGACCTGCCGGCTACTCGCAAATGTCCCATCAAAATCTTTACTCCTTCACTGAAAGTGTATTCTTGAGCAAATCCGTACGTGCTTTGTTTCTAGTGTGATGTTTCTCTCTTCAACCGCCTGTTTCTGAAGATCCACTTCGTCCCAATTATATTCGCATATTGCAGGCTTTGGAACCAAATCCAACCTTCATTATGTCGAATTCATGATAGTTCTCTTGATAGCCTCCGATCCAACTCATCGTTCGTGAGCCTCCTTGTACTCTGGTTAAATTGTGGAGGTGTAGCAAATAAGGCTAATGCATAATACTTCTTTGTTGATTACCTTGGGAATGCCCCTCGTCCGAACACTCACTTAGACTCCCAAAAATATCAATGGTCTGATGGTTTTTATGAATCTTTCAGAGGGCTCTTCGAACCTGATGCTCGAGTGTTCAAGATATTATGGTCATCCCGTTGTTGGGAGTCCTCTGTCCTGACATCACTTATAATCGAAAGTGCTCAACATGGTGGAGCATCTGGACTGGCGTGAGAGTCTTCTGTACTTCAAGTATTGACACCATAGGAGGATCTTCTGGTCTAGATGTTTCACTCGATTGAAGATAATCATCAACTTGAACATTAGTTGATTCTACCATAGCCTTGGTTATTTTATTGTACACCCTATGTTAACTACTGCTTGTGTAGTACCCTAGAAAGACACCTTCATCCCTCTTACATTGAACTTCCTTCTTGGTTCCATGTCATTTAGATGTGGCACGGACTACCAAATTCATAGATGTTTCATATGATGTTTTGAGAGTTCCAGCCTTAGATAGATTCTGCATTTTGAGATGTAGCATGTTGTATTTACTGCTTCTGCCCAAAATTTAGTTGGGACACTCTTGGCTTTTAACATGACTCGGGCCATTTCTTGCAGAGTTCTTTTCTTCTTTTCAACTACTCCATTTTGTTGTGGATTTTTAAGTGCTAAGAACTCATGTTCTACACTATTCTTCAGAAACTTTCAAACAAGGAGTTTTCGAATTCCTCTACTCCATGATAACTCCTTATTCTAATTTTATCTTTAGGAGTTTGTCACAGTTCCTTGTCATTCTTTTGCCACAGCTTATTCAATGCGTTTCAAATTCTTTGATTTTACAGATGAAATTCTACTCAAGTGAACCAAGAGAAGTCATCTATACATACATATACATACTCTTTCCAGCAATGCTCTTTATTTGCATGGGGTTCATTAGATCCATGTGGACCCAATTCCATAACTCCGTAAGTAGAGCCTAGTCGAGACTCTCAAGGAGGTGTCTCAACTTGTTTCCCTAGTTGTCATTGTCCACACATTCTTTGTAGTTCTCCTTTGAGATTTGGGGACATCCCTTGATAGTTTCACAACAATTGTATTTCGCAGGGCCGGTTATGGCTTACATGTCCCAATTCATTTGTGCCAAAGGCAGGTTAGTTTCATTTTGAACCATGGCCATGTACTGTTCGCACTCGCAAGTAGATGTAAGAGAGTTTTAATACATGTTCTGGCTAAATAATGTTGCCACAACCTGCTTCTGTAACAATTAGTGAGCTGCTTGGCCCTCCCCACATTCTTCTGCAGAGCTTTCTGAGTAAACAGCATCTCACAGGGTGAAAGGGCTCAAGATAATTTTCTCACATGGTTACCTCAGGCACATGTCATGGCAAAACACACTCATAAATACATGATCTCTGTTTCTGAATGTCTACATGCCCATCTCAGTCTCAGTCTTCTTTCACGACTTCTTTCACACATGCTCTGCACAAATGCGAAAATACGCTTAAAATGCTTGTTCTTCGGCAACTACTACCAGAAGCTTCTCGTAAATTTATCGATGGGGTTCTTTCTGGGCGACTGTTGACACCCCTTCCATTTCATGGGCTTCTTCCTGACGGAATTGCTGAGGCTGGCTCTTCCCAACACATTCTCCCTAGTCTGGCCAGCCTTTCGAAACATTCTTCCTTTTATTTTTTCATAAAATATGCACTTACTCCTAATATTTTGGGAGTTCAAAGGTATGGAAATGCATATGCCAATTTCCACCATAATAGTAAAAACATGGGATATACTCAACATACTCAACTCACATAAATCATGTTATTCATTCTAGCACCACAACACTTAAAATAGTTCACATGGGCTAATTGACCAACAGTACTCATTTTGAATCACTAACCACACACAGTTCATTGACACAAAACAGCCATGAGCAAGAACTGCCGCGCCGGCACGCTCACTCGGCCACATATCAGGATTTTCTTTCGACCAATAAATGTTTGAGAATGAAACCACGGCACAAGCCTCAGATATCCCTAACCATCATTGCGTTCTTGGGGCCAGAATAATGCAAAGATCTCACCTGGAAGCTGCTGACCTCACTTCAAATAAACCACTGCAGCCACCTGCAGTGGCCGACTCTGGGCTTCTTGTCGTCAACCGACCTGCCTGAACGGCGGAAACGGAGAGAAGGTACAATTTACCTCTCTAAAATTCGAACACCAACCTACCTCTTCCATCCCTCTACCGCACGTTTTGTCTTCTCAAATTGGTGGAGCAGTTGTACACTATTCTTGTCTTATTCTCTATTAAACTTTTCGTATCTCCACATCCATGTCCCTTTCATTAATTCATTTGATCATGATGACTCCCAATCTAACCAATAATCATATCCTCCGTAAGACCCGAGCAAATTCCAATTTCAAAAGGTAAACGGTATTTCGGTCAAACCGAAATTTTTCTAGATCCCCGGATGATGAAATAGGATTTCACCGCTGGAATCGCTTTGACGTAAATCTAACTACCACCAGTCGACCGAGACGAAATTTCACATTTTTCGAGACACCGGGTGTCGAGTGCCGTAAAACGACTTGTGAAAGACATGTGACATAAAGTTACTTATTACATGTACTCATGTGACACATGTTGCAGGATTAGTGAGATGATGGGAATGAATGGCTTAGATTAAGCCATGTGTCAAAAGTCACTTAAGAGGGACAAGATGGAATTAATGGAACAAAGTAATTGAATAAGACAAAATATGAATAGTTTTCTTCAATTTGAAGAAGAAACATGCAGAAGGAGACCAAATCGCATAAAGGTTGTGGATTTGAGTTCAGAGAGAGAGGGCTACTTCCTCCCTAGATTTCGCAATCTGGGACCTATCGGTTTTCACCCTGAGTAAGAAGCAAGTCGATCTACGCAGCAAGGGCTACGCGTGGACACCGATTTGGTGGAGTTCGAACAACTCCAAGAGGTAGGATCTTTTTCACTTGTGTTATTCTTCAAGCTAAGAGCCATGTAAATATTAGGAATATTCCGAGAGGCTTAATTAAGTCGTAATTTCTAGCTCCTCAAACATTTGAACCGAGTGGGAGAAAATTCCTACTTAGGGTCGTGAACAAAGGTCAACCCGAGGGTTTCACTGTTCACGTGATTTTTGGTGTGATTTTTGTGTTGTTGAGTGATTCAAAATGAATCGCTTGTAATTGTTAATTAGCCCATGTGAACTAATTTTGGTGTTATTGATGTGAATTTAATAACAAGAATTGTGTGAATTAATTATGTTAATATATACATGTTTTATATATTAGCATGAATATTTTGGGATTGGCATAATGCATTCCATAGCAATCAAGCACCCTAGAATATTAGGAGGAGTATGACACCGAAAATGAAAAAAAAAGAAAATGTTTCAGAAAGGAATTTCGACGAAGATTTTACTAGAATTGTAGCTGGGAGATTGTCCAACAATTCACGTCGGGAGGGGCCCATGAATTGCTCTGCAGGGCTATCCAACAAACAGATTCGCTCGGAGGGTAGTCCAATATATTTACCTAATCCGTAGTAAGTTTTCTCGAAAGAGCAAAAAGCTTTTGTTTTGAAACCGTGATTTTACTCGTATTTGATTAGTATGTGTGAGGAGCTCAAGAAACTCGAGACATAGACACCGGGGAATGTAGACATTCAAGTAGATCATGCATTTACTTGAGGTAGATTGTTTCACGATGTGCACTTAGGTGCGGAGTAACCCACGTAGGAAATTATCACTACTGGCTTTGCTCACCCTGCCGAGGGATCACTATTTCAGTACAAGAGTGTAATAGAGAGACTGCTCACTAGAGGTCACATAGAAAAAAAGTCGGGTTGTGGTTTTGGTAGAGACTTCTTTGTATAACATGTAGTAGAAATTGTACATTTTAATTTATGCTGAATTAAGAGTGATTTATTAATCCTTTGAACTATGGTAATATAGTTGATGTATTTTGTGAGTATTAATGCAGGGCCCAAGTGGCCAATTATTTTACTCGCATGTGGACCCGGTGGTCATTGTAACCGTTTGGGAGAGGTCATTTGCAGAGAGCCCTGCAAAGGAGACTCTACCACTATGGAGTGGTGTCGAGTTACCCGACATCCACAAGTATGCCCCCGCAGTGTCGACGGCGTCACCGCACCTGGCCATGCAACATGTGTCACATGAGCACATGTAGTAGGTGCAGAATTTTTTCATATCACATGTCTCTCACAAGCCTTACGGCACCGACACCCGGGTGCCTCGAAACGCGGGAAATTCGACTATCTCTAATTGACAATTTGACGTGGTAGCCAGATTTTCGAGATCGATTCCAACGGTGAAGTCCGCTTCACTGTCATCCGAGGTCTAGAAAATTCTTGGATTTTAACCGAAATTACGATTTTGGCTCATTTTTTCGTAAAATTCGACTTTCCTGCCCACACCGAGAAACCAGAACAAAACAAAAGGTGGTACCATGAATGAATTTGAGAAAATGAAAGAAGAAGAAGAAACAAAGTATAACCTTGTAGGTCTGATCGAAAGAAGAGAGTAGACTCTAGTTCTTCATATCGTTAGTTGCTATCATTTCTCCTTCCACTTTTCAAAATTCACGAAGAAGAAAATGGTGATGAAAAAATATGGATAATAAGAAAAAGAAAATCATTTTTAATAGAGATTTATTACTCAAGAAAAAACCCCATAAACTCCATTCATCAGCCCATGACTCCTTCTCTTTCTTGCCTTACATGCCTCCACAAAACTCCTAAAATGACCCCCTCTACTTAGACAAAGAACCTCGTCTTTATACCCTCATAAAAACATTTGGTAGTCATTTGAATGGGGACTCAACAAATATAATACTAAGTTAATTTATTATTTAATAAATTGAATTTTTTTTATGATTAAACATTAAATTAAAAATATTGGAATAATATTTTAAATCTTATTCAATAAAAATTAATTAAAAATGAAATAAAACCAAATTATTAATATTTTTATTTTTAATAAGCACCAACTTAAAATGATAATAGTTTTTTGTAATCTAAATGTGAAAAAAAGTAACAATAAAATTTAAAAATTAAAATATAATCGAAGATAAGGATAAAATATAAATAAGTAGTTCATATTCATACTATAATTAATTAAATTAATTTGAAAATATAATGAGAGATAAGGATAAAATATTTTAAAATCATCTAACTTGATAAAATAATATTATTTTAAACATCCAATACTAATATAATTTTCAGAATATTATTATTTGCAAATAATATATCATAATAGCTATAGTTATTTTATATATTAAATTTATTGAATAAAATTAATTAATTTTATAATACTATTTGATCAATTCTTTTAAAATAAAAAATATTTATACACTTATTATCAAAGTTATAATATTAATTTTCTAAAATAATATTAGAAATATACCAAAAATATTCATTTTAAAAACACAAGGAAGTTGTCTATGCAAAATAATCTAAAATTTTTTTGAAAATAATATGGAGTTACATGATAAAATAAGAATACTATTTTTATAAACAACAAAATAAGAATAGTATTAATAATTACTATATTATATATTACTCCACGACGCTTTAGAAAAGCCGCTATGTTTATGATTAATTTTGTAGACACTCTGAATAACTATCATTCTATATTGATCTACCTTTATTAGATAATGACACAGTAAAGGTTTACAATTAATTTTATGACGCTCGAAATAAGTGTCATTATATACACATTTACCTTCATCAGATAATTACGCTTCTTATACATGTCATCAATACAAAAATATTAGATTCGAGCAATGACGCTTTCTAAAAGCGCCACTAATATAATATTCTTATCAAATTAATGATGCTTTTGAAAGCATCGGGCAATCGACGTCATTATTTTAATTTTGTAGTCGCTGATTCACGGCTCAACGTTCGAACTAAAAATAGTAATAATCTAACAAGAATGAGCAATGATAAAGGAAGAACTTCAACCATAAAAAGGACGCTAGATATTACTCTTCCACTATGATACAATAGGGATAAAAATATATCGACAATTGGAAGTGAAAAACCATCACCCCATGAAATTATGAGTGGAAAGGTATTTGGAATAACCTTATAAACCTTTGAGCCTTAAACAGGCCCATAAATAAACCCTAAATTTTTCTCATTTCCTAACTCATTTGTTTTTAACTCTTATATATTTTAAAAAACCCTATTTACCATTTATATTTGTAGACTAGGCAATATCTAAATATTAAATAGCTTAATATAATATGTACTTATGTGGCTCGAAAACTTAGCCCAATATTTATAATCTTCATTATCCCTTTAATTTTGCATTCATGCATGGCTAAGAAACTTCACTCAAGTATATCATATAACTTAATTGGTGCGATCAACCTATTCACTTATGTGTGTATAAATTCATGTCCTAACTCGCAAAGTGCGGCACCAATCAAGCTTGTTAAACAATCGGCCCATCAAAACTTCCTCCATTACAAGACGAGCACTAATCTAAGTTTACATGGCCTCTAATCTAACCAGTTGAACTGATTGACGTTCTTTCTTAACTAATCAGTCCAATAAACGGTTAGAGAAAAGACATGTATTCGAATCATAAGGATTAGGATCTACCTTGGTCTTATAATTACATCATGAAGAGCTTTGATCCATGCACAAATACAATTACATCATTAAGACCTTTAATCTTGGTCATAACCATCCTTGATTACCAAGGGAAGACAAAATATGGTATATGAAAATGAATATATTTTAATCAAACATGAATGCATGTAAAACTACTTAGAGGATATTTGTTTGTTATCTTTTATTGAAAGCGATTTGTTTTAGATATTAATTTGTTTGTTTTTCTATTTTTTATGACTTATAATAGACCTTAATGAAAAAGCCAAAATACTTGGTTTCTTTTTCTAAATAAAAGAATAACATGGTTGACTTATCTTTACTTTTTTAATACTTAATAGAAATAAAACATCACAAAAACAAGAAATCCAACACTCAACACAATTAAGTATTATTTATTTCATTAAATTTCAAGTGTGGGAGCATGTAGAAATTAGAATCATCCTGGTCATATTCAAAAAAAATTTGATTGTTAAGTGAATATGTTCACGCAAAGTTATGAGCTGCTTGAGACCAAAGCAAACAACAATCCATAAAAATCCATTCCCACCTTATAAAATCTATTATTTGATCGAAATTAGTGCCCCATAAAAGGGTTAAAGGGTTAAGGGAGAGAAACACAATTTTTCTTCATCAAGATTGTTTTGATCCCTTTCCAAGAATCTCCAATGGGTTAAAGGTATACCTTTTATCTTGTATTGATATTGTGAAATCATGCTGTTCCAAGGTTCATATAATAATTAGGGTTTGTCATTATATGGGAATTAAGATTTATTCCATGAACTTAAAGAAACTATGATAATAGTTTTATTTGTGATGGTTTTGTTTTTCTAACAAAAGGTGATTATTGATTTTCAATATAAGAAATAGAAAAATCCAATAAGTGGTATCAGAGCATAATTCAAAACTTATGATTTCCCTATAAAGTTAATTTATTTTTTATTGTTTCTTGCTTATGAAATCAAATTTTAATAAGAATGAATACATTTATCCTTCCCGTATGAATTATACTATTGCTTATTAGACCCTTATGATTTTTAATGTTTAATTTTCTACTATTATTAAAGATTTTTTCTTACCGAATTTTATTGGTGAGCATATATACTTGATGTTATTGTGATAAACTTATGTCAATTAAAGTATTATTTTATCAATTTCGAGATGTTGTAACATAGAATGTGTTTTGTGGATAACATATGTGAATGATTTTCGATTCATGAAATTTTGAATCAATTTAAGAATTGGTCACTTTTGATTGAGCAATAAGCATGATTTGTGGTGTTATATTTTTTATCACTGATAGATATCCATATATATGTGTGTGTGTGAATTGAGGAACATATATATTCTATATAGTTACGTAGTCTTGCATCTGAATGGTGATACCTCAATGATATGTATTCCATATTACATATTTAATGACAATTGATATGATATATGAACATGAATAATAATTTTATTTCAATTATTTAGTTGCATTTAATTGCCATATAATCTTTGACCTAATAAATCAAATTCTTTTAAATCTTTATAGTGATTATGATCCTTTATAAAAGAATCACTTACCTGTACACCTGGGGTTATAAACTTTAAGTGTATTATCTCTTATGCTATGGTAATAGTAATGACAACATGAAGGTTATGAGAACTTGAGCAAATGATCTATTATTCTTGGTAATGGTGTATTGTGTGAAGGCTTTATGTGACTTAAAATTTTTGGCTTATACTTAATATTCATATTATGTATGTTTGCAATTAATAAAGTGACCAACTTTTCATTTGTTTTTTAATATAAAATTATATAACCTTCATCGAGAATTTTTTGCTCAATATGATATTAATATTATGCTTGTTTGTAGCCATCAAAATGATTGGAATATTAATGTTTTGAATATTAGAATTATTTTATATATTATACAATTGAATTCACTTATGAATGATTCATTATTACCAAAATGACTCAACCCTAGTTTTATCTATATCCAATTGTATAATATTATAATTGATTGCCTAACATGAAATGCTTATAAATATGGTAGATATAATGTCATAGAATTTGCTGAATTGTTATGAATTAAAAGACAATTTCATTAAAGGTCTTGTTATTGATATTCATTTATATGAATTGATAATATTATGGGATATCATTGTCAATATGACGCAAATTGACACTTATAGGATTTTGAGGTGTATCCATATAAATCTAAATGAAACTCACTATGTGAGACTCTTTATTCTATGATGGTTAAGGATAATATTATATTTACCAATAAAATTGTATGTTTAATTTTATTGATTTATAACATGATGTTTGTATGATTAGTATATTATCTTCAGAGTATATGTCACTTATGATATATTATGACTATACTAAAGGATTTGATAATCACTTAATGAAGTGAATATTGTTAACTACAATATTTTGAAATTTATATAATGTGAAGTCTATTAGTACCAAAGTGGTCAACTTTGAATGTTCCATGAATCTCAAATTGAGAAATAGGTAAAATATTGTTCATTTCGAATATTTTGAAATTCATATAATGTAAAAGTTCTATGTTACCAAAGTGGCCAAACATGAATGCTCCATGAATTTCAAATTAAGAAATATGTAAAATATTGTTCATTGCAATATTTTGAAATTCATATAATGTAAAGTTCGTTAGTCACCAAAGTGGCCGAACTTGAATGTTCCATGAATTTCAAACTGAGGAATATGTAAAATAATGTTTACTCAAGTAATTTGAAATTCATATAATGCATAGTTTGTTAGTCACCAAAGTGGCCAAACTTGAATGTTTCATGAATTTCAAATTAAGAAATATACACTCATGCTATTCAATTACTCATTCTTTATGGATGTCTTAAGTACTTGATAAACGAGTATATTGAAGTTCGTGGTTATAAGATATTTAAGAATTCACCCAAAGGTAAACTAACCATCTTATGAATAATGAACTTGATGAGATACATCTTATGATTTTGTTAGACTATATTTGTACATCCAAAGATTACAAGTGTAGTTCTAACATGAACTATGAATAATATCCATTAAAGAAATATGTACTAAAAGCATCATGAAAGTATTATATATTGTAACATCTACCCAAGGGAGAGTCGGTGGGTATATATGTATCATTTGAAATTATTTGTTTGAAATTGGATTGGTTTTTGCTTACAGCTTATCAAGTTTAATCATAAAAGACATGATATCTTATGTTACATTATTGTCATAAGATTTCCTAATTATTTAGCAACAATAAGTTTATGTAGCTCCTCTGGATAAAATTACCTTTGATCGAGGGTTGATCAGTATCATCCTAAAATTCTGATGATATGTAAGAAACAAGTCATTTATAGATGATAAACCAAGAATACTAAATATCTTGGGAATGATGGATAAATTTTAATTTTATCTTGCTTCAGCATAGACTTCCTGCACAAGTGAGATATGGTTGAAAGGGAAACAAGTCTCATTGATGAAAATGCATTTCCCTTAAAGAATTACAAGAATAATGATTAGGCCTATAAGAAATATGAAGAACCACTAAAGAGATGATTTCATGAAACTATCGAGACCTATAAAAGAAAAAACTCGAATGGTTAAGTATCATAACATGAAAATTTATGGATATTTATAGATCGTTCCAAAGTAAGTTTTTTGAAAGACTCTAAGTTATGGTCGTTATCATCAACAAAGGAAAGAATACAAGAGAGTCTTTGGGCATTGTGAGGTAAGCCAAACTCATTAGAAAAAAGAACAATTAAAATAATAGTTAAGCTTTGTTCTTTGTATGATTTATGTCATATTTACTAGAGTTTTATTTTTAAATGATTGGTTTTAATGGTAATGATTTTTATTTCAATATGATGAGAAGTATTTATGTGCAAAATACCTTAATGATTTATAATGCTTGATTTAAATTTAAAGTTGGTATGATTTATGCTTACTCATTTATGACTACAATATATCTTATAGAAGCAAACATGAAGTTAGTTTTAGTAACTAAAGTCTTTGCACTTGATACTTATTATATCAAAAAATAATTGTGATGTATTTTAATGTTACTTTAGTTTGAAAGTATGTAAGATGTGTTACTAGGCTTAATGTAAACCCAAACTTAATGTAAACTCAGAAAATTAGAAATTTTCAGGAAATGGCATAATAATAATAATAATTATAATAAATTGCCATAATGGTTCGTGGAAGCCCGAAAATTCTATGGATCTCAAATGACAAAACAGACTCCACTCATCGGATTCGCTTCAGTGACTCTCAGGACAAGATTTTCACGAATTCCTGTGAGTTAGAAATGACTCGCTGCAAGTTCATTTAAAATAAATTGAACTTGAATCGGGAAGAAATAATTATTTTGAGTAAAAAGGAAAACTGAAGGAAGGGGGGGACACGTGGCGCGACGTGATTACGTATCCAAAGCGGTTTACAAAAGGAGAAAAAACTCATTCGGGAGGATCTCCCATTGGCCGGGAGGAAACGTGAGAGGTAGAGTGAGAGAAAAAAATGAAAACTTATTTCTTCGATCCACTGAGTTCCATCGTCGTAATTGTAGGGCTAGAACGAAGTTCATTCACTCGACTAGGCTACGCGGGTTCCAAAAACACGTGATTTTGCCGAGGATTCAAGCAAGGAGTTCAAATCGTTGTTTTTAGTTTAAGAAGTGCCCATGTGACTTCCTAGAGTTTCTTCTACACTCTAAGAGGTAGGATCCTTCCTACTTTGGTTTATTTTCTATTCTAGGGGCTGTTTGTTGAGTTTTAATGCCCTAAGGGGCTATTTGGCCCTTTTTTTTGGCCTCTAAGGGGCTGTTTGGCAAATTAATGGGTTATAATAGTGCCTTTGTTTGACCATATATGATGTCCAATCTTGGGCTGATTTTCGGTTAGAAAAGGGAGAATTTTGACTAGTATCCTTTCATGAAATTGTAGCCCTATCTCGAGAACTTGATGTTAGGGTCGTCGAATCACCCAAATTGGAGATTAACCCAAGTTATGGTCCATTCTTCAGACTCCACGTGCAGCCCCGTTACCGAACCTATTGTCCGCATTTTGGGACTGGATTGTCAGGGAAAATAAGAATTTGGACTAGTATCCTTCAAGGAAATTGTAGCTCTATCTAAGAATTTGATGTTAGGCTTTTGAATCACCAAAATCGGACCTCTATAACTCAAGTTATGGTCCATTTTCCGGGACTGCTACAGCTTAGGCTGTTTAATGGTTTGTGTCCAGATTTTGGTACTGTTAGGGGGCTAGTTACTGAACTGAGTTCAGAACTATTATGTGGTCTATTATGGCTTGTTGTGTGGTGTGTTTTGTGGGCATCTTTATGCCACAATTGGTCCTAATGTTTTAAGCATGTCATTGTTTTAATTCTGAGTGGATATGTTTCGATGGTAATTGATTGGAGGTCAATTTGTGTGTTCTAATGGATTGACATGTGATGTGTTTGTGCATGAATAAGGCCATTGCATGGCTTGTCTGTTAGCTATTTGTGGACATGTTATGTCACATCTTGGCCTAGAGGATAATGTAAGTCATTGCTTGATTGGTGATGACTTGTGAATGTCAATGTATGTGTGTATAAATATGTTGACATGAATTGTGTGATTTATTTGAAATTGTATGTTAATTGGATATAATTGTCCAAATGATGCATGGGTGATATATGAGTAGAGTTGTTCATATAGCATCCATCATATATGTGATGATGATATATAAATAGGCAATGGCATATTGCTTCAAGATTTGCGGCATCGGGACATTGCATGAAATGGGTGTGTGCGCATGGTTTTAAATCATTTATCATTCTTGGTAAATAACTCCAACCCTACCTTCTATTTTATGTTCTTTCCTTTCAATTGTCACAACAGAAATAAGAAACTTCCTGATCAAGAATCCTCATCATAATAGAATCCTAGAAAGTTTCTAATTCTGGCTCTGATAGCTGTAGTTCCGATCTTCTCTTAAGATTTGATCGTTATCCTCTTGCCAACAGATCATAGGCCCATCACGATCGGGTTACTTGCTTTCCAAGTTCTTTTAGCCTTTAAGCTATAGATCACGTATGCCTCACGACGCTTTGTTTCAAGTCTGACATCTCATGTCTAGCATGTCCCCGGTAGCATAGGATAGAATTTCAAGCTCTCTTAAAGACAAAACCTGGGATTTACTTCAACCGTTTCTGAGACAAACTGTTGTACTGTGAAAGTGGGTCTTCCGGCACCTAATATACTGGTGATGGCACCTTGGACAAATACAAAGTTAGATTAGTTGCCAAAGGTTTTCAACAAAACCCCTGGCATTGATTTTTGATACTTTTAGTCCAGTGGTTAAATCAACTACTATCGGGAATTATTTTCTCCCTTTGGCTGTTACTCATGGATGGAGATTCAACAAGTTGATGATAATAATGTTTTCCGAACGGAGAGCATGATGAGACTGTTTTAATGTGGCTCAACCAGCTGGTTTTGAAGATCCCTTCGCCCCATTTTTGTTTGTAAACTCAACAAGGCTTTATATGGCCTCAAGCAAGCGCCTAGAGTTTGGTTTGATCGTTTTAATCTCACTCTTAAGCATTATTAGATTTTTCAGTCCTCTATTTCTGGTTCCTGGCTATTTTTTGCCTGTATTCATGGCTGCATGCTCTTGTCCTTGTATGGGGACCGATATCTTGGATCATAGGGAGGATTCTACTGCTATTCATACTCATTCAAGACCTGAATAAGTCCTTTGCCCTCAAAATCTTTGGGGATGTTCATTGCTTCTGGGATTTGAGGTACCATGGACTAATTCTGCTTTCATCCTGGCTAAACTAAACATGCTACTGATCTACTTACCCAAACAAATATGCTCAGCTCTTGAAGCCTGTTCTACTCATATGAGTTTAAGCACAACTTTGCCAGGATGATAGCTCACCTTTCTTCTCAACCTTCCTTATATAGAAGTACTATAGGTCTCTTCAGTATCTAAATCATACCAGGCCTGATATTTCCTTTGCTGTGAACAAACTTAGCCAATTTTTGAATGCCCCTACTACAACACACTGGGTAGCCTGCAAAGGAATTCTTCATTATATAAAAGGGACTCTTGATTATGGCATTTCTATTTGTCAGCCTCGGTCTTTAGTTTGGAAGGCTTTTCTGATGCTGATCGGGCAACAAATCTTGATGATCGAAAATCAATGAGTGGACTTTTGTGTCTCTTAGGACCAAAACTCATTACCTGGATTTCAAAGAAGCAAATGCAGTGGCTCTCCGCCAAGCATAGAGTCTCGAATATAGAGCCCTTGTTGCAACTACGCTGAACTCTGTTTGCAGAATCTTACTTCATAGAGCTTGAATTTCTTCAGCCACACCTCCAGTGTTGTGGTGTGATAATGTTGGAGCCGAAGCACTTTCTACAAATCCAGTACATCATCCCAGAAAGAAGCATATTGAGTTAGATATTCATTTTGTCAGAAATCTGTAACCGAACGAAAATTGAGGTCCCGTATATCTCTTATGATCAATAACCAGCTGATTTGTTTACTAAGCCACTCCTTTGAATGATTTTCCTATTTATGTCACAAGTTTTCTAGGATCTCCCTCAATCAGCTTGAGGGGGTATATTAACGAATGTGATGCTGATAAAGATTCTGATAGACCTATACCTAAGCATCACATGACTGTATCTTGTCCAAAACTAACTAAGGAAGATCATACACCTAAGAAGCATGTTATACACTCTGCTAATCCAACACTGTTGCGTGAAGACTTGCAAAACAATGTTGCCTTTCTCTTATAGAATGATCTACTGCTTGTATATATATGAAGTTCCTTTCCTCTTTTGTAATTTCTGAACTCTCTGTAACTATATTTCTTTACAGCAATAAAATAGTCTTTCAGTTTCTGTATGTTCTTATCACACTCAAACTAGAATATGTAAATATTAAATGGCCTTAATATACAGACTATAGGCTGGACAACTTAGCCCAATTACAATCTTCATCATCCCTCTGATTTTGCATTCATGCATGCATGGCTAGGAAACTTCAATTAAGTACATCAAATAACTTATTTTAGTACACCTGATTTACTTATGTGTATAAATTCCTTAATTTCAATCAAGTAACCACATCAATCAAACTTGTTAATCAATCAGTTTAAAAACTCCATTACGGTATATATCAAGCCCTGATCTTAGTTTTCATACCTTTACATGGCATCTAATCCAACCAGTTGAATCGGTTGACGTTCTTTCTGAACTTATAACTAGTCCATGAAATGGTCAGAGAAAAGACATGTATGCTAATCATAAGGATCAGGATCTATATCGGTCATACAATTACATCATGATTTCATGAAGAGCTTTTATCCATGCACAAATATAATTACATGCTTAAGAGCCATGGCACCATCCAGCATGCATGTACTCGTAAAAGGCTAGCCGGAAGCGCATTGAGGATGCAAAAATGGTATATGGAAGTGTTGTCGTGCCTAAACAAAAAGAATATATACAAGCCTAAATGGTAAATATTGTCGAGCCACTGACATTTTTCCTTTTTCTCCATAGATGTGTTTCTCATACTAGAACGTCTTTCTAGTATATATATTATATATACATGCACGCAAATACTCAATTAATTTGGCAATTTGGGAAGGCTTGTCTTTTTGGTCGTGACAGTGCATAAAAGGTTGATGTGATGTGAGCATCGTAGAGTCATCAATCATATTCAAACATTTGATTGTTAAGGAATATGTCACATAGAAGCTGTGAGCGTTCCACGAAACTCCAACATTCAATAAAAATCCGTTCCCACCTTATAAATCTATTCTTTGATCCAAATTAGTGCCCCACAAAAGAAGTAAACATTAGAAAAAAGCAAGTAATCCACCAGTCGTCTGTCAGAAATGTGGTATGCAAATAGTTTGCTTGAGACTGATTCTCTAATCAATTTTGGAAAATATTTGTTAGAAATGGGCTTTGGGGCCCTCATGCAGCTGTTATTTTGATTGGGAAGCTTCATGCAAAAGTATGACGCATCGCTAAATTAAAGTCGCTTTTAAATATTTTGGACAGACTATAATTGTGTAGTCTCCGTGTCACAAATTTTGATGTTCGATCATGGATCTAGTCTTACTTAGTACAAGATGTCCGAACTCCTCCTATAAGACTTCTAGTGTGCAAAGCGTATGTAATATATTTGCAATAAAGTGCAAGCACACACATAATCTTTTACTTGGTTTGGCAACTAGTCTACGTCCACGAGGCTATGCCTAGTTACAAGGATTTCCACTGATCTGATTCAAGGTTTATCATTACTCTTATGTAGTACAAGACTCCCTCTCTACGATGACCCTTCTTGAAACCTAGTGGGATTTAGAAGGAACTCCCTCTCCCACCTCTCTCTAAAGAATCTTACACCCATACCTATATTACATCAATATAAGATGAATAAAATAAAGAACATCATCTCGCACTAAAGGTGAAAGGCTTTAAGGTGAAATACCTCAATATAGTATCTACACTTATACTCACTCAGCATGTTTTGGACTTCACTCTGTTCTTCTTCAAGCTCTACTTCGAAAAATCTGTGTTGAGAATTTCTAATGCCTTTGAATTTATAGCCTTGCTAATTAGCTCATGAAGTCTAGGATATGGTTGGATCATTTCCTAATATGACTCAACCCCACCTTCATTTTATGTTTTTTTCCTTTCAGTCAGTCACAATGGAAATAGGGAAACTTGCTGATCAAGATTCCTCATCAAAATAGATCCTAGAAAGTTTCTAATCCTGGTTTGAAAGCTTAGATGTCTAGATCTTATGAGATTTGATTGTTATCCTCTTGCCAGATAGATCTTAGGCCCATTGGTTACTTTCTCCCTAAGTTCCTTGGCCCAAGTCAGCAGACTCATGTGTGCCCCACGACTCCGCCTCTTATTTCCAGCTAGGACATTCATGTCTAGTACATCCTTACAACATATGATAGCCTTAGTCCGAACTACATCCTAGTCCTATTAAGGACTTCACTTCTATTTCATCAAATCTTTCATTAATTTCAATCTTTGAAGTAGCTACCTTCTCTTGTAGAACCCTTTTGATACGAAGATATGGAAAATTATATAAACCTAACATTCTCCCTTGTCTACATATCTTAAGCAAAAATGGTCTCTTTAAAGAATGAAGACACACAATTTTGCTCCCCATATTTTCTCTCCTCTTTTTTTTTTTTTTTTTTTTGTGAAGGGAGGATAAATGCTTTAAAGGTCCGGGACCTCCGACGGCTTATCGTAGACCGGGTGGGGACCCCATCTAGGTCCACAATGCATACCCCATGGATGACCCAGAGGATTCATACCTTGGAAGCATCCAACCTTTGGTGAAAATGTCAGCTAGTTGATCTTTACTGATATGTGCCCCAAGATAAATGATGTTGTCCTCAACCATGTTCAATGTGCGGTGCCCTATGTCATTCTGCTTGGTTCTCGAATGTCGAACTAGATTTTTCGAGATATTGATAGCACTAAGGTTGTCACAGTATAGTGTTAGGACTTCTCCAAAGTCTCCATAGTCTTTAAGAATATTTTTCATCCAAATGAGTTATGTGCATCCACTACCAATTGCTATGTTTTCGACCTTGGCTGTGGAAAGTGATATGCAGTTTTTGTTGAATTAAGACAAGGCTGTTTCAAGGAAGAAACTCCCACAAGAAGTAATTTTTGTCATCCAAGCTTCCAGCCCCATCAACGTCAATATCATACTAGGGCTAGATGTGGTATCTCGGTGCAACACCAGATACCATTGTCCGGCTATTTCACTTACACATTTGATAATCTTCTCTTGACTGAATACTTGTGGTTTCCCTTTCTGCAACTGCTGCTGAACTTGTTTTGGTGCAGAATCTACTTATAATGCTTGGAATTTCCTTCCAGCCACACCTCCAGTGTTGTGTTGTGATAATGTTGGAGCCCAAGCACTTGCTACAATCCAATACATCATGCCAGAAAGAAGCATATTGGAGTTGTGATTATTCATTTTTGTCAGAAATCTGGTAAACTGAACGCAAATTGAGGTCCTGTATATCTCTTTATGATCATCAACCAGCTGATTTGTTTACTAAGCTACTTCTTGAATGATTTTCCTATTTCTGTCACAAGTTTTCTTAGACTTCCTCAATCAGCTTGAGGGAGTATATTAACGAATGTGATGCTGATAGAGATTCTGATAGACCTATACCTAAGCATCACATGTGTGTATCTTCTCCAAAACTAACTAAGGAAGATCATACACCTGAGAAGCATGTTATACACTCCCTGCTAACTAACACTGTTGCGTGAAGACTTGCAAAACAAGTTGGCCTTCTCTTTATGCAAAATGATTCACTGCTTGTATATGTATGAAGTTCCTTTCCTTCTGTAATTTCTGAACTCTGTAACTATATTTCATTACAGTAATAAAATAGTCTTTCAGTTTCTGTATGTTCTTACCAATAATAAACTTAGGAATACGTAAATATTAAAGGGCCTAATATACAGACTCATAGGTTGGACAACTTAGCCCACTACAATCTTTCATCCCTTGATTTTGCATTCATGCACAATGGGCTAGAAACTTCACTCAAGTACATCAAATAACTTAATTAGTGACACCTGATTAACTTATGTGTATAAATTCCCTTTACGCTCAATCGTTTGAAACTGCATTAATCAAACTTTGTTAATCAATCAGCTTAAAACTTCCATTACAGTATATATCAAGCACTAATCTTAGTTTACACTTTACATGGCATCTAATCCAACCAGTTGAATCGCTGGACGCTCTTTCTGAACTTAAAACTAGTCCATGAATTGGTCAGAGAAAAGACATGCATGCTACTACACCATATGATAAGGATCTATATCGGTCATACAATTACTTCACATTTCCATGAAGAGCTTTGATCCATGCACAAATATAATTACATCCTTAAGAGTCATGGCACCATCCAGCCGCGGTATGTACTGTAAAAGGCTAGCTGGAAGCGCATTTGAGGATGCAAAATGGTATATGAAAGTGTTGTCGTGCCCAAACAAAAAAGAATATATACAAGTCTAAATGGTAAATGTTATCGCCACTGACATTTTTCTCTCTTTTTCTCCATAGATGTGTTTTTATCATACCATAACGTTTTTCTAGTATATATATATTATATATACATGCACGCAAATACCAATTAATTTGGCAATTTGGGAAGGGCTTCTTTTGTCTTGGTCGTGATGGCATAAAAAGGCTGATGCATGTGAGCACGTAGAGTCATCAGTCATATTCAAACATTTGATTGTTAAGGAATATGTCACGCAAAGCTGTGAGCGTTACGACCAAACCAGCCAACATTCAATAAAATTCGTTCTACCTTATAAATCTATTCTTTATCCAAATTAGTGCCCCACAAAACAGGTTCAAAATCGCCGAGTCCCGGCATTTACTCTACGGACGAGTTTATAACCGACCGGGGCTAACCGATCGATACCGCTACCATGTAATGAGGATTGAGAGTGTATCGCCAAAATCGGTAAACTCGGTGGACTCGGCCGAAAGTTCGCGATGACTCGGTCAACTCAGCAAACGGGTGAGAATATGTGAGAGAATAATCTCAACAAACAACCCAAAAAGCAACGAAATTTCAAAATAAACAATAAAAAATCCAAAATTGCGTAGATTCGACTGAAATTTCAAAGATTCGACTAAAAAGAAACCGAAGAAGAACTCTAAGAAGAGGAAATTAAAAAACAAAACCTTAATCTCATTCGAGGAGAAGCGAAGATGAAGTGATGATCACGGCAACGTGACTTACATAGCCGAAGTCCTCGGCTAATGGTGTAGAACCGAGCCGGAGAAGACTACTCGACGATGCCTCGAGTAGGTCTCCTCCTATTCTTCTTTCCCCCTCTTTCGCCCGCATTTTTGATTTTATCAAGAACAAGAAGAAGGGTTTCTTGCTTAACAACCCAATTCCAACGACGTTTTGTCTCGTATGACACAAAACGATGTAGTTTTTTTTTTTTACTACATATCAAAAATGACGTCGCTTTAGAGTCAGTCTGAGCAAACGACGCCGGCTTTGATATGAGAATCAGTAATCAAAACGACGCCGTTATGATAGTGTTTTGAATTTAAAAAAATTATGATGGCTAAAACGACGTCGTTTTGGACCTAGAAATGCCAAAACGACGCCGTTTTGACTCTAGAAACTGTATTTTGTATATTTAAGCCTTCCGGCTCCCATTTTTGGCCTGCCAACCAATAAAAAATACATCCTAACCCTCCCCAACCTCAAATTTTATTTATTAGTGGATAGAAATTTCAATTTTCGCTGAAGAACAATTATATTAGAAAATAAATTTTTGTTAACAATATCGCATATATCTTTCATCGAATGCTTATTAATTATTTAAATAATATTAAGTATAAAATTTTTTAGCATATTTAACTATATCTATTTTTCTAATAATTTATATAATTATTTTTAGAATTTTTAAAATATTTTAATCATCTTATTTCACAGATCACGATACATCTACCTGGATACGTCTTGGAACCGTCCGAGCCTGGCGGATCGATACCACGATTCAACCATGCCACAAAAGAAGTAAACATTAGAAAAAAAGCAAGAAATCCACCGCCGCCCGGCGAAAAGTGGTATGCAAACCTTGAAATTTTTGTAGTACAATAGTTTACTTGAGATTGATTCTAACTTAATTTGGAAAATATTTGTTAGGAAATGGGTTTTGGGGGCCCTCATGCAGTTGCTTTATTTGATTGGGAAGCTTCATGCAAAAGTATGATTTGCTATCATAAATTAAAGTCACGGTTTTAAATATTTTGATAGATATAATTGTGGTGGTTCCGTGTCACAGCCCTTGATAAAACAGTCCGTGATGGAAGTTCTGTGACTTTTAGTACGTTATGTCCTAACTCCTATAAGACTTAAGTGGTGTGCAAAGCAGATGTATTTATATTTTGTGCAAAAGCACACATAATCTTTTACTTGGTTTGGCAACCAGTCTAAGTCCAAGAGGCTATGCCCAGATGCAAGGATTTTCACTGATCTGATTCAAGGTTTATCATTACTCTTATGTAGTACGAGACTCCCTCTCTACCCACGACCCTTCTTGAAACCTAGTGGGATTTAGAACGAACTCCCTCCATTCCCCTTTCTAAAGCATCGCACACCCATACCTATATTACATCAATATAAGATGAATAAAATAAAGAACATCGTCTTTCACCAAAGGTGAGAGGCTTTTAAGGTGAAATAATTTCAATGGGTATCTACACTCCATACTCACGCACGTTTCGGGATTCCCCCACTTGTTCTTCAAGCTCATTCTAAAAAATTTGTGTTGTAAACTTCCAACGCCCTGAATTTATAGCTTTGCTAATCAGTCTTAGAAGTCTAGATACAGTTGGATCATTTTCTTAATATGACTCCAACCCCACCTTTTATTTATGTTTTTTTCCTTTCTGTCGCAACGAAAATAGGAAACTTGTTGATCAAGAATCCTCATCATAATAGATCCTGGAAAGTTTCTAACTCTGGTCAGAAAGCTTAGATGTCTAGATCTTCTAGATTTGATTGTTATCCTGCTACCGTATCTTAGTACCCATCTACTACTGGGCTCCCTGTTCCTCGCCTCCAAGTCACAGACTGTGTGTGCCCTACTCGCACCCTATTTCCAGGCTAGGACATCTCATTTCAAGACATGCCTACAAATATAGATAGCCTTAGTCCAAACCACATCTTGGTCCTATTAAGGACTTCACTTCTATTTCATCAAATCTTCATTACTGACTGGCAGCTACCTTCTTGTAACCCTGGATACGGTAATAAGATATGGACAATTATATCAAACCTAACATTCTCCCATTTTGTCTATATCTTCAGCAAAAATACCCCTTAAAGAATGAAGACACACACTCTTGCTCCCCTTATTTTCTCCCGTTTTTTTTTTTTTTTTTTTTTTTTTTTTGTGGAAGGCATGGATAATGTCCCGAAAGGTCCTGATCACTGACGTGGGCTTTATCTAGACGATGGGGACCCCATTTAGTCCACACAATGCATACCCCGTGGATGACCCAGAGGATTCATACCTTGGAAGCATCCAACCCTTTTAGTGAAAATGTTGGCTAGCTGATCTTTAGTGGATATGTGTACCTTAAGATAAATGATTTTGTCCTCAACCATGTTTCGAATGTAGTGGTGTCTATGTCAATCTACTCTGGTTCTCGAATGTTGAACCGGATTTTTCGAGATATTGATATCACCTAAGTTGTCATAGTAGAGTGTTAGACTTCCAAAGTCTCCATAGTCTTTTAAGAATATTTACATCCAAATGAGCTGTGTGCATCCACTACCAATTGCTATGGCTTTCGACCTTGGTCAGGAAAGTGATATGCGTACCTATTTTTGTTGAATTAAGACACAAAGTCGCTTTAAGGAAGAAACACTCCACCAAAAGTACTATTTTTGTCGTCTCTGAGTTTCCAACCCTATCAATGTCACAATATCCTACTAGGGCTACACTGTCGTGTCTCGGTGTACCGTGATACCATAGGCCGCTTATTTCACCGACACATTTGATAATCTTCTTGGATCGCTTAGAAGATGACTATCCTTTCGGGGCTTGCTTCGGGTCTCCTCACAAACTCTCGCATGTTATAACAACATACGCTTCGGGACGACGGTATCTCAAGTACAATGCTTCCAATCATGCTTTATAGAGAGCGATCAACACTATTCCTTGCTTCATCTTTAGTAATCTTGTCATGGGTCCCTATTGAGGTCCTTCATAGTTTGTTATACCAAGTCCGAATCCTGACCTGACTGTGTTCTTAGCATATTTTTTCCTATGAGATAAAAACTGAGTTGATTTGTCAGACTGAAGACACAGAAAGTATGTAAGTTCTTCGACCAAGCTCATTTCAAATTTTGTGCTCATGTGTCTTACAAACTTTTCCACCAGGTGTTGGGATGTGGACCCAAATACTATGTCACCCATAAATATTTGAAGGGCAATTACTTGCTTTTGACTTTCCGAAAGTGAAGAGAGAGTACGATCTGTCTCCCTCACGTGTAACCACATTTTAGGAGGTATTCGTGAGTCTTCATACAAAGCTCCCGGGAGCTTGTTTAGCCCATAGAGATCATTTTTTGTTTGTAAACATGATTAGAGTGGTGCTAAGATCTTTCAAAACCCTTTAGGTTAAGATACAAAACACTTCTTCATGTAGATACCCATTTAAAAAGCACTTTGGACACCAATTTGAAAAAATTTTGAACTTGAGTGTGTAAGCAATGCTAATGGTAGACGATTTGACCTGCGGGCTACTCGTGCAAATTTCCCATCAAAATCTACTCCTTCACTTCTGGAGTGTATTCGAGCAACTGCATGCTCTTGTTTCCTAGTGATGTTTCTCTCTTCAACTGTCTTGTTCTTGAAGATCCACTTGTTCTAATTATATTTGTATTATTAGGGTTTTGGAACTAAATCCCAACCTTCATTATGTCCGAATTATGATAGTTCTTCCTTGATAGCCTGGATCCAGAACTCATCGTTCAGAGCCTCCTTGTAATTTTTTGGTTAAATTGTGGAGGTGTAGCAGCAAAGGCTAATGCATATCATTTCTTTGTGGATTACCTTGGGAATGCCCCTCTTCCGAACACTCACTTCTAGATCTCCCAAAATATCAATGGTCGGATGGTTTTTGCGGAATCTTCAGTGGCTCAACCGGATGTCGAGTGTTCAAAGACATATGGTCATCCAAGACTGTAGGGAGTCCTGTCAGGACATCAGCTATAATCGAGTGCTCAACAGATGGTGGAGCATCTTTGGGACTGTCGAGTCTTCTACTGCTATTTACACCCATATATGATCTTCTCGGGTTCAGATGTTTCACTGATCAAGATAATCATCAACTTGAACATTAGCTGGATTCTCTATCATAGCCTTGGTTATTTTATTGTACACCCTATAAGCTCGACTGTTTGTGTAGTACCCTAGAAAGACACCTTTATCACTCTTAGCATTGAACTTCCTTCGGGTTCTCGTCATTTAGGATGCGGCACCCACTACCAAATTTATAAAGATGTTTCATAAGGATGTTTTGAGAGTTCCTAGCCTTAGATAGATTCTATTTGAGATGTAGCATGTTAGAGTTATCGCTTTCCGCCTAAAATTTAGTTCGACACTCTTGGCTTTTTAACATGACTCGCCATTTCTTGCGCAGTTTCTTTTTCTCTCTTCTTTTCAACTACTCCATTTTGTCAGGATTTTATGCTAAGAACTCATGTTCTACACTATTCTTCTTGTAGAAACTTTCAAACAAGGAGTTTTCGACCCCTTACCACATGATAACTCCTTATTCTACTTATCTTTAGGAGTTTGTTGTTGTGCTCTTTGTCGCCTTGCCACGCTATTCAAATGCTTCAAATTCTTCGATTTGGTTATGAAATTCTACCCAAGTGAACCAAGAGAAGTCATCTACACATACATATACATACCTTTTCCAGTTAGCATTTGTTATTTGCATGGGGTTCATTAGATCCATGTGGACTAATTCAGAGTAACTCGGTAGTAGAGCCTAGTTGAGAGTCTCTGCAGGTGCTCAACTGCTTCCCAGCTGTCAGCTCACATTCTTTAGGCCTCCTTGAGATTTGGGACATCCCCGATAGTTTTCACAAAGAATTGTATTTCGCAGGCTGTTATTATGGCTTACATGTCCCATTCATTTCCAGCCAAAGGTTAGTTTCGCTTTTGAACTATGGCCATGCATGTTCGACTGCAAGTAGATAGTAGTTTTAACACATGTTCTACAAAATGAATACAGCCACAACCCGATTTTCTGTAACGTATTCTAGTGAGTGCCGTCTCTCCTCAGACACCTTCGTATTTCAATAGTGATCCGAGAGGGTGAGCACTTAGTGATAATTTCCGGTTATTGGTGCCGCTTCCTCACTCTGCGCACATGTCACGGCAAAAACATTGACGCAAATACAGGATTCATTTGAATGGGCCCACATGCCCATCTCTAGTCTCAGTTTCACACTTCCTTTCACACATGCCTGCTAAAATGCGAGCAAAATACAGCTTTAAAAGCTTTTTGTTCCTCGGAAATTTCTACTACCGAGTTTCGTAGTTTATTGAGTCGAATTTTTCTGGCGACTGCGATGGTCCCTCTGTGTCACTACGGCCTTTCCCACGTGAATAATTGTTGGACAGCCTTCCCAACACAGTTCTCCCTAGTTACCGAAATTCCTTTCTGAACATTTTCCTTTATTTTTTTCATGCCATGCAGATCATTCATTATTTTAGGCCCCGTGCTGTATATGGAATGCATTATGCCATCTCCAATAAATCATGCTGGTCATAAACATGGATATATATATACAACACAATTAACTCACATAAATCAAGTGTTATTCACTTGCACACAACACCAAAATTGGGTTCACACAGGCTGCACGACCACTCAGTAAGCCTCATTTTGAATCACTAACCACAACACATCAGCAAAAATCACGCGAACGCAAAACCCCCGCCGGCATCGCTCACTCGCCACAGCTAATAGGGATTTTCCACTGAACAAATGTTTGAGACTGAAATTCACGGCCAAATCAGCCTTCGTAATGTCCCTAACCATTCACATGGCTCTTAGCCAAAGAATAACACAAGTAGGAAAAGATCCCTACCTCTTGGAGTTGTTGGAACTCCACTAAATCGGTGTCCACGCGTAGCCCTCACCGCGTAGACCGACTTGGCTTCTTGCTCCATCTAGAACCGACGGTCTTAACGGCGGGAAATCTAGAGAGAAGGCACACTTTCTCTCTCTAAAATCTCAAACACCACAACCTACCGCACGGCTTTCTTTGTCTTCAAATTGGTGGAGAAGATTAGTTCTTTGTCTTATTCTATTAAACTAAAATTTCTATCCATGTCCCTTTTCATTTTAACTATTTGACACATGACTTAATCTAACCAATTAATTCATCCTCTCAGAAGACCCGAGAAAATTCCAATTTTCTGAAAAAGGGTAAAACGGTAATTTCGGTCAAAATCCGAAATTTTTCTAGATCTCGAATGATGAAATAGATTTTACCGTTGGAATCGTCTTACAAAATCTAACTACCACGTCGAATTCCGAGACAGTAGGAATTTCACATTTTTCGAGACACCGGGTGTCGAGTTCCGTAAAACGACTTGTGAAAGACATGTGATGTGACAAAAGTCACCTATTACATGTACTCATGTGACACATGTTGCATGATTAGTGAGATGATGGGAATGACTGGCTTAGATTAAGCCATGTGTCAAAAGTCACTTAAGAGGGACAAGATGGGAATTAATGAAATGTTAATTTGAATAAGACAGAATAGTTTTCTTCTTCAATTTGAAGAAAACGTAAGGAGACCAAATCGCAAAGGTTGTGGATTTGAGTTTGCAGAGAGAGGGCTACTTCTCTCAGATTTCCGTCGCTTGGACCGCCGGTTCTCAATCTGAGCAAGTAGCAAAGTCGATCTACGCGGCGAGGGCTTAATGTAGATTATTCCGATTGGTGGAGTTCCGACAACTCCAAGAGGTAGGGATCTTTTTCTACTTGTGTTATTCTTTGGCTAAGAGCCATGTAAATGGTTAGAAATATTTTGAGGCTTAATTAAGCCGTAATTTCTGTCTCAAAACATTTGAACCGAGTGGAGAAAATTCCTACTTATGTGGCCGTGAACAATGCCAACCCGAGGGTTTCACTATTCACGTGATTTTTGGTGTGATTTTTGTGTTGTTGAGTGATTCAAAATGAATTGCTTGTAATTGTTAATTGAGTCTACGTGAACTAATTTGGTGTTATTGATGTGAATTTAATAACAAGAATTGTGTACGACCATGTTAATATATACATGTTTTATATATTAGCATGAATATTTTCATTGGTATTAATGCATTCCATATGCAATTGGGCACCCTAGAATATTAGTGTGAGGAGTGCATGACACGAAAATGAAAAAAGGAAAATTGTTTGTGAAAGGAATTTCTCGACGGAAGATTCCGAGAATTGTGTTGGGAGATTGGCCCAACACCACGTCGAGGCCCATAGAATTGTTTGGAGGGCTATCCAACAGATTCGCCTCGGAGGGTAGTCCAATATATTTACCGAATCTCGGTAGTAAGTTTTCGAGAACAAAAAGCTTTTGTTTTGAAAACTGTGATTTTACTCGTATTTGGATTAGGCATGTGTGAGGGAGTCGGTTAGGACTCGAGACATAGGATTGGGAATGTAGACATTCAAGTAGGATCATGTATTTACTGAGTGTGATTGTTTTCATGACATGTGCACTTAGGCGGGGAGTAACGACGAGGAAATTATCACTACTGGGCTTTGGTCACCTCAACGAGGATCACTATTTCAGGTACAGGGAGTGTACAGGAGGACGGTGCTCACTAGAGGCCGCGTTTAGAAAAAAGCCGGGTTGTGGCTTTGGTAGAGACTTTTGTATAACATGTAGTAGAAATTGTACATTTTAATTTATGTTGAATTAAGAGTGATTTATTAACTCTTGAACTATGGTAATGTAGTTGAAGTATTTTTGTGAGTATTGGATTTGCTGCCTGTTACTTTCAATTATTTTATCAGACAAAGTGACCCAAGCATTATCAGAACCTGCTTGGGAGAGGTCAGATTTGGGTAGCTCCCGTACAAAGGAGACTCCCCGTCACCTTCGCGGAGTGGTTCCCGGGTTACCCGACATCCACGAGTATTCCGCAGGTTGACGGGTTGTCAACGGACCCCGTCATGCAACATGTGTCACATGAGTATATGTAGTAGGTGAATTTTGTGATATCACATGTCTCTCACATGTCGCTTTACTCGCATTCTGACACCCTATGTCTCTTCGAAAAACGTGAAATTCGACTATCTCTGACCGACAAATTTGACGTGGTAGCTAGATTTCGAGATCTATTCCAAACGGCAAGTCCGGCTTTCATCATCCGAGATCTAGAAAATTTTGGATTTTTGGACCGAATTACATTTACCATCTTTCAAAATTAATTTTCCTGGGTTTTAACTCAGAAACTTAACAAAAAACAAAAGTGGGGAAAAATTATGAATGAATTGAGAAATGAAAGAAGAAGAAGAAACAAAGTATAACCTCAGAGGTCTGATCAAAAGAAGAGAGTAGACTCTTCAGTTCTTCATTTCAAGAAGGTTGCTATCATTTCTCCTTCCACTTTTCAAAATTCACGAAGAAGAAAAAATGGTGATGAAAACATGGATAATAAGAAAAGAAAATCATTTTAATAGAGATTTATTACTCAAGAAAAACCCCATAAACTCCATTCATCAGCCCATGACTCCTTCTTTCTTCCCTTACATGCCTCCACAAAACCCTAAATGACCCTCTACTTTAGACAAAGAAATCCTCGGCTTCTTTTATACCCTCAAACATTTGCGGCCATTTGAACGGGGACTCAACAAATATAAATACTAAGTTAATTTATTATTTAATAAATTGAATTTTTTTATGATTAAACATTAAAATTAAAAAAATATTAAATATTTTAAATCTTATTCAATAAAATTAATTAAAATGAAATAAAACCAAATTATTAATATTTTTATTTTTTAATAAGAAATTTTCAACTAAAAATGAGAAGGTGTTGTAATTCAATGTGAAAAAGTAAATAATAAAATTAAAAATTAAAATATAATCGAAGATAAGGATAAAATATAAATAAGTAGTTCATATTCATAATTATAATTAATTAAATTAATTTTGAAAATATAATGAGAGATAAGGATTAAATATTTTAAAATCAATAGATCTAACTTGATAAAATAATATTATTTTAAACATCCAATACTCAATATAATTTTCATAAATATTATTATTTGCAAATAATATATCATAATAGCTATAGTTATTTTATATATTAAATTTATTAAATAAAATTAATTAATTTTATAATACATATTTGATCAATTCATTTTAAAATAAGAATATTTATAATAATTATTATCAAAGCTATAATATTAATTTTCTAAAATAATATTAGAAATATAAAATAAAATATTCATTTTAAAAAAAAACAATAAGGAAGTTGTCTATGCAAAATAATCTAAAAAAAAAATTTTGAAAAAATAATATGAGTTCCATGATAAAATAAGAATACTATTTTTTTATAAACAACAAAATAAGAATAGTATTAATAATTAATATATTATATATTACTACCGCTTTAGAAAAAGCGTTAAGGTTTATGATTAATTTTACGACACTCGAATAATCATTATTCTATATTGATCTACCTTATTAGATAATGACACAAGAAAAGTATGAAGGTTTTCATAATTAATTTATGATCGCCTAAATAAGTGTCATTATATACATTTACTCATCGATACTCCACGCTTCTTATACATGTCATCAATACAAAAATATTACACTCGATAATGACATTTCTAAAAAGCGTCAATTAATATAATATTCTTATCAAATTAATGATGCTTTTTGAAAGCATCAAGTAATCAAACGTCATTATTCTTAATTTTCGTAGTCGTTTTATCTACATCGGCTCAATGTTCGAACTAAAAATAGTAATAATCTAACAAGAATGAGCAATGATAAAGGAAGAACTTTCAACCATAAAAAAGGACGCTAGATATTACTCTTCCACTATGATACAATAGGGATAAAAATATATCGACAATTGAAGTGAAAAACCATCACCCCATGAAATTATGAGTGGAAAGGTATTTGAATAACTTCATAAACCTCGAAGCTCTTAAAACAGGCCCATAAATAAACCCTAAATTTTCTCTCATTTCCTCAATCCCTTTACTTTGTTTTTAACTTTTATATATGAAAAAAAAACCCTATTACCATTTATATTTGTAGACTTAGGCACACATTCTTAAATATTAAATAGCTTAATATACAGAGACTTATAGGCTCTAAAACCAGCCTAATATTTATAATCTTCTATTATCCCTTTAATTTTTGCATTCATGCATACAAGAAACTTCACTCAAGTATATCATATAACTTAATTGGTGCATCAAACCTGCTTTACTTATGTGTATAAATTCATGTCCGTTAACTCAAGTAAAGTGCACCAATCAAGCTTGTTAAACAATCAGTTCATCAAAACTTCCTCCATTACAGTATCGAGCACTAATCTTAGTTTACATGGCATCAACCAATCGCTGAACAGATTGACGTTCTTCTTAAACTAATCGCCCAATAAACTAAGTAGAGAAAGACATGTATTCAATCATAAGGATTAGATCTACCTGTCTTATAATTACATCATAGAGCTTTGATCCATGCACAAATACAATTACATCATTAAGACCTTTAATCTTGGTCATAACCATCCTTGATTACCAAGGGAAGACAAAATATGGTATATGAAAATGAATATATTTAATCAAACATGAATGCATGCAAAACTACTTAGAGGATATTTGTTTGTTATCTTTTTATTGAAAGTTTACTTGTTTTAGATATTAATTTGTTTGTTTTTCATTTTTGGCGACTTATCAGACTCCTTTTTTTAAATGAAAAAAGCCAAAATACTTGGTTTCTTTTTCTAAATAAAAAGAATAACAGATGACTAGACATTTTAATACTTAATAGAAATAAAACATCACAAAAACAAGAAATCCAACATCAACACAATTAAGTATTATTTATTTTCTAAATTTCATGTGAGTGTAGGAAATTAGAATCATCTGGTCATATTCAAAAATTTGATTGTTAAGGAATATGTCACTAAAAGCTATGAGCTGCTACGACCAAAGCAAACAACAATCCATAAAAATCCATTCCCACCTTATAAAATCTATTATTTGATCGAAATTAGTGCCCCATGTATAGGGTTAAAGGGTTAAGGAGAGAAACACAATTTTTCATCAAGATTGTTTTTGATCCTTCAAGAATCTCCAATGGGTTAAAGGTATACCCTTTATCTTTAAGATATAGAAAATCATATTGTTCCAAGGTTCTTGGCTATTATATAATAATTAGGTTTGTCATTATATGGAATTAAGATTTATTCCATATAACTTAAAGAAACCACATAATAGTTTTATTTGTGATGGTTTTGTTTTTTCTAAATAAAAGGTGATTATTGATTTTCAATATAAGAAATAGAAAATCCAATAAGTGGTCGTATATAATTCAAAACTTATGATTTCCCCTATAAAGTTAATTTATTTTTTATTGTTTCTTGCTTATGAAATCAAATTTTATACAAGAATTTAATTTGTTGATGTATTTTCTCCGTATGAATTACATAAATTATTGCTTATTAGACCCTTAGATTTTTAATGTTTAATTTTCTTACTATTATTGTAAAGATTTTCTTACCGAATTTTATTAGTGAGCATGTATACTTCGATGTTAGATAAAACTTATGTCAATTAAAGTATTATTTTATCAATTTCGAGATGTTGTATATAGAATGTTTTTGTGGATAACATATAAAGTGAATGATTTCTTGATTCATGAGATTTTGAATCAATTTAAGAATTGGTCACTTTGATTGAGCAATAAGTATGATTTTGTGGTGGTTATATTTCTTTTTATCACTGATAGATATCCATATATATGTGTGTGAATTGAGAACATATATATATTCTATATAGTTACGTAGTCTTGCATCTTGAATGAGATGCCTCACGATATGTATTCCATATACATATATTTAATGACAATTGATATGATATATGTGAACATGAATAATAATTTTATTTCAATTATTTAGTTGCATTTGACTACAGACATTTTGACCTAATAAATCAAATTCCTTAAATCTTATGTAGTGATTATGATCCTTTATAAAGAATCACTTTACTGTACAATTCAGTTATAAACTTCAAGGTATTATCTCTATGCTATGGTAAATAGTAATGGACAACATGAAGGTTATGTATAACTTGAGCAAATGATCATTATTCTTGGTAATGGTGTATTGTGAAGGTTTTATGTGACTTAAAATTTTTGCTTAATTTAATATTCTTATTATGCATGTTTGCAATTACCAAAGTGACCAAACTTTCATTTGTTTTTTTAATATATAAAATTATATAACTTTTCTATCGAGAATTTTTGCTCAATATGATATTAATATTATGCTTGTTTGTAGCCATCAAAATGTGATTGAATATTAATGTTTTGAATATTAGAATTATTTATATTATACACTGAATTCACTTTATGAATGATTCATTAGCCACCAAAATGACTCCAACCCTAAGTTTTATCTATATCCAATTGTAAAATATTATAATTGATTGCCTAACATGAAATGCTTATAAATATGGTGTATATAATGTCATAGAATTTGGTTGAATTGTTGGTGAATTAAAGACAATTTCCATTAAAGGTCTTGTTATTATTGAATCATTTATATGAATTACACATTATGGATATCATTGTCACTATGACGCAAATTGACACTTATAAGATTTGAGGTGTAATTCATATAAATCTAAATGAAACCTCACTATATGAGAGATTCCTTATTCTATGATGGTTATGATAATATTATGGGCTTACCATCAAAAATTGTATGTTTAATTTTATTGATTTATAACAACATGATGTTTTGTATTGATTAGTATATTATTCTAGGTGAGCATATGTCACTTATGATATATTATGACTATACTCGAAGGGTTTGATAACAATTCTAATGAAGGAATCTTGTTAACTACAATATTTTGAAATTTATATAATGTGAAGCTCATTAGTCACCAAAGTGGCCGTAACTTGAATGTTCCGGCGAATTTCAAATTAAGAAATATGTAAAATATTGTTCATTCAATATTTTGAAAATTCATATAATGTAAAGTTCTATGTTACTAAAGGGCCAAACATGAATGCTCCATGAATTTCAAATTAAGAAATATGTAAAATATTGTCTATTGTAATATTTTGAATTATATAATGTAAAAAGTTCAAAAGCAGAATACCAAAGTGGCCGAACTTGAATGTTCCATGAATTTCAAACTGAGGAATATGTAAATAATAGTTGATTAGAAGTAATTTGAAATTCATATAATGCATAGTTTCGTTAGTCACCAAAGTGGCCAAACTTGAATGTTTCCATGAATTTCTCAATTAAGAAATATACACTCATGCTATTCAATTACTCATTCTTTATGGATGTCTTAAGTACTTGATAAACGAGTATATTGAAGTTCGTGGTTATAAGATATTTAAAAATTCACCCAAAGGTAAACTAACCATCTTATGAATAATGAACATGATGAGATACATCTTATGATTTTGTTAGACTATATTTGTACATCCAAAGATTACAAGTGTAGTTCTAACATGAACTATGAATACATCCATTAAAGAAATATGTACTAAAAAGCATCATGAGTATTATATATTGTAACATCTACCCAAGGGAGAGTTGTGGTATATATGTATCATTTGAAATTATTTGTTTGAAATTGATTATGGTTTTTAAGCTATGCTTCATCAAGTTTAATCATAAAGATATAGATATCTTATGTTACATTATTGTCATAAGATTTCTTAATTATTTAGCAATAATAAGTTTATGTATATAGCTCAATAAAATTACTTTCGATTGAGGGTTGACTAGTATCATTCAAAATTTGATGATACAAGAAACAAGTCATTTATAGATGATAAACCGCAATACTAAATATCTTGGGAATGATGGATAAATTTTAATTTTATCTGCTTGTATAGACTTCTCAAGTAATAAGTGAGATATGGTTGAAAGGAAACAAGTCTCATTGATGAAAATGCATTTCCCTTAAAGAATTACAAAGAAGTCAATGTTTAGGCCTATAAGAAATATGAATGAACCAATTAAAGAGATGATTCTACGAAACTATCGAGATTCCATAAAAGAAAACCTCAATGGTTAAGTATCATACTATTGAAAAATTTATGGATATTTATAGGATTGCCCAAAGTAAGTTTTTGAAAGACTCTAAGTTATGGCTGGTTATTGATCAACAAAAAGGAAAGAATACAAGAGAGTCTTTTAAGTATTGTGAGGTGTTAAACTCATTAGGAAAAGAACAATTAAAATAATAGTTAAGTTTTGTTCTTGTATGATTTATGTCATATTTACTAGAGTTTTATTTTAAATGATTGGTTTTAATGGTAATGATTTTATTTCTAATATGATGAGAAGAGTATGATGTGCAACAATTAATGATTTATAATGCTTGATTTAAATTTGAAGTTGGTATTGTTTATGCTTTTTACCTATTTATGACTACAATTACACTTATAGAAGCAAACATGAAGTTAGGTTTTAGTAACCAAAGTCTTTTGTACACTTGATACTTATATCAATAATAATTGTGATGTATTTTAATGTTACTTATTAGAGATGTAAGTTTGTGTTACTAGGCTTAATGTAAACCCAAACTTAATAAACCCGTGAAAATTAGAAATTTTTCAGAAAATGGCATAATAATAATAATAATTATAATAAATTGCCATAATGGTTCGTGGAAGCCCGGAAAATTCTATGGATCTCAATGACAAACAGACTCCACCATTGGATTCTGTCTCTGAAATATAGTTACCTAGAAAATTTTTCAATTCTGAGACAATTTGGATTTTTCACGATTCGAGGTAATCTGACGCCTAGTGACTCTCGGGGACAGATTTTTTACGAGAATTTCGAGTTAGGAATAACTCAAGGTAAGTTCATATTTAAAATAAATTGAACTTGAATCGGATGAAATAAATTGTTTCTGAGCAAAAGGAACCTCGATATGGGGACATGGCGCGACGTGAGCCGCCACTTATCCAAAGCATAAAAGGAGAAAAAACTCATTCGGGAGGATCTCCCATTTTTGGGTTGGAGAAAAACGTGAGAGGTAGAGTGAGAGAAAAAAAAAATGAAAATCCGCATTTCTTCGATCCACTAGTTCCATCTGGCCACTGTAGGGGCTAGGAATGAAAGTTCATCTACCGACGAGGGCTACGTAGGGTACCAAAACACAGGATTTGGCCGATTCAAGCAGGAGTTCGGAAATCAGAGCTGGTTTGTGAAGTGCCCATAGGACTTTAGAGTTTCTTCTACACTCTAAGAGGTAGGGATCCTTCCTACTTTGGTTTATTTTCTATTCTAGGGCTGCTTGTTGAGTTTTTAATGTTCAAGGGGCTATTTGGCCCTTTTGGCCCTAAGGGGCTGTTTGGCAAATTAATGGGTTATGGGAATAGTGCCTTGGTTGACCCTATATGATGTCCAATTTTTTGGGCTGATTTCGGTTGTGGAAAAGGAGAATTTTGACTAGTATCCTTCAAGGAAATTGTAGCCCCATCTGAGAACTTCTGATGTTAGGGCTTTTGAATCACCCAAATTGGACATCAACACCCAAGTTATGGTCCATTTCCCGTGACCATTACTGTGCAGCCCCGTTTTGGCCGAACCCATCTGCATTTTTGGGACTGATTTCAAGCTGGGAAAAAAAAATAAGAATTTGGACTAGTATCCTTCAAGGAAATTGTGTGCTCTATCTGAATTTGATGTTAGGCTTTTTTGAATCACCAAAATCGGACTCTATAACTCAAGCATGGTCCATTTTCCCCGGACTAAGCACAAAATTTTTAGGGTTGTTTAACGGTTTGTGTCCGTATTTCTTGGGACTGTTAGCTAGTTTCAACTGAGTTCAAAACTATTATGTGGGTCTATTATGGCTTGTTGTGTGGTGTTATGTTGGCATCTTTATGCCACACTGTCCTAATGTTTTGAAGTATGTCATTGTTTTAATTGAGTGATATGCTTGATGGTAATTGATCGGGAGGTCAATTTGTGCTCTAATGGATTGGATACGTTGATGTGCTCAGGTATGAATAAGGCTATCGCATGGTCATTCGTTAGCTATTTGACATGTTATGTCACATCTTGGCCTAGAGGATAATGTAAGTCATTGCTTCTGATTTGTGATGACTCTAGAATGTCAATGTATGTGTATAAACATGTTGACATGAATTGTGCGGATTTATTTGGAAATTGTGTATGTTAATTGATATAATTGGTCTACAAATGATGCATGGGTGATATACATGAGTAGAGTTGTTCATATAGCATCCATCATATATGTGACATGATATATAAATAGGCAATGGCATATTGCTTTTGCATTTGCAGTATTGGGACATTGCATGAAATGGGTGTGTGCGCATGGTTTTAAATCATTTATCATTCTGGTAAATAACCCAACCTCAATTTCTATGTTCTTTCCTTTCAATTGTCACAACAGAAATAAGAAACTTCCTGATCAAGAATCCTCATCAGAATAGAATCCTAGAAAGTTTCTAATTCTGGTTTGATAGCTTAGAAGTTCCGATCTTCTAAGATTTGATCGTTATCCTCTTGCCAAATAGATCATAGCCCATCACGACGGTTACTTGCTTTCCAAGTTCTTTAGCCTTAAGTTAGTAGACTCAATGCGCGCCTCACGACCGCTTGTTTTCAAGTTCTGACATCTCATGTCTAGTATGTCCCTGTATGACAGATAGGAATTTCAAGCTCTCTAAAGACAAAACCCGGGATTTACTTCCACCTATTTCGAGACAACCGGTTAGACTGCGGAAAGTGGGTCTTCCGCACCCAATATATCGGTGTTGCACCTCGACAAATACAAAACTGCATTAGTTGCCAAAGGTTTAACAAACCCCTGGCATTGATTTTTTTGATACTTTAGTCCAGCTAAGCAAACTAACTATCATCGTAATTTATTTTCTCCTTAATGCTATCATGGATGGGAGATTCAACAAGTTGATGATAAGAATGTTTTCCTCGGAACGAGTATATGATGAGACTGCTTAATGGCTCAACCAATGGTTTTAAGATCCCCTTCGGTCCATTTGTTTGTAAATCCTCAACAAGGCTTTATATACCTCAAGCAAGCGCCTAGAGTTTGGTTTGACTGCCTTTAATCTCACTCTTAAGCATTATTATTTTCACCCCTATTTCTCGTTCCTCGCTATTTTTGCCTCGATCTTCATGGTCGATGCTTTGTCCTTGTGTATGGGGACGATATCTTTGACTATAGGGGAGGATTCTAATGGCTATTCATACTCATTCAAGACTTTGAATAAGTCCTTTGCCCTCAAAACTCTTTGGGGATGTTCATTGCTTTCTCGATTTGAGGTACTACTTCTGACTATTAATTATGCCTTTATCTCAAGCAAAACTAAATATGCTACCGATCTACTTACCCAAACAAATATGTCTTCAAATTTTTAAAGCCCGGTTTCAATTCTAAGTGAGTTTGAAGCACAACTTTGCCAGGATGATAGCTCACCTTTCTCAACCTTATATCAAGTACTATAGGTCTCTTAGTATCTAAATCATACTGTGCCCGATATTTCCTTTGTCGTGAACAAACTTAGCCAATTTGCATGCCCCTTACTACAACACACCGGTAGCCTGCAAAGCGAATTCTTCATTATATAAAAGGGACTCTTGATTATGGCATTTCTATTTGTCGCCTCTACTTAGTTTGGAAGGCTTTTTCTCGATGTCGATCAAGCAACAAATCTTGATGATCGAAAATCAATGAGTGGACTTTTGTGTCTTTTAGACCAAATCATTACCTGGAGTTCAAAGAAGCAAAAATGCGTTGGCTCGCTTCAAGTATAGAGTCTGAATATAGAGCCCTTTAAGCCGCAATCACGAACTTGTTTGGGTGCGTAGCACTACTTATAGAGCTTGAATTCTCTCTTCCAAATTAATACCTCTTAGTGTCAGGGTGATAATGTCGAGCCGGGGCTAATTTGCTACAAATCCAAGACATCATCCCAGAAGAAGCATATTGAGTTAGATATTCATTTCGTCAGAAATCTGCAACCGAACGCAAATTGGAGGTCCCCAGATATCTCTATGATCACATCAACCAACCGGGACGAGCTTACTTCAAGCCACTCTCCCTTGAATGATTTTCCTATTTATGTCACAAGTTTTCTAGATCTCCTCAATCACTGAGGGGGTGAGAGCTAACGAATGTGATGTCGATAAAGATTCTGAAATAGACCTATACCTAAGCATCACATGACTGTATTCCTCCAAAACTAACTAAGGAAGATCATACACCCGAGAAGCATGTTATACACCCGCTAACTAACACCGTTGCAAGGAAGACTTGCAAAAACAAGCGCCTTCTTCCTTTATAGAACGATCTAACGCTTGCATATATATGAAGTTCCTTTCCTTCTGTAATTTCGAATCCCTTCAGAATCATATTTCTTACAAGCACAAAGGTCTTTCGCTTCAGATGTTCTTATCACACTCAAACTTTAGGGAATACGTAGAAATATTAAATGGCCTTAATATACAGATTCTCATAGGTCGGACAACTTAAATTCAATTACAATCTTCATCATCCCTTCGATTTTTGCATTCATGCTTGCATGGCTAGGAAAACTCACCAAGTACATCAAATAACTTATTTAGTGACACCCGATTACTTATGTGTATAAATTCCTTTTACGCTCAATCAAGTAAACCGGCATCAATCAAACTTGTTAATCAATCGCTTTAAAACTTCCATTTTAAGATATATCAAGCCCCATCTTAGTTTACAATTTTACATGGCATCTAATCTCAACCGGGGCTGAATCGGGTTGACGTTCTTTTCTCGAACTTATAATTAGTCCCATGAAATGGTCAAAGAAAAGACATGTATGCTTAATCATAAGGATCAGGATCTATATCGGTCATACAATTACATCATGATTTCAAGGAAGAGCCATCCATGCACAAATATAATTACATCCTTAAGAGCCATGGCACCATCCAAGATGCATGTACTTCGTGAAAAGGTTAGCCGAAAGCGCATTGAGGATGCAAAAATGGTATATGAAGTGTTAATGCCCAAACAGTAAAAATAATATATACAAGCCTAAATGGTAAATGTTGTCGAGCCACCGACATTTTTCTCCTTTTCTCCATAGATGTGTTTCTCATACTAGAACGCTCTTTGGGACATATATATACATGCACGCAAATACTAATTAATGGCAATTTGGGGAAGGGCTTGTCTTGGTCGCGGACAAAGGTATAAAAAGGTCGATGCATATGAGCACGTAGAGTCATCGGGCCATATTCAAACATTTGATTGTTAAGTGAATATGTCACGTAGAAGCTGTAGCATTCACGTAAACCGCCAACATTCAATAAAAATCCGTTTCCTAATGCAAAGAGTAAATCTATTCTTGATCCAAATGCTAGTGCCCCATAAAGAAGTAAACATTAGAAAAAGCAAGAATCAACGTCTGGTCGTAAAAGTGGTATGCAAGGCTTGTTTCGAGACCGATTCTAAACTTAATTTGGAAAATATTTGTTAGAAATGGGTTTTGGGGGCCCTCATGCAATGCTTTTATTTGATTGGGAAGCTTCATGCAAAAGTATGACGTTATCGTTAAATTAAAGTCACGCTTTTAAATATTGAATGTGATAATGTGGTTCCAAACAAATTCCGACAACACAGACTCAGACCTAGTTCGCACTTTAGTGAGGTCCTAACCCTCCCATAGACTGGTGCAAAGATGCAATATATTTACAATAAAGTAAAAGCAATACACCCGAAGGCAACTAGTTCACGCTCCACGAGGCTATGCCTAGTTGTGTTATAAGGGGGATTTCACCGACCGATTCAAGGTCTATCATTACCTTATGTAGTACAAGACTCCCATCGATGACCCTCAAACCTAGTGGGATTTAGAAGGAACTCCCTCCATTCCCCTCTCTAAAGCATCTTACACCCATACCTATATTACATCAATATAAGATGAATAAAATAAAGAACATCATCTTGTACTAAAGCAGAAAGGCTTTAAGGTGAAATACCTCAATATAGTATCTAAGCACTCCATACTCACTCACAGATGTTTGACTTCACTTGCTCTTCTTCAAGCTCTTCTTCCGGTAACTGTTGAGAACTTCTAATGCCCTGAATTTATAGTGCCTGCTAATTAGTCTTAGAAGTCTCAGATATGGTTGATTCATTTTCCTCAATATGACTCGCATAACCCCCACCTTCTATTTTACGTTTTTTCCTTTCACCGGTCACAATGGAAATAGGAAACTGTTGGATCAAGATTCCTCATCAAAATAGATCCTAGAAAGTTTCTAACTCCGGGTTTGGAAAGCTTAGATGTTCAGATCTTATGAGACGGATTATTATCCTCTCGCTAAATAGATCTAGGCTCATTGGTTACTTTCTCTCCAAGTTCACCGGGCCTCCAAGCTCGCCAGAGCACTCATGTGTGCCCCACACGGCCCTATTTCCGCTAGGACATCTCATGTCTAGCACATCCCTACAACATAGGATAGCCTTTAGTCCGAACTACATCCTAGTCCTATTAAGTGACTTCACTTTTATTCATCAAATCTCATTAATTTCAATCTTTGAAGTAGCTACCTTCAGAGAACCCCCTTGATACGAAGATATGAAAATTATATAATACTAACATTCTCCCCCTTTGTCTATATCTTCAGCAAATATACCCCTTAAAGAATGAGCCACACCTCTTGCTCCCTTATTTTTCTCCCCATTTTTTTTTTTTTTTGTGGAAGGACTCGTATGGAGTCCCTAGGACCTCAGGCCGGGGCTTATCGTGGGGCTGGTGGGGACCCCATCTAGTCCCACAATGCATACCCCCTATGGATAGTTGTAGTGATTCATACCTTGAAGCAGCATCAACCGCTGGTGAAAATGTCGATAGTTGATCTTTAGTGGATATGTGCTCGCAGATAAATGATGTTGTCCTCAACCATGTTCGAATGTAGTAGTGCCCTATGTCATTACCTTGCGGTTCGAATGTCGAACTGGATTTTTCGAGATATTGATAGCACTAAGGTTGTCACAGTATAGTGTTAGGACTTCTCCAAAGTCTCCATAGTCTTTAAGAATATTTTTCATCCAAATGAGTTGTGTGCATCCACTACCAATTGCTATGTTTTTTGACCTTGGGCGTGGAAAGTGATATGCAGTTTTTTTTGTTGAATTAAGACACAAGGCTGTTTCCAAGGAAGAAACACCCACAAGAAGTACTCTTTTTGTCATCCGAGCTTCCAGCCCTATCAACGTCACAATATCATACTAGGCTAGATGTGGTGTCTCAGGTGTACCAGATACCATAGTTCGCTATTTCACTTACACATTTGATAATTTTCTAGGCGCTAGAGATGACCATCCTTAGGAGCTGCTTGGTCTCTCTCACAGACTCCCATGCTATAACATACGTTTAGACGGCTTGCATTCAAGTACAACAAGCTTCCAATCATGCTTTTATAGAGAGTAAGATCAACACTATTCCTTACTTCATCTTTAGTAATCTTGTCATGGGTCCCTATTGAGGTCCTTCGATGTTTTGTTATACCAAGTCCGAACTCACTGACCAGGTTCTTAGCATGTTTTTCCTATGAGATAAAAATCCATGAGTTGATTTTTCGTACCGGAAGACTTAGAAAGTATGTAAGTTCTCCGACCAAGCTCATTTCAAATTTTGTGCTCATGTGTCTTACAAACTTTTCCACCAGGTGTTGGGATGTGGACCCAAAGACTATGTCACCCACAAATATTTGAAGAGAAATTACTTGCTTTTGACTTTTCCAAGTGAAGAGAGTCACGATCTGCTCCCCTACGTGTAACCACCTTTTAGGAGGTATTCCATGAGTCTCTCATCCTAGCTCACAGACTTGTTTTTACTATCCATAAGTTATTTTTTAGTTTGTAAACATGATTAGAGTGAAGATCTTCAAACCCTTTGGGTTAAGCTACAAACACTTCTTCATGTAGATACCCACATTAAAAGCCCTTTTGACACCAATTTGATAAATTTTGAACTTGAGTGTGTAAGCAAATGCCAATAGCGACAATTGACTCAAGCGAGCTGCGGTGCAAATGTCCCATCAAAATCTCCTTCACTTGAGTGTATCAACCGAGCAACCGGACAAGCTTTTTTTCTAGTGATGTTTCCTCTTCATACATCTTGTTCTTGAAGATCCACTTGGTCCCAATTATATTTGCATGTTGAGGTTTTGGAACTAAATCCCAAACTTCATTATCATATTTTACATGATAGTTCTTTCACGATAACTGGATCGAACTCATCGTTCAGAGACTTCTTGTAATTTTTTGGTTAAATTGTGGAGGTGTAGCAGCCAAGGCTAAGGCCTATCATTTCTTTGTGGTTTACCTTGGAGCTTCGTCCAGGACACTTCCGCTTCTAGATCTGCAAAATATCAATGGTAGGATGGTTTTTATGAATCTTCTTAGAGGGCTCTCGAACCTAGATGTCAAAGTGTTCAACACTATTATGGTCATCCTGTTGTTGTAGGGAGTTCTCTGTTGTCCGGACATCAGCTATAACCGGGTGCTCAACGGATGGTGGAGCATCTTTGGGAGTGTTGAGAGTCTTCTCTACTTCAAGAATTGACACCATAGGAGGATCTTCTAGTCTAGATGTTTCACTCGATGGAAGATAATCATCAACTTGCACATTAGTTGATTCTATCACAGCCTTGGTTATTTTATTGTACATATGAGCACGGCTATTTGTGTAATACCCTAGAAAGACACCTTCATCTCTCTTAGCATTGAACTTCCTTCTTGGTTCCCTGTCATTCAGGATGTGGTAAGGGTACCCATAAAGATGTTTCTTATGATGTTTTGAAGTTCCTAGCCTTAGATAGATTCTATTGAGATGTAGCATGTTGTATTTGCATACACGCCCAAAATTTAGTTCGGACCTCGGCTTTTAACATGACAGGGCCATTTCTTGTAGAGTTCTTTTCTTTCTTTCAACTACTCCATTTTGTTGTGGATTTTTGGTGCTAAAATGCTCATGTTCTACTATTCTTCTTATAAATTTTCAAACAAGGAGTTTTGAATTCATACCATGATGGTACTTTATTCTACTTATCTTTAGAATTACATTTGTTGTGCTCTTGTCAGTCTTGATTATTCAAATGCTTCAAATTCTTTGGATTTGGTTTGAGAAATTGCAAGTGAACCTAGAGAAGTCATCTACAAATACATTTACATACCTTTTTCCAGCAATGCTCTTTATTTGCATGGGGTCCATTAGATCCATGTGGACCAATTCCATAACTCTTGTAGTAGAGCCTAGTTGAGACTTTGGGTGAGGTGTTCGAACTTGTTTCCCTAGTTGGCATGGTCCACACATTCTTTTAGGTTCTCCTTTGAGATTTGGGACATCCCTGATAGTTTTCAATACAATTGTATTTCTGAGGCTGTTATGGCTTACATGTCCCATTCATTTGTGCCAAAGGTTAGTTTCGTTTTGAATCGTGGCCAGGAATGTGTTCAAACTTGCAAGTAGATAGTAGTTATTTGATGACCTATTTGCTTCCATGATCTACTGTTGATCCTGGTCTAGGACAATACATTTGCCCTTGATGATTCTCACGAACAAATCTTGGTCACACAATTCTTAAATCTTGTCGAGTTGGCTTTTGTCATCGACGAAGGCCGCGTCTCTTAATTTTGGTAACCTAGGAGCATTTAAGGACTTGTTCCCCAAGACTCTTCCTTTTGAACCATCCCCAAAAGTTATTAAGTCTAAACTAAATAGAAGAACGTTTGATAGCAACCACTTGTTGCCATTCATATGTCATGAGCTCTTATCAAAGTACCACCTTTGTTATTTGACCTTGAGAGAGGAGTAAGAACAACATGGCTCTTAGTTTTTCCTTTTTTTTTTATCTAGGTGGGCTTTTTAACTGATTTGTTCTCCCTTACTCTCTTCTTCTAGTAAGATTTGTAGTCTCTTTAGTGACGTCTAATGTGACCCATTTTTCGACAGTAATAGCATATGACTTCATTGCCCTTCTTTTATATGAACTTGTCTTTCTTGGTCGAACATGTTTTTCCCATTCTTGGGAGAGTTCAGACTCGTTCTTCTCTTTTTCTGAGTCTTGGGGCGTGAAATCTTCTTTTAGCATTTGTTTTCAAAACCTAGAGATCCCCTTTTGTACCCAATGCCTTCGGGCCTTGGAGGTGGTTCCTATACATAGAATGTGATCCCGGAATGACATTCTTGAGTTAATCATTCTTGCTATTTTCCTTAGATGTTCCTAACTCGAGATTGAGGTATCTTTGTTCTTAAGGATTTCCCTTTTAGAGTGGCTACACTCTTTCTCTAAAGCTTTGTTGTCTTAATTGAGTTTATGGATTTATCCTTGAAGATCTTCATTCATTTTTTCTTTGTTTACTTGACTTTCGTACAATCGCGTGGCAAGACGTGCTATTTCTTCGTGCGAGATTTCATCATCTTGTTCTTGAAGAATTAGATTTGAGTTGGAGGATTATGTGAAATCTAGTCAAAAAACCACACGTGTTCGGACGTTAGTCATCACATCCTTTGAAATTCTTGAGGCTTTGTGTTTGATTCAGGAGAATCGAGTCCTGATTGTCACAGCAAATGGGTTGAAGCTATCTTGTTTTCTCTCTTCCTTTGTAGTCTTCTGATTCATCATGACTCCAGATAACAAGAAGACATCGATTCTTTTTCATATTGGCACATTCTACTTGGATGTGGCCATAACCTCCACATTCTCTACACTTGATTGACTTGTTCCTGATATTTGATCTTGGAGATCCTTGTGTCATGCTAAACTTAATAAGATTAAATGTGCTAGATGGGCAATTTTTTGAGTTTAAGGGTTACCTTTCGCATGAGCATTCAACCTTTTTATGGCTCTTTCAAAATTCTTTGACCACAAGGCCACAGATTCTAAAAGTTCATTCCCTTTATCAACAAGTAGTTCGGACTTAGCCTTTAGTCCCTCAAGTTTCTTTCTATCATAGGACTCTCCGTTCAGTTCTATTTCAAACGTAAGTGGAGATACCATCAGTTTTTCAAGTCTCATCATTTTTAAGTCTTTTTCCTCCCTTATTGCTATTGCCTTGAATGCAAACCTAGGTGGCAAGGATCTTAGGGCCTTTTTCACAAGCTTCTCTTTTAGAATCTTTTCCGCAAGGGAAAGCGATTCGTATCTATGTCGCCTGATTTTCCGTGAAGCCCTTGATAGTCTCCTCCTCACTCATCCGCAAGTTTTCGAATTTTGTTGTAAGCAATTCTAAATTGGATTCACGAACTGCACTGGTTTCTTCAAAATGGACATGAAGAATGTCCCATGATTCCTTGACTACTTCGGTGGTGGAGATCATCTTTAATTGCGAGGGATCAACAATGTTGAAGATGGCATTCAAGGCCTGTGAGTTTTGGGTGGAAAGGGCGTCTTCTTCAGGTGTCCAGTTTACTTCGTCCTTGAAAACAATTTTCCCTTCAACATCAGTTTTAGTAGTCGGCTTCCATCCTTGTGCTTATCTCCATGCCTTTTATCCAATTGATTTTATGATGACAAGCATCACTATAACTCTGTAACCATAGTTCGGTCTATCATGAAGGGGGCGGCTAGTAGAACCACACTCTCAGCAATCCATGCGCTGCTCTCACCGCGATTAGTTAGAGTAAACCTGGAAATCTCACTCGATAACCTACGGTGACCCTCATGATACCAATTAGCCAGAGATATAAGCGTGTGTTCGTCCTGAGTCCTTTATGTTTAGACTATGATCTCATTCGGACTTCAGTTCAGTATGCTTGAACTCTCACTATAGGACTTAGTGTGTGCAAAGAAAAGGTAATATATTTGTAATAAAGTGAAAGTACACATAATCATTTGTGTGGTTCGGCAACCTACCTACGTCCATGCGGTTGTGCCTAGATGCAAGGATTTCCAACGTATGATTCAAGGTTTATAGTGGTCTTATGTGGTATGAGACTTGGCCATAATAACTCGTAGTGGAATACAGAACAAACTCCTCCATTCCCCTCTCTAAAGCTTTGCACACCCGTATCCACATTACATCGTTGATATAAGATAAAGAAAATAAAAACATCATCTTTACGCCCCGAAGTCAGGCGTTTAACGTCTGTCTCAACCAAGTATGCACTCCGCCTCACTCTTAGTTAGGACCGCTTGTTCTTTTTCAAGCTATGCTCCTGAAAATCTGTGTCGAGAACTTCCAACGCCCTAAATTTATAGCCTTGCTAATTAGTCTTGGAAGTCTAGATACGATTGGATCATTTTCCTAATATAATTCCAACCTACCTTCTATTTTATGTTATTTCCCTTTCAATTGTCTACTTGAAATAAGAAACTTGTTGATCAAAGAATCCTCATCATAATGAATCCTAGAAAGTTTCTAATTATGGTTTGATAAGCTTAGTCATTGAATCTTCTAAGATTTGATCGTTATCCCTCTTGCGAATAGATCCTTAGGCCCATCGCAATGGGTTATTTGCTCCCAATTTCCTTAGCCTTCAAGTTAAGCTAGACTCACTTAGTCTCACCATTTGCTGTTTCTAGTTAAGTTTATCATGTGGCATGTCCCTGTACATAATAGCCTTAGTTAGAACTGCTTTAAGATCATAAGGGATTTCACTTATATTTCATCAAATCTTTATTAAGCTCGATCTTTTTGAAATAGCTACCTTCTTGTAGAACCCTTAGAGGAGACGAAGACATGGACAATTATTTCAAACCCAACATATTTCATTATGATTCAATTAATTTTATGAAAGCAGATTATTTGTGCACTCTTTGAAATGCTCTTTGCTTATTCAAGGCATAAAGTAGGAATTAGATTTTTATTGAATTAATTTTTCTTTTACCAAAAATGATAATATTATTGTATTTAATAGCATAATAAGAACAATTTTTTTGTTCTACTTTTATATTGTTGAATGCAGAATCAAATGGTATACTCACCTAATTTTCAAAACAAAAAAGATATAAGGCGAGACAACATTTTCCTTTATTTTTATTTAATGGGATTGTGATAGATTATTTTGACATTTTTCCATTTGGCATTACAACCTTATAGTAATATGTTCATATATTGTTTCGAACTTGCTTCTTCTTTGTGCCTCGTCAAACCCTTAACCACTGAGTTAGACCTTATTGGGAATGCTTACACACAATTAATGACATATATGAAGACTTTATCATTGCGTGTAATTCAAACCTAGTATCTTTATGACCCTCGATTTCAAGATCTATGCCATTGAAAGAACTAAAACAATGAAAAAGAAAAAGTTCTATCCATGCATATAAATATGGTGATTTGATCTCTGAACATATCGATGATGCCTTTTCCAATAGGAGCCCAGTGCAGGCGCGATCGGTCGTTGGGTTGTGCGAGAGCAGTGTGGGGCCAAATAGATGAGCCGGTCGTTGGCGGGAGAGGAATGCGCAATGCTAGTCCACTTCCAGGTGGCGTGGCTCGTTCTGAGGAGAAAACAAAGGAAGAGGCGTGAGGGTTAGCCGGGACCGCTCCGATGCTAAGTCGGATCTCGTGAGAGAAGGGAAAGAGTCCTCTTTGCTTTAGTTTTGTGCCTTTTAGTGTTGGAGCGACCTTGTATTTGTAATGGGTCTTTATCAATTTGGGCTGATGATTAGGTCCTTCCTTTGGAGATTGGTTTCCTCACGTAGTCTTCATAGATTTAGCAATGGATTAGTCAAAGGAGTTTATTTGGAATAATCCTCATTCCTTATTGGGAGATATTCAACTAACTGTTCTTTACTGTTTCTCCTTCCCTTTATAATAGGACTTGATAGGACGTCTCTTAAGGAATACTCTATCGTCTGTTATTGGTAGAAATCTAGTTTGACTGGCTGAGTATGGGCCTCCCTATCTTTCCAAATTCATGTTGGGCTAATGGCCCGGGACCTGCATTGGGGCCATGGAAGGATACGGCGGGGCTCGGCCCCATTTGCTCCTGCTCCCGGTGACGAGTGGGATACTTGGTCTAATTCTATACCCCCATCAGTTGCCCCCCAGCCCTTGTGTACGGACTGCGTGGGCAAGGGCTGTAATTGTTCCTGCGTCGATTGCCATTTCCACGTGTCTATTCGGATTAGCTGCAGTGCTAGCCATTAGTTGGTTGGTAATAGTGACCTTTGGGTTTCGTGCACCGTGTTTTAGCGAAACCTCTTTAACCAGCGTTCCTCGAATCTCTAACCTTCCCTATTGTTAGCGTTTGTGCCGTTAAGTTTTCTCTATACGTTGGTGCTGGGTCACTACGGTGTTTTTCTTCTTATTCACGGGCCAGCGGTATCCAGCCACTGTCTTGTTTCTTGGGTTGATACGACGAGGCCCTAGAGGCTAGTGCGTCTGGATTTCGTTTTGGTTACATCGTGATCCCAAACATTCTCACTCTTTGCGTATCAACGAAGATTCCTACGTTGATCTTGGGTCGGCAGGCTGGGGCGCTAAACGTTGGCGATTGATTATTTCGGCAGCTCCGGACACCTCCCGCACCAACGGTAAGGGAAAAAGGAAGATAAATCTGATAAAATACCCTAGGGGGTCGGACTATCTTAGGACCGCCGTTCGACACTGTGTGAAGGTGGGTCCCAGTAGTGTTGGCCCTTTGTATGAATCTACTTTTTGTCGGCGTCCGGCCTCTTCTGGTGTTCGTATATGGTCTCCTGATTTTTTGACTCGTTATGTTACCTCCGTGCCCGGAATGATATGTTTTTTCGAGGTCGCCTTTGATAACGGTCTCCGTTTTCCATTGCACCCTTTCATCAAACAAGTTCTTCAGCACTTTCGTATCTGCCCTTCCCAACTGGCCCCTAATGGTTGGGGCATTTTAGTGGGTTTGCTGGTCTTTTTTAGAGACAGGGGACTTGGCGTCCCTAATGTGGCTTTGCTCTGCGTCTTTTAATCCGACTGGCTGCATTTGGGGAGTTTATTTATTTCCCTGACGATCTGGAGCCCCTTTGGTGATTTGGATCTTCCTTCTTCTCATAGGACATGGAAAGTCGATATTGCTTTGTCGGCTTGGTTCAATTACAACTCTTTAGGTAGGAAGACACCACTGGCGTACCCCGAGCGTGGAGCGCCTGATAACCTTATTAGTATCATCCTTACCTTTGGTTTCATTCATCTAAAGTTGGTTGAATACTGCGACTTTAAGTTTCCCTTATATTTTGGATCTTTCGTCTTGAGCTTAGCGATGAAGATACATTGTCGGCTCTTGGTTGTTGAATGCTCGCTCCTCTAGCGAGCTATTAGGTCGAGATGTCCCAGTTCATGCAGTGCGAAGTCACGCCAAATCTTCCGTTTGAACCCTTCTTCTACTGCAGGAGCTTTCTCTTCGAGCCATTTGCGTTTTGCTCCTACGAGGAGATGTAAGCTCATGTGGAAGGGATATCTCGAAAACCTCGGAGTGCAAAGAGGAGGAGAACAGATTCTCCCAAGAGGGATCAGCCAGTCTGCAACAAAGTTCAGAGATTAGAAATACCTTCGAGTTCCCTCATCCAAAGGCCCGAGCGGTCCTCGTCCCCGTTGGCTGAGATTCCCCTGGTTCTTTGTTCGCTCCCCTCTTCCGAGCCCATCGCAGAGGTGGGGAATCCCATAAGCGCGGGTAGCGACCAGCCGTTGGCAATTTTGCTTATAAGCGTATGGGCCTTTGCCGGACCTGCGAGAGTCATCTCTCACGGGAAGGTGTCAGTCGAGAGAAAGCGTCGAAGGTTGGCAGTCAAGATTCTCTGCTATCCTAATCTTGAACTTGCGGCGGTGCCGTTTCATCATCCTTCGCGATTGATATTGAAATCGAAGAGTTGCTAGGTTGAGAGGCTTTGGCCTTGTCTTTGCAGGGATTTGCTTCGGTAAGCTTATAATTGTTAACTCCGTCGGCTCTGTCTTAGAGTTCTAATTACATTGCTTGTCTTGCGGGCTCCACTCATTTGAAGGGCTTGGCCGAGAAAAGCCAAGCTGAATGAAACATGGGATACGCCCGGGTGCCGAGGCGAAAGTGGCCCTTTGACCGGCGGGACGAGCTGCAGGACGAGCGCGGCCAGTTGATCGAAGAAATAGGCGAGATTTAAGTCGAACTTGATACTTCATCGGCTCGTGCTGGCCCGAAGAATAGAAGCGAGGCCGGAGCGGTTTAGCGAAGGCGAGGCGAGCTCCGGGAGGTTCGGAGTGAACCTCAGGTTACGCGAAATGATTTGGTTGAGACTCGAGGGGCTGAAATTACGCGAGGATGAGCTCAGCGAGGCTAAGGGAGGAACTGGGTGGCATCTCTCGAGGTGAGCAACGAGATCTTCGAATGGAGCTTCGCGCGGTTACTGGTGGCTTGAGCGCCAAGGAAAAACAACTCGAAATTGCTTGTCGCGAGGTTTCAGAGGGCAAGGCGTTGTTGGAGGCTGCTCATCGTGAGTCTTCCGAAGCTGCAAATTTATCAAGACGGCTGAGCGATGAATGTAATGGTTTGCGAGCAGATCTTCATCGGCAAGTCAACATGGTTGCTCAGAGGGACGAGGTTATCAAACAATTGCGAGATCAAAAGCGAAGGTGCGGTGGAGAAGCTACGGGTGGCTCGCTTTTCAGCAGAAGGCCGTTCGGGCATACCGGATCTAGGTTTCAATTTTTGACCTCCCTAGCGACGGAGCGGAGGGTCTTGATATGAATTGTTCGAGGGCAGCTACCCTGCGGATCTCTTCTCACTCTTCGCCGTCCCGGCCTTTGAACTTTTGGATTCACTTATGTTTTTTTCTCTTTTTTTTTTTTTTTTTTTTTTTTTTTTTGTGTCAACCTCTCCCCACTTTTTATTGGTACGGGACTGATGTACGTGTAGCCTATTTTTAACAAATGCATTTTTTTGGAAATTTGTGTGGTGAGCTATCTTTATTCTTTCTGATGTATAGCTTTGAGTTATTGATCCTAGTAATTTGAACTGCATCGTTGAAATTTCGTATACTATTCCGTTCATCCTGGTTTGGTTCCCCAATCATGTGGTTGGTGGAGCTTGCCAGAATGCGTAGTGAGGGCTCGCTCGTGTTGACTGATGGGAAGAGCTTGTTGGCCAGAAGCTTGATGTCGGAGAAATCTTGCTTTCGTCGAAGGGGTGTGAGGAATTTCGTCCGGAGGAACATTGGGGCTAGATCCGCCCGTGTTAAAGGGAGAGCCGTCCGATGGGGAGGAGCAGATCTGTGAAGTCTGATGAATGGCACAGATCTGACCAAATAGAGGGAACTTTCGTCGCACGTGTTGAAGGAGGCTGTCAATGAGGGCGAAGCCGTCTGATGAAATCTGATGAAAGGGCTCGTCTGTTAAAATAGAGGAGCTCGTGCACTTTGTGTTGAAGGGAGAGCTCGTCGATGAGGGAAGGCCGTCTGGTGATGTCTGAGAGGAGGGCTCGTCTATCAGCAGAGGAACTTCCTTTGCACATGTGTGGGAGGCTTCGTCAATGAGATTTGTAAGGAGGAGCCGTGTTGAGTCGTGGGCCGGCGATCCCGATAAATAGTGGGAGCTGATGCACTTTGTGTTGAAGGAGAGCTCGTCCCGATGAGGGGAGAGCCGGTTTGTTGGAAGTCTGAGAGAAGGGCTCGTCGATAAATAGATGGAGCTCGTGCACTTTGTGTTGGAAGGGAGGAGCTCGTCGATGAGGAGGGCAGTCTGTTGAAGTCTGAAGGGCTCGTCTTGATGAACGAGAGGAGCTCGTGCTGTGTTGTGAAGGAGAGCTCGTCGATGAGGAGGAGCAGTTTGTTGAAGTTCGGGAGATGGGCTCGTCTGATAAATAGATGGGAGCTCGTATCTGCTTTGTGTTGAAGGAGGAGCTCGTCGATGAGGAAGAGCGATGCGATTTGAAGTCACGAGAGAAGGGCCAGTCATGATGAATAGAGAGAGCTGTACTTTGTGTTGAAGGGAGGCTCGTCGAGGTGAGTTAGCCAGGGAGGGCCATTACGTTTGATACGAGAGAAGGGCTCGTCTTGATAAATAGGGAGCTTCGTCTATCTGTGTTGAAGGGAGGCTCGTCGATGAGGGGCAGGTGCGTTGGGTGCGAGAGAGGGCTGGGTCTTGATCTGAGAGAGCTCGTGCACTTTGTGTTGAAGGGAGGGCTTCAGTCGATGAGACCTGTGGGGAGGAGCCCGTCGTTTGAAATACGATTAAGGCTCATCTGATAAATAGTGGGAGCTCGATCTTTGTGTTGAAGGAGAGCACCGTCAATGTAAGAGGAGGAACCCGTGCGTTGAAATCTGGAGAGAGAAGGGCTCGTCTTGATAAATAGTTGGAGCTCGCCTGCCTGTGTTTAAGGGAGAGCTCGTCAATGAGATTTGTAAGGAGGAGCCCGTCTGTTTGAGAAATGCCAGTGGAGGCTCGTCTGATGGAAATAGTGGGAGCTCGTGCGCACGTGGTGAAGGAGAGCTCGTCGATGAGGAGGAGCGATGTTTGAAGTCTGAAGAGGGCTCCTCTTGATGAAATAGATAGAGCTCGGTCACACTTTGTGTTGAAGGAGGCTGGGTCAATGAATTGTAGGGAGGGCAGATACATTTGGGATGCGAGTGGAGGGCTCGTCTGATAAATAGTGGAGCTCGATGTACTTTTTGTGTTGAAGGAGGCTCGTCGATGAAGGGAGGGCAGGTCTGTTGAGTACGAGAGAAGGGCTCGTCTTGATGAATAGAGAGCTCGTGCACTTTGTGTTGAAGGAGAGGTCGTCAATGAGATTTGTAGGGAGGGCAGATGTTTGAAATACGAGTGGAGGGCTCGTCTGATAAATGAAGCCAGGAGCTTCGTGCACTGTGTTGAAGGAGCTTCGTCAATGAGGAGAGCTGAGTACATTTGAAGTCTGAGAGAAGGAGGGCTCGTCTTGATGATAGAGAGAGCTGAATGCGCTGTGAAGAGAAACTCGTCAATGAGATTTGTAGAGGAGGGCAGTGCATTTGAAATGCGAGTGGAGGGCTCGTCGATCATGAGTGGGAGCTCGTGCACTGTGTTGAAGGAGAGCTTTCGTCGTGGGAGGAGCCCTACGTTGAAGTCTGAGAGAAGGCTCGTCTTGATGGTAGAGAGAGCTCGTCTTTGTGTTGAAGGAGAGCTCGTCCGATGAAAGGAGGAGCGATCGTTTGAGTCTGAGGAAGGGCTCGTCTTGATGAATAGAGAGGAAATAGATCTACGTGTTGAAGGGAGGGAGCTTCGTCAAAGGTGGTTGTAGGGGCCAGTAAGTACGAGAGAAGGGCTCGTCTTGATAAATGGGGGGAGCTCGATGCAGTGCGTGTTGAAGGGAGGGAGCTGCGTTAATGGGGAGGGCAGTCTACGGTGGGAGTCTGGAGAAGGGCTCGTCTTGATGAGATAGAGAGGCTCGATGCACAGTGTTGGAAGGGAGAGCTCGTCGGTAAAGATTTGTAGGTAGGAGCCCGTACGTTTGAAGTGCGAGTGGAGGGCTCGTCTGATAAATAGTGAGACTCGATCTGCTGTGTTGAGAGAAGCTCGTCAGAATGAGATTTGTAGGGGAGGAGCCGATACGTTTGAAATACGGTGGAGGGCTGGATCACGATAAATAGTGGGAGCTCGTCACTTTGTGTTGGAAAGGAGGCTCGTCAATGAGATTTGTAGGGAGGAGCCGGTGTTTGAAGTACGAGTGGAATCGTCTGATAAATAGTGGGGAGCTTCGTGCACTTTGTGTTGGAAAGGGAGAGCTCGTCGATGAGGGAGGAGCCCGATGTTTGGAAGTCTGAGAGAAGGGCTTCGTCTTGATAAATAGGGAACAGATGCGTACGTGTTGAAGGAGGCTTCGTCAATGAGATTTGTAGGGAGGGGCCCGTCGTTTTGAAATACGGTGGAGGGCTCGTCGATAAATAGTGGAGCTCATGCTGTGTTGAAGGGGAGAGCTCGTCAATGAAGATTTGTAGGGAGGAGCCGATACGATTTGAAATGCGAGAGAAGAGCTCGTCTTGATAAATAGAGACTCGTCTGCTGTGTTGAAGGAGAGCTCATCCCGATGAGATTTGTAGGAGGAACTTGATGCGATTTGAGTGCAGTGAAGGGCTCGTCTTGATAAATAGAGGGAGCTCGTCTGCCTGTGTTGAAGGAGAGCTGGTATTGAGATTTAGCCAGGGGGAGGGCGGAGTGCATTTAGAAGTACGGTGGAGAGCTCGTCTGATAAATAGTGGGAGCTTTCGATGCACTTTGTGTTGAAGGAGAGCTCGTCAGTAAGGGAGGAGCGGTCTGTTGATAATACCCGGAGGCTCGTCTTGATAAATAGGGCTGGAATGCCTTGTGTTGAGGAGAGCTGTCGTGAGATTTGTAGGGAGGAGCCCGTCGATTTGAAGTACGGGTGGAGGCTCGTCTTTGATAAATAGTCAGAACTCGTCACTTTGTGTTGAAGGGAGAGCTCGTCAATGAGATTTGTAGGAGGAGCCCGTGCGTTTGAAGTCTGAGAGAAGGGCTCGTCTTGATCATCGGCGAGCTGTGCACGTGTTGAAGTGAGCTCGTCAGTGAGATTTGTGGGGGAGGGCCCGTCATTTGGAAATGCAGTGGAGGGCTCGTCTGATCGTAGTGGGAGCTCATCTGCTGTGTTGAAGGAGGCTGCATCAATGAGACTGTGGGGAGGGCAGGTACGTTTGAAATACAGGTGGAGGCTCGTCTGATAAATAGTGGGTAGATCTGCTGTGTTGAAGGAGGCTCGTCGTGAGGAGAACGATCTGTTGGAAATCTGAAGGGCTCGTCTTGATGAATAGAGAGAAACTCGTGCGCCTTTGAAGAGGCTCGTCGATGAGATTGTAGGGAGGGCCCGTGCATTTGAAGTGCGATTGGAGGCTCGTCTACGATAAATAGTGGGAGCTTCGTCTTCTGTGTTGAAGGGAGAGCTTCGTCAATGAGGGAGGAGCCCGTCTGTTGAAGTGCGAGAGAAGGAGCGTCTTGATGGAGTAAGAGAGAGAGGCTCGTGCTGTGTTGAAGGAGAGCTCGTCGATGAGGGGAGGGCAGGTACGTTTGAAATCTGAGAGAAGGGCTCGTCTTGATGAATAGAGAGAGCTGTGCACTTTGTGTTGAAAGGGAGAGCTCGTCAAGGTGAGTTGTAGGGAGGGCCGTGAGTGCACGGAAGAAGGGCTCGTCTTGATAAATGGGGGCTCGTGCATGCGTGTTGAAGGAGGCTCGTCGATGAGGGAGGGCGTCTGTTGGAAGTCTGAGAGAAGGAGAGCTTCGTCGATGAGATTTGTAGGAGGGCAGATGCATTTGAAATGCAGAGAAGGGCTCGTCTTGATATGTTGTGGAGCTTCGTGCACTTTTGTGTTGAAGGGAGAGCTCGTCAATGAGGAGAGAACCCGTCTTGTTTGGAAGATCTGAGAGAAGGGCTCGTCTTGATGAATAGAGAGAGCTCGTGCGCACTTGAGTGTTGAAGGAGAGCTCGTCAAAGATGATTGTAGGGAGGAACTTAGTAAGAGTACACCTGAGAAGGGCTCGTCTTGATAAATGGGGGCTCGTCTGTCGTGATTGAAGGAGGCTCGTCGATGAGGAGGAGCCCCGTGTTGGAAATGCAGAAGGGCTCGTCTTGATGAATAGAGAGAGCTCGTCTTCCTGTGTTGGAAGGAGGCTCGTCGATGAGACTAGCCAGGGAGGGCCGTCTGTTTGATACGGTGGAGGGGCTCGTCCCGATAAATAGTGGGAGCTGTGCACTTTGTGTTGAAGGAGGCTCGTCCAATGGGGAGGAGCCCATACGTTGAAGTACGAGAGAGGGCTCGTCTTGATAAATAGAGGAGCTTGTGCGCTGTGTTGAAGAGCTCGTGATGGTTGTGGGGAGGCAGATGCGATTTGAGTACGGTGGAGGGCTCGTCACGATAAATAGTGGGAGCTGATCACTGTGTTGAAGAAGGCTCGTACGAGGAAGAGCAGATACGTTTGAAGAGAAATCTGAGAGAAGGGCTCATCTTGATAAATAGAGGGAGCTGATGCGTATACGTGTTGAAGGAGGCTCAAGTCAATGAGATTTATAGGGAGGAGCGTAGTCTGTTTGAAATACGAGTGGAGGCTCGTCTACGATAAATAGTGGGAGCTCATGCACTTTGTGTTGAAGGGAGAGCTTGTCAATGAGATTTGTAGTGAGGAGCCGATACGTTTGAGAGAAATACAGAAGGGCTCGTCTTGATAAATAGGGAGCTTCGTGCTGTGTTGAAGAGGCTTCGTCAATGAGATTTGTAAAGGGGAGGAGCCACGTGCATTTGAAATACAGTGAAGGGCTCGTGCTTGTGTTAAATAGAGCTCAATCTGCTTTGTGTTGGAAGGGAGAGCTTCGTCAATGAGATTTGTAGGAGAGCCGATGCATTTGAAGATACGGTGGAGGCTCGTGCGATGAAATAGTGGGAGCTCGTGCACTTTGTGTTGAAAGGAGAGCTCGTCAATGAAGGGAGGAGCCCCGTGCGGTGATGTACGAGAGGGAGGCTCGTCTTGATAAATAGAGCTTCGTGCTGTGTTGAAGGAGAGCTCGTCGTGAGATTTGTAGGGAGGAGCCGATGCATTTGAAGTACAGGTGGAGGGCTCGTCTGATAAATAGTGGGAGCTCGTGCACTTTGTGTTGAAGGAGAGCTTGTCAATGGATTTATAGGAGGAGCGATGCATTTTGAAATGCAGAGAAAGGGCTCGTCTTCTTGATAATGGGGAGCTCGTGCCACTTTGTGTTGAAGGAGAGCTCGTATTGGGTTGTAGGGAGGAGCAGTGCGTTTGAAGTACGGTGGAGGCTCGTCACGATAAATAGTGGGAGCTCATGCACTGTGTTGGAAGGAGCTCGTCAATGAGATTTGTGGGGAGGCCCGTGCGTTTGAAATACGGAGAAGGGCTGGGTCTTGATAAATAGAGAGCTCGTGCGGGCACGTGTTGAAGGGAGGCTAGTCGATGAAGTTGGCGGGAGGAGCGTGGTTTGAAATGCGGTGGAGGGCTGCGTCAGTGATAAATAGTGGGAGCTCGTCAAAGCGAGCAACTAGGCTCATGGGCGTGGTCTGTCGACACTTGGTTTTCTGTGATATTCCTTGTGGGGAGAGGCCGCCCACCGTGTGAAGGCGGCACATGAGAGGAGCCGTTTCATGTGTCCTTCAGTTATTGGAAAAGTGCGAACCGCTTTTAATGTTGATCTGATGGGGAATTTGGAACGGTTGCCTGTGCCTTCGGATGCTTTCTCTATAAATAGGGGTTACATTTATACGTACCTTACGCTTTTGAAGATTTACGCTTTCCATCTTGGGCGGATAAGTTTGTAGAAGATTGATGCTTGATGTTCATTTGCCTTCGTTGGGGTTCTTCGACGCCTACGGATGAAGCTGACTCTCAGTGTGGGAGTTATGCTTTTCCTAGTTTCCCTTTATGGGAGTTATGTTATTCCCTAGCTCTTGGCTAGGGAATGAGTCTAAGGGTGGGGGGTTGGTGCGTCCCTTGCCCCTCACTCCTCGTTCTCTTTCTTCGATTTCTCTCTCCTGTATATCTCTCGTCTTTTCTTTTCTTTTCTTAACACTACATCTCCCACAGCTTTCTCATCTGCTTCTTCTTCTTTCTCTCTCCTCTGTCCCCATCTTTTTCTCCTCTTCTCCTCCTTCTTGTCTTCTTTTCATTATGTCTTTCTCCTTTGTCTCCCTTCCCCTTTTGTTTTTTTTTTTTTTTGAAGTCTGCTTGTCTTGTAGTCTCCAGAGGGTTACTTCTATGCTTGTCTTTTCAAGACACCATGATTAGTAATTGAATATGATTTAATTTAGATAAGAGGGACTTTTATTTTCATGAATTTTCTCGTTGTGTATGTTTCTTTATATTCGGATTTGTTTGAGATACTAAATTGCGGTATGTGCTTGACTCGTCACCATGATACTCAGTCTTGGTTTTATTCTGGTGAATCGATGCTATTGATAGAATAAACCCCGGTGCTCAGCGTTCCATGTATGTTGTGGATTTTCCTCCTCTGTTTGGAGCTCATAGTTGCTGGTCGACTGACTCGGGTTATTATGTAGGACCTTCCCAGGTTGGGACCTAGTTTCCCACGTACGTTGGATTCTTAGCTAATGCGAAGCTTTTTTTAAGACCAAATCCCCGACATGCAGCAAGGCTTGACTCTCTGGTTGTAATCTGTTTGTCTTCCTTTGGTACCCTTCTATGTATTTATTGAACATGTTCGTTTTTCATCCGAGTTCCAAATTGACGGGGCCTCGTCATTTGTTCCTCAGATGCTAACTCGACTCAGGAGATTTTATTCAACCTTATGAGGCTGCGCACGTTTCCAAGGCTAGGGCAAATGGGGTCTCGAGGTTCTTGGAGCTTACGTGTTGTCTGTGGGCCCATAGTACCTCGGGGAGGTATTAGAGCCCAACTTCCTTTGAGATCCTCTAGCTTGGTTTTCAAAGGCGGCCTTGAGGTTCGATGGTGACCGGCTGTCCATTTGATTGTGGGTGGCGGTGGCCGAATAGTAATTTTAATCCAGAGCTCGGCACAAAAATCCACTGAATTTTCGGCGTTATCAAGCGTCTTCCATTATCGAGACCAAGGCTCTCGGGATGCCATCATATGATTGCTCGCCATGCAGTTGCGTATCTTACGCTCTGTGATTGTGGCTAAGGGCTCAAACCTCGACCCACTTTGTTGAAATAATCTACATGACGATTATAGAATTTACATTGGCCTTTGCCAGTGGGCGGGAACCCCACTATGTCCAACCCTGCTTCTTTGGAAGGGCGGTACGGTGATTGATGTCGGAGGCTTCTTTGGGAGGCGTGATATTTTAGCGTGTTGGCGAGTTACCGTCTTTTGACCCAGGTGGTAGCATCTTTGAGCATTGTGGGCCAGTATCACTTTCAAAACTTTCCGACCCAATGTTCGAGCTCAGATATGGTTCCCACATATGCCTTCGTGCACTTCTCTTAACACGTATTGATGTCTTCTCCCGGCGATGCATTTTAGGAAGGGTGTGAAGAATCACCAAACACAGGCTTCCCTTGTGATTGGTAAACTGGCGGATCTCGCTCTTATCTTTCTTAGCTTCCTTTGGGTCGATGCGGTAAGATTAAGTTATTAATGTAATCCCAAATAGGGTCCATCGGTTGAGTGCGGACCCCTGCGGGGCGACTACTATGCCGTGAGGGTCGATGGAGGGCTCTGCGAGGTATTCGACGGTCTTCGATCCCCCGATGTCTTCTATGGCCGTAGCCGGTTTTGCCAAGCGTCGTACGGGCATTCTCCCGTTGAGGACATACTTGATCACGAAGGCGATACAAACTTTCTTAATAAATCACGGACTTTGGGATGTAGGATCATCTTCTCCCGCGGCTCGTATGTGTCTGATGCGTAGGCCACCGGTTAGAATCGCTATGGATCTCCCAGGCGTCACGACCTCTAACGAATGAGGCTTGAGATTGAGGCTGCTATTACGGCCTCGTGTCGGCCTCGTTGTTGGAGCGTGGAACCCAGGCTTGAGTCTGCGTGGTCGATACATGTCATACGGTGAGGTCGAGTTAAACTTGCCCGCTTCCTTGCGCATTTCAGGTTCCATCCTGACTTCCACATGTGAGAAGGTCACGTCCCTTGATTGGGTGGGCTCGACAAAGCTCTTGGGAGCCAAAATTCCATGATGAAATCGGCTAGGATACATCCTTTTATGGTTGTTTTGGCACATGGGATGTCGGTCGCTGGAGTTCTATGGCCCATTTCATCGACCTCGAGACCTCTGGTTTTATGCAACACACCTTCATGGGGTATTCGGTCGGGGACTTCTATGGTGTGAGCACGGAAATAAGGACTGAAGTTCCGTGCAGTCACGGAGCTAGTATTAATTTTCCATTTTGGATACCTCTCCTCGGCTCCCCTCGGGGCTCATTGCGAGTAGTAGGCTAGGGTCTTTGTATCCGCTCTTTGTCTTTGACGAGCACCGCACTAGTTGAAAAATCTGATACTGCCAAATACAATGTGAGGAGTTCTCCTTCTATCGGGCTCACTAGAATGGGTGGCGAGCTCAAGTATGTTTTCAAGGTTACAACGCTTCTTCATTTCTCATCCCATTGAAGGCTTTCTTGAAACTTGGAAGAGAAAGGTTGGCGTAATCACTTGCCACTGGACACGAATCGACTTAGAGATTTGCGATCCTCCACATTAATCGTTGGCCTTTTCCTTTATCTCCAGATGGTGACGGCATGTCAGCAGTGTTTTCTTGTCACGGGTTTGGCTGGGCTACATTGACAGGACTGCGGAAACAGAGAATTTTCCGACACGTGAGAGAAACTACATTTCGCGGATTCAGCTTCATGTTATAATCCCTCCGGGATGCGGAATGCCTCGGAGAGGTGGCGATGTGGATCTGCGGTATAGCGGACTTTACGGCATATGCGTCTATGTATACCTCCATCGTTGCACCTATGCATTTACGAGCATCCGGTTCACTAACCTTTGATGGTTGCCCGCATTCTTGAGCCAAATGGCATTACCGATAACAGTAGGTCCACAATGCGATGGCGAATGGCGTCTTCTCACAGTCCTTTGGGGTCCATGTATCACGGTTATAGCAGGAGAAGGCGTCCGTAGGAAGCTAAGAAGCTCGTGGCACTGTTTGTGGTATCTATGATAAGGTCGTCGGGGTGGGGCGTCGCTTTGGGCATGCTTTGTTTATATCGGTGAAATCAATCTCAGGCGCCATTTGCCATTGCTTTCTTGGCCAGGCACAACATTGGCCAACCACTGCGGGTATTCTACCTCCCGATTGCCCACAGCGGAGGAGCTTTCCCGACTGCCGTTGATGGCCTTTTGTGCTCTCTGCAGTGCGAAATTTACGGCTTACGCGAAGCGAAAGATGGGTTGGCGTTTAGTTTATGAAGATGACTGCGGTCGATGCCACTCATGTCGACTGCTTCCATGCGAAGATGTCCACGGTACGTGTAGAAGCGGGTGAGAGACCTTGAGGCCTTACGCTGGTGGAGCCGATATAGGCAAGATGCTGCGGGTCGTCATCGATGTTCTTTGGTTCGGCTCTTCGAGGGCTGGTAGTGAACACTGTCACGCATATCAAACTCACCCATGCTTACATTGTCGACCGTTTTGTTTCATAGAGGCGGTGTAGCATTCGTGCCACTCATTTGATCTCCTCGAGGCGAATCCCGACACCGTTCTTGTCAGAATTTGATTACCGGGTGATATCTTGGGGATGGCTCTTATCGCGTTGAGAGGCGCCGCCCGGCCCAGTATGTTATAGGCTGACGGGCGTCCACTGGGAACGCTATTTGTCGTTGTTGCTTGGTAGGGGCTCCCCGAGGTTAGCACCCCGGTTGGATCGATCCGATGGTATGCCTTTTCTCCTCCAAAACCGGAGATGGGTGTTGGCGGGTTCTTTCTCTCCCAATTCCCATTTTATCAGCCGATGCAAAATGATGTCGACGAGCTCCGTTGTCTACTAGGACCCAGATGGATGGGTTGTGTTTGCCTGATTACACGGATTGCAGTGGGTGGTCGTCATGGGGAATCTTGGCATGCTTCAAGTGCGAGTCGGAGGAATGTGATGAAGCTAGTGGCGACTCGCGGCATTTGCAGATGCGTGCCACCTCCCCATGTCTGCCGATCTTATGCTAGCAGAGTGGAGCCTTCGGCGGGCAGATTCTCCCCTCCCGGCAAATCCCCACAGCGAGATCACGTGGATTTCCCGGGGACTGCGATCTTTGGTCGTCGTGCGGCAGGGCGATTGGTGGCTGGCCCAGGGGCACAGTTCGATTCTGGACTGGCCTTGGTTGACTCCCGAAGATATGAAAGCGCCGTAGATATCCGCGCTGTATCAGATACTCTATCTCTCTCCTCAATTGAATCTGATTATCGGTCGTCCGTAGTCCACTGTGCGGAACTTCATAATGCAGTGTTATCACGGTAGCGGGATTTGACTTCATCTGCGCTGGCCATCTTAGGAACTGCTCATTCCGTACCTCATGTAGAACTTGCGACAGGAACATTAAGGAGTGGGCGCTCGGCGATGCGTCATCGTCTCTCGGGCGGTGGCGGACCCGGAAAACGTCCACAGGTTATTTGTCTTTAGGGGTCGTTCTACTCTGCCCCGGAGATTTCCTACGATCGCCTTACCTCTTGGGAGCCGTCCCCGTCGCTTCTCGGTCGTCTTTTTGTCCTTGCTAGCGGAAGAGCTCTCCTTCTTTGGCGGGGAGGGGCCTCCTCTCCGTTATGTATTTTACGCTTTAGCGAGAACCTCGGCCATGTTGGCTTGAGGTTCTTTGAGATGGAAACATCGAGGTCTTTGGGGCTTGACCACTTAATGAAGGCCGGCCAATGGCGAACTTTTCGTCAAGTACATCTATCTTCAAGGACTCGGCATTAAACCGTTGTACGTACGACTTCAAATTTTCCTGTGTTCCCTGTTTGATGGTTAACAGATGGTAGCTCGGCTTCCTGTATGTCCTAGCCCCGATGAAGTGGGAGACGAACGCGATTGATAACTCTCTGAATGAAGAAATCGTTGAAGAGGGGATTCTGTTGAACCAGGCCATAGCCGGGCCTTTTAAGGTGGTGGCGAGCGCCACATGGGACGAGTGCGGATACCCATACGCTCCATCGATTCTTATAGGTATTGAGATGATCCCTTGGATCCTTGCCGCCGTGGTGCCCCCAAATGGCATCTGAATTTGGGACGGGTGGCTCGGCACCTCGAGGTGAAAGGTGATTACGTTTGTTGTACCAAGGTATCCATAGCCAGTGTACAGTGTGCGCCCTTTAACTACTTCCTTCACCACGGCTAAGCTCTGCCGTTGGAGGTCCACAAACCTTGCTCCCATGCCTGCTCTCTTGTGATCGGGGAGGGATGTTGTGGTTCCGTGTCCTCGCCTCGTCCTCCTTGTACTGCTCGATCCTCTTCCCCTACAGGGACTAGTTGTGGGCCCCGCCCCCGGGCTTGACTAGATTCCGCCTCTGCTTCGGTATTTCGGGGATTACCATAGCCGTGTTGTCCCTCGTGTGGAGGAACATTGTGACCTTCCCGAATCCGTCGCTCTTCTCGGGGGTGTTGTATTTGTCTGGTGAGTTGTTCTATTTCCTCTATCAAGCGCTGGTTGACGAGGCGGAGTGCTTCCACCTCGTTTGCGTTGGCCTGGATCGCTTCTGCTGGCCCTGGTGGCCTGCTGTCTGCATCTCCTGGCGGGTCTGGCATCCTTGTAGGATTAGTGTTGCTCACGCGTATTCGCGTGTCGATACCATCGATGGCGAGAAATGGGTTATATTTATGAAAAGGCTGTCGTTCCCTGACGGCGCCAGCGATGATGCCTTTTCAACGGGCGGGCGGAGGCGCGGTCGGTCGTTGGGTTGCCAAGGCAATTTGTGAGACCAAGCCAGGTGAACGCCCGGATCGTTGGAGCTAGGAGGAGAATGCTGCGATGCTAGTCGGCAGGTCGAGGCGGCTCGTTCTGGGAAAACAAAGGAGAGGCGGCGGGGTTAACCAGGACATTTCAGATGCCTAAGTCGGATCGTCGAGAGAGGAGAAGAGATATCTTTGGTTTGGTACCTTTTAGTGTTGGACGACCTTGTATTTGTAATGGGTCTTTATCGATTTGAATGATGATTCGGGGTCCTTCCTTTGGAGGATTGGTTTCCTCACGCGTAGTCTTCCTTAGATTTAGCAATGGATTAGTCAAAGGAGTTTTATTTGGAATAAATCTCTTCCTTATTGGGAGATATTCAACTAAAATACCTTTCTGTTTCTCCTTCCCTTTATAATAGGACTTGATAGGACGTCTCTTAAGAGGAATACTCTATAAGTGCATTATTGGTAGAAATCTAGTTTGGTATTTGATGTGGGCCTCCATCTTAAATTCATGTTGAATTTCAATGATGGGACCTACATTTGGGGCTGTTGTGGAAGGGATCTGGCGAACCATTGTGCTCTATCCCGAGTGGCGAGTGGGATACTTGGTCTAATTCTATACCCCCATCAATATCCTTATCATTCCATCTCTAGTGTGCCAAACACAAACCCTACCATTATCATGAGGTTCTCACAATTGTTTTGCTTGGTATGCGCAATTGTTTTTCTTAGGTGTTCAGCAAACAATACTAGGGTCCTAAGGAGAAAAAATGAGTGGATGACAGAAAAGATTAATATTGTCTTGCAGTCTCTGAAGGGGTCTCCTGTATCTCCTTCTGCCACAAGTTCATGCAGATTCCCGGCAAAGGCCCGCCTTGCATGCCGGCAGAACTTTTGCAAGCCGTGCCATGCCTCCTCCTCAGCCAAGCCCACCTGCTGCCGCTGCCGTTGTCATGGCTGAACAAATGAAACCTCGCTATGGTCACCACCAGATTTCCAAAGTTCTTACTAGTTATTTGCACCAAGTATAACTATCTTATGTGTCATAAAATAATATAATTTTCAGTTCATTTTGCTTTGTAATTTCATCTTTCCTGTAATGTTGTGTATGTTCTGTACAAATATATTGAAATGAAATAAGAACATGCATCAATTAATTGTGTGCAAATTATGTAGAGCATTATTTTCCATTATGTTCTGGGGTAACCTTTTTAGTTTTGAATAATTCATGCTAAAATAAAAGATGAGGTTTGAATCTTGAACATATTTTTCTTTGGTTGTGTTGATTATTGATCTTTATATGTAAAACCCAATTGTGTAGTCACTTAACATCGAAACAGTTAGTTACTTTTACATGGAAATTAAAGTGCTTACAATTTGCCTTATGAACCTCTAAGGATTAATTATGTCCATGCATGCAAGTTGTCGGAATACTTTGAATAATTTGCGATGAACTTTAGTGGTTTGACAATAAAAAATTTAAATGGTTAACTTTATATTAAATAGTTTTATATTTTGAGATATCATTTGCATATATTTGTTTCTCCTTGAGGGTGATGTTAAATAATTGATTGCTTCCATATATCTCTACAGGACAGAGATTGGAGTCCTATTTATTTATGGCATTGGGTTAGTGTTAAAAAAACTTGAGATAAATCATCAAAGATACTGCTGTATTACTTTCATTACGCATCTGGCTATGAACTGATCTACCAGTCTAATATTGGTTTACAAGTGACTATAAAGATGGTTAACTTTTTTAGTTCATCTTGATTTGGATGTAATTAAATTTAACGTACTGATTTTGAAAAGGAGAAAAATTATATATATGCAGTTTTCTTGCTTTTTCTCGGAGATTTGAAAAGAAGAAAAAAAGATTATAATAAACAAGCTCTATGGTGCCGTGAAAATGGTATGTACATGCTATACACCTCAGATGATGATGCCCCATATTTGAAAGTTAGGTCTTGATAATGCAAAAGTTGGTGCATGTGAGTGGAATCATCTTCAAAGATTTGATCAATTCTTTATTAGGAGTGTATGTTACGAGAAAAAAAGCAGCTTAACATCTAGAACCGTGACCAGATTACCCCAATTCAAGGAAGCACGTCCTAGTAAAAACTTTATTATTATTTGTTCTAGATAAGAAAAAATTATGGTATAATAACACACTACTATGACCACTACAATACATTCCAAAGATGTGTTTCATGCTGAATTGTTTGTAAGATCCAGAGCATTTATTAAGCCCAAACAATTGATTAACAATCAACGACCCAATGTACTTATTACAAAATACAATCTTTATTGAACAAAAAGAAGCATATCAATTTATAGTGTGTAGAAAAACATACACAGAGCAGAGATCGAAATTGTGGTGCCATTTATCTCCAAAGAAATCTAGAGGCAGATCAAAAAAAAGATGGCTAGAGGTTGAAGAAGAATATTTCCTTCTCCCCAAAGATTGTTCTACCAAACCCCTTGTTAAATTTTAAGGGCTACATTTACTTATATATATAGAGCACGGTGTAGTGGGTTTTATTGATGGTCTTGCAAAGCAAGGGAAGATATAACCATGAGCTCTAGCTAGTTAATATTAAATCATCCCATAAATGACCCATAATTAACATACACAATTATACAATTAAAATTGTAATATGATTTTGCTTGGTCCGTAGTGTCGTTAATCTAAGATTCTCACTTGGGCGACATAATCATAACTCAAAATGCTTTCAATAGACTTACATAGTCATAACCAATCATATACAATTAACATACCGATGGGATATATAAATTGTACATAATCGGCGCTACTAATCGAAATCATAAATACTTTTTAAGAAGACTTACATAACCATAATCAATCATATACAATTAATACACCTAGAGGATGCATAAATCGTACATAACAGAACTACTAATCTAGAAAGCGTCCTGATGACAAAAGTATTGATTCAATAGAAAGAAAAAACAACAATTATGCCATTCATACGGTCAAAAATGACACAAAATCATAAGATAGTGACAAACGTCAAAATGTTCCATGTAATACTTGTGAAAAACATGAGCTTTCCTTACGAAATACATGAAAAATAGCTCTCCCGCAAAGCAGAGTCTAGGCTCTAACAATCTCATGCGGGTGACGTGTTCTTGAAACACCGCAGTTAGTGACCTTTGGTTAGTGGGTTTCAACATGCTAGTCGTGAGGCGTGTGCTCATTAAACGATGAACTTTAGCTTTCTTTTTTAACAAAAAATAACTTCACATCAATGTGCTTAGAAGCGAAGTGCTCGTAGTGTTCTAGAAGATGTCACAGATGTAAGGTTATCACAGAACAATTTCAACGGTCTAGAAATGGAGTAAACAACCTCAAAGCTGAAATGAGATTACATGACCATATTGCATGACAAGTAGCCTCATAACATATACATACTGCGCCTCCATAGTAGAAGAAGCTGTAAGTGTTTGCTTGATACTTTTCCATAAAACAACTCCTTCAACCATCATAAATATATAACCAGAAGTGGACTTTTTGTCATCCACGCAACCTGCATAATCGAAATCACTAAAACCAACCACCTCAAGAGTGTCGGTACGTCGATATGTCAACATGAGATCCTTGATACCACTGAAGTGCCTCGAGCTTTCTTGATCGATTTCTAGTAGCTTTGACTAAGATCCTTTCGAGTTCTGATAGGTAGACAACAAAAGCAATATCAGGGTGTGTGCATACTTGAGCATACATCAGGTTGCCCACAATTGAAGAATAAGGGACTGCTTTCCCAAAATCCTTAATTTCCCTAAATTTCCTCCCTTGAATCTTCGGTGAAACCCCTCCTCACATATCCCTCGTCGAGTAGATGAACTTTCACTATTGGCTCAATGAATTCCAATTGACAGAACTCCATAGATCATTGAAAGAAGTTCTTGGAAGCTCTTTCCTCTCCTTTTCTCTTTCACGGTTTTTTTTCTCCAGCAGGAAAAGCAATGGGATCCTTTCCTTTTGTCTCTCAAGCCCCTCACTTAAGGTTTAAGTGGGTGGCTCACGTCGCGCCACGTGTCCACAACTTGTCCTGGTCCGTTTCTACCCCAAAACTATTTATTTTGTTTTGATTTAAGTTCAATTTATTTTAAATGAACTTTGCCAATTTATTTTCCATTTGAGATTTTCTTAAAATCCCGTTTTTTAGGTTGTGAGCCAGAAATACAGAAAATCATGAAAATACAATTGTATCGGGAATTCATGAGGGTCGTCTAGGTAGCAGATTTCGCGAGATGAATCAACGAGTGACGTCCGTTTCATCATCAGAGATGTAGAAAATTTCAAGCACCGCATCATGTATTGTAGCGACAATTCCCAGATTTTCCATTTTTCGGAAAATTCAAATCTACCGGGTTTTACAATAGCTCTATGGAGTCTTGAAACAAACTCACTAGGAACTTGATTGAAATATATACTTTCTGATTTTTCAAGGCTTCACCCCCACAAGAACTTCAATTAGCGAGGAACTAACAAGCATACATCGCACCATATCAAGAAGTGTGTGATTTCTCTTCTCCCCAATCCCATTTTGTTGAGGAGTACCAGACATTGTATACTGAGCATTAATGCCACATTCTTGAAGGTACCTCGAAAATGGTCCCGAGTTGTGTGGATTTCATCATATCTACTAATACTCACCACATCTTGTCATCATGAACCACTTTGATTCTCTTCCCTTATTGGAACTCAACTTTGGGTTTAGAAAGCTTTGAAAACCTCCAAGATTCAAGCTTCTCATGAATGACATTAAAACCATAGCAGGAATAATCATTAATGAGCGATGAAATATTTAGCCGCCCGTAGTAAGAGAATTAGACCACAAATATACGTATGAATAACCCCGAGCAACTTTCGGTAGATCTATCAATCTTGGCATTCCTAACCTTGGCGGTCGGGTTTACCTTTGATGCGATCTACTTGCATCAAAATATGAAAATCAGATTTGGAAGAATCTCGTCTTTAATTATTCTTTCCATTATGTGTCTATAAATATGGCCTAAGCGCTTGTGCCAAAGAATAGAAGGCTTTTCATTCAATCTCAAATGTTTTGAGCTACTAACGTGTGTAGTAGTACTTGAGATACATAAGGCAAAGCAAACAAATCTAATTTGTAAAGACTCCCAAAAAAGTACTCAAATGCTTGATCGATAGTAGAATCTCAGTGCAGTTTAACTTTTACGGGTTCCAAAAAGAAAACTATATCCAAGTCTATCCAAAATAGGTACTAAATATCAAAATTTTCCTAATCGGGGTATGTACATATCACACGTTAAATTTCTGTATTGAGCTATAATTTAACTCCCGAAAATCTAACTTAGACATTTGTACTATCTCCCATTTTATCTTTGCTCCAAACTAGTTGGACTTCTTACCTTATAATTGCTTGCATGGAATTGCAAGTGTGAATGACTCTCACACTATCTAACCACGAGTATCAAGCGACACATGAATGATATTAAGTTCAAAACAAACATTCACCAAATGATTATCAAATAGCTCATTTTTCCCATTCTTGTAATTAGTCTCATTGAGTTTGGTGATGGCAGAGAATTGAGAAAAGCTCAAAGGTGAAGAATAAACAAGAGAGCAATGTCAAAAATACATGTAAAACAAGGACATGATAATTGCTCTATTATTGACACCAAATGACCAAAGTGGTCACCAAATGCTAGAGTCTCTATAAAATACAGGCTATACATAGGTAGAGCAATTCCACCAACACGTCACAGCCAAATCGTCAATTTCCAGATGGGATAGTAAAGTCGTGGTTCATGACACTTAATGAAATCTCTTCACCAAACTAACCTCTTACCAAATAATCAAATCATCGATAGGACAAATTCACTATCCGTATGGATCTTGTAAAATTGATGTGCAAGGCGGGAGGAAATAACGATTTGCAACATCAATTTCAAGAATATCCACATTCTCAGACTCCCGATAGGCAAGTTCATAAGCAATCAATATTTCTCAATTTTTACCCAAGTGCAATAATATCAATAATAATCTTATTCACAATATGATGCTATAAGTAATCACAAATAGTACAAACATAAATTGCTAAAGCAATATTGTGAAAAGGAAGCTTGTTAAAAATATTATAAAGTTAGGTAAGAATTCAATTTATCCTAAGATCAAATTTGATATTTAATGGGGTAAAATACCCCATGAAATAACCCATAAAAAATGAGAATTAATAACAAACCCAGAATAATTTCACTAGTTATTTGCTTATCCGATAATTATCAAAAACAAATAAAACCATCGTTTCATGTCCCATAGCAATTAATGGAGCAAATGAATAAATTATTAAAAATAAATCTTTTCTAATTTGGTTTCCAGAAACCCATAAAAAGAAAATATATTTCTTTCCATGAAAATGAAATAAACAAATAATAAAGAAGATTTTAAAAATTAAAACTCGTCAATTTGTTGCTGTTACTGTTACTGTTACTATTAGTCAAATGAATATTAAATAATAAAAGAAAAAAAATACATGATTGAAATGTGATCATGTACTTTATTATTGTGAATAATTCCGTTAATCAAGGAACAAAATTTGCATATGATTAAAACTGACTACCTTTCCTTTTTATTTATTTATATATTTAATTAAAAACAATATATAAATGTAGTGAGCGCATTTGACTCCCCAAACCTAGGATGGGCTGACTGGGCCTTACTGACTTCCATAGGCTGGTAAGGGGTTGGTCTAGTGCAGCTTAGTGGGAAGGGTATATAAATGAAGTTTTATCCTCTCGGTAAAAGGAACCCGAGACCTTGAATCAAAACTATCACTTATTATATTTCCTAAATCTTTTAGAGAAAAAAAAAAGAAGAAGAAGAAATATTTGTACTCTTAAAATAAAAAATTACTCAAGAAAGTGCTTATCCATTCAAGCATTTGAAATGGGTCTGAATCCATTTCATGAAATTGTTCCTCCCATTCACACCATGCTTTTCTTTTTTGCTTATTTATATGGATTAAGGTTTTCCAAAACAGAGAGTTTTGTGTTGATCTAGTAATCAAGCCATGTTCATGGGAAGCTAGCTGCCCAATGTAACTAAGACTGCGTTGTTCTTCTTAGAGCAAACCTAGGCAATCGCAAAAACGAGAGAATTAATACACATTGCAATTAATCAATGATTAATAACAAGAGAAAGAATAATAGAGGAAAAGAAAAGGCAATATATGATTTTATTAAAATAACCATGTTTGTTACAATTTTTGGGTATTACATATTCAAAAGATATGTAAAAAACGTGTTCATGACTTAAGTTAACTTAGGATTTTTTTATTTTTGTAGTAGAATTGTTTTTTTTTTTTTTTTTTTTGAAAAGAAAATGGTACATTGATTCAAACTAGCAATATATTCTATAGAAACATATAATCAAATTTGTTTAAAATTCTAAAGGATGACCCAATATCTAAGTTAATAGCACAATGAATCGGCTTAAAGCCTACACATTTAATAATTCTATGATGACTAGAATACATATGATTCCAAGTACTGACATCTTGTGACCGATTTGACTTGATGTTTTGATTGAATTTGTTTAGTTTGAATAACTTATACACCAAAAGTGTACGCAACAAGGCAGCGAAAACAAAGCTAGCAGTACTAGAGGATTACAAATCACCGCATTCGAACAAGGCGACAACAAAAATACGCCTTTCTAAGGCGACAATAAAAATCACGAAAAAATAGAGTAAAATCTAGATTTTTGTAGAAGAACCACTTTATTGAAAAGAAAAATTGAAAGAGATGTAGAGGTGATTTCCAAGCAAGAATGGTAAAAAAATCACCCCTCTTTGCTTAAAAAAAGGGGCTAGAAAGAATAAAATGAGAAAAAGAAAGAGGCGGTTAGGGTTTTATTGTAGCACGAATTGTTTAAAATCCACATCAAGAGTGAAAATAATGTACAAGATATTAATTGTTGCATGTTATTTATTTTTTATTCATTATATGTTTTTCTTTTAAATTTTTTTAGAAATAAGAGGAGACTTCTGTCAGTTGTAGCTTCATATAAGAGCAATGAATATTGAAATATTTAAAAGCATGAATTCAGTAATTTAGCAGTAACAGATCACACATTTACCTGATGTTGCCCCATCGATTAATAAAGCAGCTGCATGAAGGCCACCAAAATCCATCTCCTAACAAATATTTTCCAAGTTGAGTTAGGATTGGTCTAAATCAAACTATTGTTGCATTTAAAAAATTTCACGATTTGTATACCACTTTTTTGAACAAGCATTGGTGGATTTCTTCGTTTCTCGTACTGTTTACTTTCTTTGTGGCCTTGTGGGTCACTAATTTTGATCGTAGACTAGATTTTATTGAATTGGAGCTCGTTTGGCGTGATGCTCTGACACCTAACATATTCTTAAAACGTAATCTTTAGATAGATGAGTTAAAAATATATAAAATTAGTTGCCAGGATTCAACCCTAGAGTTTTTGGTAGTTTGGCTTGTTTGGAAGGTTTCTTTGGTACATTTAAAAAACGTATTAATGGCGTTTTCCTTTTGGAGATTGGAGAGTGAAGAAACTATGCGTCTGAAAAATTGCTTGAATACTATTTACATTTTTAGAACACCAAAAATTATGTGAAAAGGAAAATTATTTTAATGTTAATGGTTTACCATCATTAAACAAGAACCCATTATAGGTCACTCATTGGTGGGCATGTTTAGTTTTCTCCCTATCAAATTATTAGGCGTATATACTAGTTAGAACAAGTCACTACGTTAAAAAGAAAAAAAAAAACTGAGAAATATCTACAAACCACTTTAGCTTTAAATATAAGAGTGTTTTGGGTTTTTATTTATTTATTTTTTGTTGTAGTTGAACTTCTTTGAAGGGGCATTAGTTTTGAAAATGAATGAAGTGTATCTGCATTTGAGTGGTAGCAATGAGTGTTTTATTCACGTGGAAAATTTTGAGAAAAATATGGAGGAAAGAAAAAAAAAGAAAATGTAAGAAAAAAAAAGATAGATAGTTGATAGGTGTTGGAAGTTCCACATCGATTAGACACGATCTGATTAAAATGAGTATATATATGAAGAAACCTTCATCCCTTTATAAGGTCTTTTAATTGGGAGATGAAAGGGTTCTAAAATATCCAACATAGTATCGGGGCCAGGCCAAGTGTGCGGATCACAATGGAGGAGGCTCCACACTTATCATAATGCCTGAGACTGGAAAAAAATCAACATCTGTGTGAAGTCTTGGAAGTCCCCCATAAGGTGAATTTAGAACCTATCTAGTAGTGATTTTAGAAAGTGGTTTTAGCTTCAAAATTATTTTTATAAAAGTGATAGGTATTATTCGGTAAACTTTAGGAAACACTTTATTTTAAAAATCATTTTAGTATTATAAAAGATTACTATTAATATTATAAGATGACTTTGCTATTTTTTGAAAAGCACTTTATATTTGATTCTATTAATTAAACACTTTTGGAAAAAAACACTCATTATTTGGAACTTAAATAATATTTAAACTAAAGAAGTTGTTATGCCTTATTGTAAAATTAATAAAAAATACTACTATGAACATATACATATTAATTAAAACATGCAAATAAATTCTTGACCTCATAGGACTCATAAGTTTTTTTTTTCACTATTTTCTAGCATACAAGTGACATAAACTTGGATGCGTGAACAAGAACATTAATGGTAAAGCATGGATGAAATTCCAAAACATAGACGATGAAGATGACAAAATTGTTCTTTTTTATTGCTCTTAAAGCAACAAGGGGCAAGCATATAGAAGTATATGCATCAATCAACTTGTTCTTTTTTATTTCCATATACCACAAAGTACTGTAAGGATTCATCAGAATTTTATAATGTGAATGGTGAAAAAGATCAAAGTATGAATCACATACAAGCAATTTGCATTTGTACATTTTCTTGATTTGACTAACTAAATTGAAACAAAAACAAAACAATATGGCCTTGGGTTTGCGCCCCAACTATCATCGATTTGAGTCATTTTAGAGTCATTGAGTTTACCCATTGTTACCTTTGGGTTGGTAGGATTAAGTAGGCATGCGACGTGCTCTAGCGGGAGGAGGCGTAGGGCGGAGTGGGCCAAGTTAGAGGATGTAGGTGCATGAGCTGGATCTTATAGATTTTAGTCATCATAGAATTTTTAAAATGTACGGGTTTTATGCAGTCATTATATTAGTGTTATTAACCTAGATATATCATTCTTTAGTGTTTTTAGAATTTAATTTTGTCTCAATCACATGTATTTCTAGTTTGAATTAAATAAAATATCTATTTTAAAAAGTGCTAATAAGAGTTATGATTAATACTTGCTAGAATCCCATCGGGTGCAGTAAATATCGGAGGCTAGCTTATATAGTTATTAAGTGTCCATTATTTATTTCACAAATTATGCAATATTTGAAGCTAACTTATTTACATTATTGGCTTATAAAATGAATCATTTCAAAATTGTTGTATCAATTTATAGCAAAGTTATGTATTTCAAAATTTTCATAGTCGTAAAAACCCTCAATGGTATGGAAATAAGAGTGGACAGACCAATGTGGTAGGCATGCATGGTAGGAACAAGTTTACTTGAATTGGGGCTTGACCGTTTAGTTTGAACGAGTGATTATATGTGAAGGTGGCAGATTCGATTCATTTAATTAACATGCCACACTAACATCATCACCCTTTCAATCACATCTTAAATAAATTACTTTAATTTTAAAATTATCTTTGAAGAAATTTTTTTTTAAATTAAAACTTATATATACTGACATTATTTGTTCAATAAATGACTTCAATAAAATATATAACTAAATGAGATTGTCTCTTCAACATACAAAGTACGATGCAATTGGGTATTTCATTAATTATCATAGTTTGAAATATTTTCAACTTCCATTTATAAATGTTACTAAAATAGTAGCATAAGATTATGTTTGGTTCTTGAAAATGTTAGGAAAGAAAATTGGGAGGAAAGAAAAGGTGATGAAATGAATATAAATTTTTTTCTGTTATTTGGTCATGTATCAAAATTTTAAGGAAAAAAACTAGATTTTCTCACATTTTATAATTTTTTCCCTCTCATACTTTTAAATTGAGTTAACATGCCCTTGTTTGTCATTCTTTATAAACTATTTTTTTAAATAGAATCAAATTGTTAAACCATAGCATAATTTTCCACATAAATATAAAAGAATATATATATATATATATATAATTGTTATATAGATATAATGCAAAACATCTTTTTTCCCTTTCTTTCTTATTTTCCTCATAAATTTTGAAGGAAATCAATGGAAAATATCACGAGTATTTTCATGTATTTTCCTTGCACTTTTCATATCATCTACAATAATTTTTTTACCTTTTTTGGCATTCTCGGAGAACGAGCATAGCATAAATGATGGGTGATAAAGTTTGATGTATACAATTCTCAATCTTAGACATGATGTGTTGAAATTAAGGGAAACTCCAATTGGGAACAAGAGAAAAATTGAAAGTCTTATTCAAAAAGTTAATTGAAATCACATAACAAGGTCTTTATTTAGGCATAGGCTTACTTGAAGAATCCTAAAATGAAACAAAATCTAGGTACTAAGAAGAAATCCACACCAATAACAGGAAGTAATTTAATTTAACACCCCCTCAAACTCCACGATCTTGTTTGCTATAAGCATCGAGAGTTTGAAAATTAGAAAATGAAAACGAGAAAACATAATGGGACTTGGTGAAGAAATCTTCAAGTTATGACGAAGAAAACGAAACAAAAATGTGATGGTGCCATGCTTGGAAGTGATGACGTGTAAGGTAAAGCAAATCAATTTTTAATGTGTTTGGTTAAGTTCACGAAAAGCGAGGTTGTGAGCAATCTAAATAGATCTTTTGTTGACCTGCGATACATAGGAGTGGGATGAAGAAATACTCCCATAGCTACAAGTAACCAACGTGGCAAACAATCTCTTTGGTAGTAGATGCCAAAAACACGATACCTTGGTTTGAAGATAGAAACAATGGGTTGTTTCTTACTCTTCCAAGAAATAAGATAATCACCCAAAGATACAAAAACCCATTAGCAGTTTGTGATTGGTAGGGTCATTGCGCCAATTAGCATTTAGAGTATGCGTAGCTCGAAAGGGAGGTAAATGAAAGTGAAGATTCTAAAGGCGTACCTTACGAAATCTTGCAAAATCGAAGAACAACTACCCAGTGAAGCGTAGTGGGAAATGACAATGACCCAACAACATGAACAACATAAGCAATATAAACAATATCAAGACGAGTAATAGTAAGATATACAAAGCTCCTAACAATAGTACGGTATAATGTAGGATAGACAAAGGCATACCATTAGAAGAGGAATACTTTGCATTAACCTCAGTAGGAGTATCAACAGTCTTATTATTAGTGAGTCCCAGCACCCTTTCAGAATATCTACAACAATATTTTGATTGTGAAAGAAGATAACCTCTCAATACCCGAAATATCGTAAGAACCTAGATCCTTCATTTCAATCTGTTTAGCCTTTCTGCCTTCAAAGCGAAATACCATCAACATGTCATCAGAGTAATAATCATGTCATCAACATATAAGAAAGAATGATACAATGCGCATCAATACACTTAACAAAAGAGAGAAGCGAGAATTATAACTACTATTCAGCAAATCGAGATAGGAGATCCGCAATGAGAAAATTTCTCAAACCAAGCACAGGTGCTTGTTTGAGACTCATATATAATACCTTCACAGGGTTGGAAACATACCCAAATCATGAGAAACACTAGGAAGGGCTCATAAACTTCTTCTTGAAGATCTCTCCATTCGAAGGCATTTTAACATCAAATTGAGAAACACACTATTGTCGAACCAAGCTACTACAATAAGAGTATGAGCTAGGTAGTCATTTTTGCGATGGGAGAAAAGTCTACTCATAATCCCATGCAGGTGTGAATATGCTTTTGCAACAAACCAAGCTTTAGTGCATAATAGATCCATGAGAATTAGTCTTAATCTTATACACCCAACGATAGCAATGATACTCTTACGAGGTAGAGGAGACAAATCTGAGTAACTATCTTGCCCATGCAAGTAAGTTCCTTATCATAGCTTCTTTGTTAATGTGGATCAGAATTGCCTCTTTATAGGAAGAAAGCTCCAGAAAAACAATGAATAGAAGCTAAAAATGAAGTAAAAGATGATGAATAACAAGAATAGGCAAAATCTGGTGATTTTGTGGACTTACAAACGTGTGTGGATTGACGTGGAGGTGGATCTACAATCGTAGACGGGGGCTTGAGGGATAATGGAGAAGAGGGAGCTTGAGTGTCCCAGGCAAAGTGTACACGTAGAACTATTAGTAACAACACGTTGAATGATGCAAAGGAATAGGAGGAGGAAGAACATGAGAAGGGGTATCTAAAGTACTGAGGAACTTGAGATGACAAGTTATTAGAATCCTCAGAAAAGGGATCAATACGAAGAAGATCAGATATAGTCTAGTCAAGTCATGAATAGAAGATGGAATAGAAAAGAAAGGTATATGTTGAAGATAAACAACATGACGAGACATATAAAGTTTTTGAGTAGTTGGATCAAAACACAGATACCCCTTTTGACCTTCATTATAACCAAGAAAGACAGAAATAACAAATTGATGGATAACTTGCTATGTTCTACATGAGGTTTAAGAATGAAGAAAGTACAACCAAAGACTACAAAAAAAGAAAGAAATAATGGAGCCGTACAATATAATTTCTCAAAAGGAGAAATACCTGAAATATGAGAGGAGGAAGGAATATTATTAATCAAAGTTACACCAAATAAGAACAACTTCTCACAAAATTCTAGGAACAAGAATTCGACCAATGAAGTCGGCGGTTTCAACAATATGCTTATGTTTTCTTTCAACAACACCATTTTGCTCAGGAGTATTCGTACACGAAGTTTGTTGCATTGTTCCATCTAAAGACAAGCAACTAAAGAAATTTATTGAAGTGTACTTTACCCGATCACACCTAACACATTTAATATGAAGAATGTTGAGTTTTTAGAAGAGTACGAAAGGCTTTGTATATCTCGAAGAATTAATGATGTTTCACAAAATAAACCCGACAATAGCTAGTATGATCATCGATAACATAATATCAGAAGACCCTTCTTTTGTGGGAACAGGAGAAGGCCCCCATCTCATAATGAATCATATCAAATGGGAAGAAGAGACGAAACACTTGATTAAAGGAGTAAAGCGAAAATTTGGTTGGTTACATCCACTCTGATCGAAACATCGTGAGTTTGTAACTTTCCTAAAGCCCTTGTGGAAAATGTCAAATGAAACGAAACATGACGAGGCGAGAATGCCATAAATAAAAACTAGAAGAAGAAGGACTGAAGCAGAAGATGACAAATCGATAGTGGCGGCGGGAGATAGCGAACACTTTTAACTCATCAAAACATATAATCCCCCTTCCTATAGCTGCCTAGTAGCTTCTAAGGTTGCCGTCTATACAAAACAGAAGAAAAAAGTTTACTAAATTATTAGAGTTACCTGACTAACCCGCATATTAAGATTCAATGTGAGGTTGAATATGATAAACATTAGAGAGAGGGTAGGGATAACAACAAAGAACCAACACTGTTAAAGGCATAAAGTGCCATCCGTGATCATAACGAGGCGGAAGACATAAGAGACATAGAGAGGTAAAACAAAGAATAATCTGGAGACATATGATGAGAAGCACTAGAGTCCAGAATCCATGTAAAAGGCGACATACAGAAATTTGTGAATCAAGCGGCCTACGAAGAACCAAACATAGCTTGTGGGTAGGAGAGAAACTTTTTTAAAATGGCTCGTGCCGGTGTACGAGATCGGGAAAGAACTTGATCGGCTACTACTATAGTATCAAGCGTAGTGGTCTGTAATACGAGGGTGGTTTGCCTTGAGGTGGTAGCATGTTAGCATTGGATTGTGTCTGGTTGCTAGGCTTCAGTGAGATTGTTGCTACAACTAGTTTTGGTTTCTCGACAGGACATTGAACCTTCAACTGACCTTTTGCTTACAAAGCGCAACTCATCGAAGCGACCCTTGTGGAGTCTGATACGGTATTGAAAGGCGTCTTAGAAGTCTTGCTGACACAGAAGGATTGGTTAAATAATTTTGAAGAATTTGACTTAAGACATGTTTCTTGACCAATAACTCACTAACAATTGAGTGATAGAAAGAAGTGGAGAACGATGCAAGCGAACCCACAAATCCTTCAAAATCCTTGCAAGAGCCATCGAGCGAACTAATCTTTGCTACTCTACGAGCAATATAGGCATCCACATGTACAATTCATTCAATTCTATAAACGATTGATCCCGAAGATTTGTCATAAGCGAAATAAAACTCTTGAACACTCATATTCCTTTCTTTGAAAACGTGTATGTCAATCTCAAGTGATCTTGCTTTGCAAAATTTGATTGAGTGTATAGCCTCCTGAGTGACCCCAAACCTCCTTTCTTAGTCTCATACTTTGCCAAGCGTGCACCTATTGAATGCTCAAACAAAATTTGTTAATCCAAGTAATAATTTTGAATTGTTTAGCTACGTATCTAGCTCAGTAGCATAATCCTCATTAGTACTTTTAGGTTTAACACAAGTTCCTATAACATATCCCCACAAATTTTTTCCTTTAAGAAAAGTTTCTCACCATATAACTCCAATACGAATAATTCTTTCCATCCAACCTCATACTCATAGATTGAAGTAGATAAGTCTCTTCGATAGCCATAATCAAAAAGCAAAAAAATAGGGCAAACAAATACCATATTGTAGATTTGCTATCTTCAAAAAAACAAAAAAAGAGACCACAAGAAAAATGCCAAGCGCAAAGATCGAAATCGTGAAACCTGTGTGAGATAATGCCAAAAAAGTGTGTGATCACGCCAAAGTTGGATCCTCGAAAGTTGTGTTTGAGATTAAATTTCTTCCCATGAAACCTGGTTATGATACCATGTTGAAATTAGGAAACTCCAATTAGGAACAAGAGAAAAATTGAAAGTCTTATTCCAATAACTTAATTGAAATTACATATATAAAAGGTTTTGTATAAGCATAGGCTTACTAGAAGATCCTAAAGGAAATAAAATCTAAAGTGTTAAGAAAAGAAATCCTACCAATAATAGGAAATAATTTGAATTTAACAATGTATTTTCATAGGATAATCATGTTTACAGGTTAAGTTGGTATCAGCTTAAAACTGTGTTTAATAATTAGATTGTTTTTTTTTTTTTTTTGGTTATTTAATTGCATAAGACTGATTTTATCCAATTAGACTATTGTATGTTATATTAATTACTTTGATCATAATGATATTACTTTTAAGCAAATAAACTGGGAGCTGGCGGATGATCATATTAGGATTTAATGAAGACCCAATTATTAAATGTATCATAAGATATATGTTATTTAATAAAAATATTATATTTGGGTTCATATTTTGAATCCTATTATTATTTGTGTTAACTTATTCTGGGAAGTGTTTTAGTTTTGAAATAACATGAATATATAACCTATCAACACAAATTACAAATATCATAAACCGTATTTCCTCATAATATCATGAACATAAATCTTAATTACCCAGCGAGTCGTCATACAGTTGTTCTCCTTAGAATAGAAAGCAGTGAGGAGACCAAATTTGACTTAAAGAAGTCAAAGAGGATAAATCATTACTGACAACAAGGTTTCCTAAGCTCTTGTCAAATGTCATATATATAACGTGGGAGAACTGAAATTGACCAAAAAAATAGGCTAAGGAAAGCAAAATTATATTCCAACTTGAAGATTTCTCTGTCTCCACCTCTCTCATAATTAACGTGCAAGTGAATGCATTCTGACTATATATCCTAGAAACTTAGAGGAAAATTAATTCAAAAGGCCGATCATAGTTGACTTTGGAAATATAGGAATTTAATAAGATTGTGTTTGGATTCGTGGAAAGTACTAAAGGAAGAATAAGGTAAATGGTTTTCTTATTTGATTTTCTAGTAAAAATTTTAGAAAAATCAAATATAGTAAGTATTCGGAAAACTTAGATGATGTTTGTTTTTTGTGTTTTATTTGAAATCAATTTGCTTTTAGCATTCAACTATTTTGTTTTTTGCTTTTTCATGGCTTATTGTTAAATTGTTTTTAAAATTTTTGGTTCAATAGAAAAAGCCAAAAGATTTGACTTTTTGGTTTTTTTTTTTAATGTTTTTTCTATTAAGAAAAACTAGAAATTCAGGTACTTTATAAACCAATTGAAACTCTCATGATTCATTTTATGTTAATTAAATAAAAATATATGTATTTTAAATTCCTAATTTAAAATTTTATTTTCTCAAAATTTAAGTAAAAATTAAAAAAGATGGAATTTTTGTTTTTAGAGAGAGAGAAAACAAACAGCTAAATACTCAACCCTATTAAGCACTCTTCAAAATAAAAGTTATGTAGCATTAGTAAAAAAACAGCTACCTAAATATGATATTCGTGTTTGGGTTCGCCTATTCAAAGATTAAACGAAAAAATGTGCTCATGATTCGGACTAAGTCTTTTTATTTTTGTAGCATAGATTATTCAAAAATCCACAAGGTTACCACATCAAGAGTGAAACTACATACTAATTGTTACATGTTATTTATTTTTTATTCATTCTATGTGTACAAAACATACCACAAACATTACGGGAAGATGAAAAACTACGTGATGCCTTTTGGCCGGGCGGGGTACACAGTGCGTGTTGTTGGGATCGTTGGGCGGGATCTAGAATCGATCCTTTGGGTGATTAGGCGGCTGGCGTTGGACTCTGCGAAAGTAGAAACAAAGTGGCGCCTTCGATCGTTTGGCTGGGGTTGCTTTTTGAGATGCCCTAGGTGAACCTCATCTCCTTGGATAAAGGGAAGGGTAGAGGTGACGAGATTAAGTATCTGCGGGATCAGATATACGAAGTTGAGCTGTGCGAGAATGCTCACCGCGGTGGGCTTAAGCGGTCAAGCCTTTATATGGGAAACTTTAGGGCGATTACGAGGCCCCTTTTGGTGTCAGTCGGTCTCCGAACATTTGACCACCTACCATGGTCGAGTGCCTAAGATGGTGTGTTTCTTTGAGGTGGCCTTCAATAATGGTCTCCGCTTTCCTCTACACCCCTTTATAAAAAGGGTCTTGCAGCATTTCAATGTATGCCCCTCTCAACTTTCGCCCAATTTCTAGGGTATTCTGGTTGGGCTATTAGTCTTCTTTAGGGACAAGGGCTTGGGTATTCCCAGTATAGCTCTGTTCTTTGACCTTTTTAGTGTGAAGGAAGCCTGCCGAGGGCTCTCTTTATCTATCTAGGCGTGCCGGCGCTCCTCTGATTATCTTGGATCTCCCATCTTCCCATAGACTATGGAAGGAGCGTTGCTGGCCGTCGTGGTAGTAATTGGGGTCTGACCCCCTTGATAAGGATGACTACAGATTGTTTTAGTTACTGGACCTCCACGAGAATTTGCGTGAGCATCGGCACAGCTTAGTTTGGTCTGGCTTTCGTGAGTTATAGGGTGCCTCCCCAATTCCTCTTTGGCGGAGTGTGTCTTTTCGGTGTCGCCTCGATCTCGACCACGAGACAAAGTCATAAAGCGGGAGGCGGGTAGGTGTCTTCAGCGCGCTTACTCGAGACTCATCAGGTCGGATATTCCCGGATCTTGAGGTTCGAGGTCCTCCCGTTCCGCTACTTTGAGGCCTTCACCTCCCTCAGGTTATAAGTTTTTCTCATGATGGAGCCTCAGGATTGTCAAACTGCTAAAGAGGAGAGCTTTTGGCTCGAGTGGAGACGCTATCCCGGAGGTCCCGGAGTGTGAAGCGGAAAACTCTGGACTCTCCTGAGAAGGGCCGCCCATCCTGGGGTAAAGTCCCGAAGTTGGGGACGTCTTCTTCCTCTACTCACCCGTATGTCGAGTGCTAGAGTGAGTGTACAGCCTCCGTGGGGTTCTAGAGCCCCGAGTTCACAGCCTCCTCGGTTCCACATTTGCCAGACAAAGATTCTCGGGGAGGCTGTGGAGCCTCGGATTGGAGTCGTGCCTATCCTTGTTTGGAGTCCCTCGTGCGGGCCTTGAGCCTCCTTCTTCAAGGACGGAATAGTCAAGGAGGAAACGTCCCGAGGCTGATGGAGATGGTGATTCCTTGCTCCTCAATGCCAAGCTTACGGCTGGCGCGGTTTCGTCCATCCTCAGAGATTCTGACCTTAAGAGGTAAAGTGCCACACTTTGTTGAGAGCCTTGGCTCTTTCCACTCCAGAGATTTGCCTTCTGTAAGTTCCCATGTCTTGTTATTAATGCACTTTTTATCTTGGGTTTGAGTTGTGTGTTGACTTTAAGTTGGGTATCGGCAGGTGGCTACTCATTTGAAGGGTTTGGACCATGTAGGTGGTCAAAATGTCGGGAACCGGACTGAAAGGACACCAAAAGGTGGCACATTAGCGCCTAGCAGTTTATCCATATAAAGCTCGACTCGGCTAGGTCCAGCGGGCGTCTGCCGGCCAACTTCAGATATTCCCGTCTCTTGATGCTCGCCAATCTGCGTCCATTCTACCCTTCCCTTTATCCGGGGAGGAGGTTCACCCGGGGCATCTCAGCAACTGACCCAGACAATCGGGGCTCTTGCACATACAGATCGGATACAGAGGACTCACCTCCGATGCCTGAGGAAGAGGAGCGACCGGACCACATGAGTAACAGGTAGCCAAGAGCCAAAGACCTAGCAATCTAGCCCTAGCGCCTCGCTATTACTCCAAAAAAAGACACGAAGAAAGGAAGAAAGGCACCAGTCCGGGACGAACAAAAGAGGCTCGAGCAAAGAACCACAAAGCGGCTTAGAAAGAGCTGCGCACGGAAGGTCGAACAAGCGTTAAGGAAAGGCAGAGACTCACGAAAAGCGAGAGAAGGCTTAGTCAGTAGGAACCGCAGGCAAATGGTTAGAGGATGTTCTCGGAAAGCAGAAAGAGCTGGAAGGAGTGGGCACAGCAGAAGTGAGTCATTATCATAAGACATATGTGACGACAAAGCCTAACCAACTTAGCCACGAGCAAGGCGTGGAAGTCGCACTGGAGTTCGGCTTGATACAACCCTTGCACCGCATTTCGCCATTTTCCACAAGAGTACAGAGGCCCAGCCCCGATAGGGTTTAAAATAGGGCGCGAGCCGCTCGCGGCTTGAGGAAAGGTAAGCCCTAGTGAGGCGCTGAGCCCTTGTACCCAGGCCCAAAATGGAAGCAGATTTGTTCGCCCTACAGACTGACAACGTAGACAATCTGAAAAGCTCATATCCTATCGAAATCGTCGAATCATGTTAAGGAAGTAGGATAAATCCCGATAACAACTTATCTATAAAACAGTCGAATCGCAATGAGGAAGTAGGATAATTCTCAATAAACCTCTCCTCATTATCCTTATTAATCCGATAACAATAAAAGCGGGAAATACCAAATCGATGGGAAGAATCCCCTTATCACCCATCCCCAACTGAAAAGCATATGTTATAAATACTTAGGGCCACCGTGGAGTAAAGGTAAAGCGGAACATTACGCCTCCCAGGAGTTTATTTCTTATTTCATTGGGGAAAGAATGGCTTAGGCATCGAGAAGAACGGGCAGGCCCATGGATCCCATTTGTTTCTTACTTTTTGTAGAGGATTCACGTACCCGAGCCAATGGACCGGTCAGGTGTGATTCAGTTAATGACTGGTGACACGCTCGACCCGTTAGGTTGAAAAGGCATCGTGTACAAAACGAAGATAGTATGAGTTTAGTTTAATCCATGATTTATGACATGATATATAGTTATACTGGTGCGAGTGACTGTAGGAATATACGAGTCGGGTGGTGGCCATGGTGAAGCTTCATTTGTGCTCGATGTAGTGACAAAAGCGACGGTGGCGATGGGCTTGGCCAGAAGGGAGGCATGGCACGACTTGTGAGATTCCAGACGGTGATGTAAAGCAGGCCTTTGCCGAGAATTTGGGTGCATGAACTTGGGCGAAGGGAGAAACACGGCTAGCTGCGAGGGGCGCAGAAAATATTGATTCTTTTCTTCTTCCACTCCCATTTTTTCTCCAGTCAATACAAGCGAACAATTTCGAGCTCAAGTCACATCACTCTCCGATTCTTGCCAGGAATCCCGATTTCACGGGCTTGCACATGAGGATCCGAATGCTCGTATCCTATTTTTTTGGAGGTGTGTGATACAAGGAAATATAATGGGGTGAGCGATGATGCTATTCGGCTTAGATTGTTCCCATTCTCATTGAAGGATAAAGCCAAGCATTGGCTCATTTCATAACCACTAGATTCAATAACATCATGGGATGACTTATCGAACAAATTTATGGCAAGATTTTTTCCACCAGCCAAAGTAGCAAAGTTGAGAATCGACATCAGTAGCTTTATCAATGAGGAGAGTCATTACATGAAGCATGGGAGAGATTCAAAGATATGTTGAAATGCCCTCACCATAGTTTTACCAAATGGATGCAAGTCCATCATTTCTCGATAGTTTGATCGTCCCACTAGGACTCTCATTGATGCTTCTTCTGGAGGAGTGATTATGGGATGAATGAAGTGGAGGCTTATCAAATTCTAGAGAACATAGCCTTGAATGATTGTCAATGGCCGGTTAATAGCAGAAGAAATGGTAGGGTGTTTGACTTAGACATGTTCCGCAAACGTGTCATTTCCAGTGAATCTCAAAGCAACTACAAGCTTCTCAACAATTAGGATCTCAATTATTTGAGCATAAAGTTGAAGAAAGCCCACTTGCATACGAGCAATGTCATGGACCTCATCTCATCTCTCAGTGCCTAATGATGAATGCTATGGGATATTTGACTAGTGAACAAGCTCAATATATGGCGAAGTTCCCTCAAAACCAGAACTTCAACCCATATGGTCAAAATTACAATCCGGGGTGGAAGAACCATCCCAACTTTTCAGGGAAAAATCAGAATGCGGATAATCCTATGGAGAAAGCCAGAGCCTCTTCAACCACGCGAGGAGAAGACTATGGTGATAATTAATGAGAAAAATGGCGCTCCGGGCAGGCTTGATCCGCAGGATGGAGAATTTGTATTGACTATCGGAGACTAAATAAAGTGACGAGAAGAATGGCTTTTCCACTTCCATTTATTGATCAAATGTTAGATAGACTCGCGGAGATGAAGTACTTTACGCTTTACAGTGGATATTCGAGATCTGATCCGATCACTATTGCTCCAGGAAGATCGGGGAAGACCACCTTCATGCCCTTATGACACTTTCGCTTTGGGAGAATGCCATTTTGGGTAGTGTAACGCTCGGGGACCTTTTCGGAGGTGTATGATGGCAATATTTTTTGGACATGGTTGAAAAATCCATTGAAGTCTTCATGGGTGATTTCTGATGATTGGGTCTACGTTTTGATGATTTGCCTCCATAATATGGCGTTAGTGCGAAAAGGTGCATGGAAACCAATTGGTTTTAAATTGGGAAAAGTGCCACTTATGGTGAGAGAAGGCATGGTATTGGGACATCGCGTACGGAAGAGGAATTGGGGTTGACCAAGCCAGATTGAGATCATAGAGCGCCCCCCTCCACGTGATAAAGGGAGTACGTAGTTTCCTTATTACGTGAGGTTTTATAAACTGGTGCGTCGAGATTTCTCCAAAGTTTCAAAACCTTTGTTATATCTTCTTATGTAGGTGTTAGTTTAGGTTTAATGAGCCATGCATGAATGCTTTTGAGTTGCTGAAAAAGAAGTTGACCTCGACCCCTATAGTAGTCGCTCCAGATTGGAACCTTCCATTTGAACTTATATGCGATGCAAGCGACTTTGCAATTGGGGCCGTTTTGGGCCAGAGAAAAGAAAAGTTTCTATGCCATTTATTATGCCCGGTCGACGTTGAATGATGCGCCTTCAGTTATGCCACAACGAGAGAAAAGAATTGTTAAGCGTTGTGTTACTTTGACAAATTCAGACCTTATCTTATAAGAAACAAAATTCTTGTGTTCCTATATCATTCATGATCAAATACTTAGTAGTAGAAGAAGCAAAACCTCGACTTATTCGGTGGGTGCTCTTATTGCAAAATTTGATATGGAGATTCAAGATAGGGGTTCCAAAAATATGGTAGCGATCATCTCAGCCGAGATTGAAACACGAGAAAGCGATGCGAGAAACATCATTTGTAGATTGTTGACATTCCTAGATGAGCGGATACTAGCCTTGTCCCATCTTTGAAATGTCCCCATGGTTTTGCAACCATAGCGATATCTTCTGTCAGGTATTATTTCACACTGACCTCAATTATCAACAAAGAAGAGATTATTTACGGATGATAGCGCTATTTCTAGGAAGACCAATCCTCTTTGGTGATTGCTATTCAGTTATTCGCAGGTGTGTACCGGAAAGTGAAGTGGGTGAGATATAAACGCACTGCCACTCTTTAGAGTGTGGGGTCCATTTCAATGGACAGAAAATAGCGACTGGAATTTTCTGACCAAGCTTTTATTGGCCCTACATGTTCAAAGATGCCCGACTTTGTTCGCAAAGATCATGATCGTGTTAAGGGTGAGAACATTGGAAGAATGAAATTCTATTGTGAATATTAAGGTAGAACTTTTTTTTTGATGCGGGGCATTGAGTTTATGGGTCAGTTCCATCGTCCTATTGGCTCAATCTATACTCTTGGCAATAGACTACGTGTCTAAGTGGGTGGAAGCCATTCAAACCATTACTTGTGATGCCAAAGTGTTACTGCGTTGCATCAGGATTAACATATTTTCAAGGTTCGAAACTCTTAGAGCGGTAATCAGCGATGAAGGTTCACACTTCTATAACAAGTTGTTTGCATCGCTCTCAGCCAAATATGAGGTGAAGCATCGAGTGTCACTTGCATACCACAGCGAAGCGATAGGCGAGCTGGAAATTATTCGAATAGGAGATTAAGAAAATCTTAGAAAAACTGATTAATGTGACGAGGAAGGCGGGCGAACAAAATTGATAATAACATGGGCTTATCGAGCAGTTTCAAGACCCAATTGAGAATGTCCGTGTCAGAGATCATACATGGTAATTTTGCCACCTACATAGAGCGGAACCTGAAACATACCCAGGCAACTGAATGCTAAACATGAATCTCGAAATGGCCGGGGAAAAAAGGATGCTTCAGTTGAATGAGCTAGATGAACTTAGGCAGAATGCATATGACAGTTCAAGGATTTATAAGGAGAAGACCAAAGCGTGGCATGAAAAGCATTTAGTGCATAGCGAGTTTCAACCGGGACAACAAGTATTGCTATTCAATTCACGATTGAAATTGTTCCCAGGAAAACTCAAGTCAAGATGGTCTGGACCGTTTCTGATCACCCAAGTTTTCCCATACGATAGTGTCGTGATGCCATCACGAAAGAGGTCGATTTAAGGTGAATGGGCAGCGAGTGAAGCCTTATCATGGCGGTCAATTCAAGAAGCACAAGTCCACCACAAGTTTGAAACCAACATAAGCAATGCTTGGGGCCACAACATGTTGGTTTGCCAAAAGTTTTCTGTGGTTGAGCACCAGTTAGGCGGACACAACTTGGTAGAGCTAACGACAGTAAACAAAGCGCTACTTGGAGAGCAGCGAACTTTAAATCATTTTGCGTGATTTTTCTTGTTTTAAGTTTGCGAGGTTTGTTTTTAGCTTGTTTTAATTTTGATGTATTTGTATTGCAGTGTTCCGAGGTTTTGAGGTTGTTGTGGCTAAGGAGAAATAGCTTGGCAAGCTCTATGCAGGGTTTGGGAAGGAGTGGAACTGAATGCAGGGAGTTTTCTACACTTAGAAAATTTTTGTGAAAATTTTCTGGTTGATAGTCTCGAGAGCAGATCGTGAGTTGGACTCAGTCTCGCCTTTGTTGAAAATACACCTCTCGAATGGCGCGATGTTAAGTCTTAGCGTCGTGACATTGAATACACCTCTCGGGAACATCGTGGCGTTGGGGTCTCAACGTCACTCGTTGAAAATACACCTCTCGAGGCGTCGACATTAGTGCTGAAGTTGAAAGATACGCGGGGAGCGTCGCGTGTTGAGTTCCAACGTCATGAAGCGTTGAAATCTCACCATCTGAGAAGCGTCATAGCGCGTTGGCCCGAGCGTCCGCGACGTTAAAAATTAAAGCCTCTGGGAGCGTCGTGATGTTGCCCATTTTTATGAATAGAAACGTTCGCCAAATCTCACCTACGTCACTTTGAAAACCTAATGAGCTGTGATTTTTGCGGGTACTCCGGCGAATCCTTGTCAACTGCCAAAGCTCCTCCGACCATCGTAGTAGCCTCTCGAAAGCCATAAAGCGCGTCCCAGCTGAGCCAGGTCCCACGGTCATTTGGAGACCTCTCTTTCGGGCTGATTTTTGCTTTCGTTCAAGTCTTGATTCCATTCTTCTACCTCCTGTTTCTAGGTTGTGTGTGTGTCCAGCGAGTACCCAGGTTAGTTAGAGTTACGGACCCATTTGTCTTCATCGAGACCAATCCCACTTAGTGCCCGCTAAGTGTTTGTTAGTTCTTTGAGTGAGTTTTTGGGTGTTTCCTTTGGGTATTTTTGGTAGAGGAAATCCCGATAGGGTGTGAAGCCTACTAGAGTGTACTTTTCCTTCAAGTTCATCGCCCGGCGCCCTTAGCCCGTGCCAATGTAGAAGCGAAAATTAAACGAGAGCTTGAAAGTAGGCGGGCTGAGTGAAGAACCCTCTCGGCCTATGACCATGATAAATTTGTCCAACGAGTGTATTGAGAAGTTCGGCCTCATCTACATGTCGCTCCTTCATTAAGGAGAAGGGATTCCAACATCCGTGATTTTTTCCCTTGAAACCATAGGCCCAGGAAGGGGTGGGGTGCATTGTGCCAACTCGAGGGCCATTTGCCCGCGATGGTTGTGCGGTAATTCTCTGTAACTGGCGACCCGTATACTCGAAGACCAGTCTGTGGGGTGTTAGTAGACCTTCAGCAGCGAAGGCTATAAATTGTTATTATAACGCAGTGGGTTCAACCCAGGGCTATGGTCGGCTTCCGCGAGAACAATAACTTTTCGAAAGTCAGCCATTTGCTAACAAATGGGTAGGGTGAGTGGAAATTAAATAACGAGGGCCACGTCATACACTTCAAGGCCAAAAACTTGGCTTATATCCCTAAGGTGTGGCACCATTTTATCACCTCTTATCTCATTCAGGCGGCGAATGTTTTGCGAAGTGTGAGAGAAAGGAGCATTGCTTCGATTCGCCATCTTTCATGACATCCGTTTGATGTTTGTCGGAGTTATAGAGGGCGCGATCCTGTTTATAAGCGGGACAATAAAATGAACCTCGGGCACCCTGTCCTCATAAATGGCTTGTTGAAATGTAGGGGTGCGTAGGAAATAATGAGGCCTGGATCCATCCCATTAGGCCATCGTAGTCAGAAGGATAAGTAGGGCGTTCCCGGTCGAGGCGGTTTATGACTCGGGTGTAGTTGCCCGGATGAGGAGAGGCGACGGCATGCGAGCTTTTAGCATGCGTGGGAGACTACCTCGGGTGAGGCCATCACCGGTGACCACCAGCACTCCATCCACTTGTTCCTCCACCGCCTCCCGAGTAGGATGTCCCAGTCCTTTCTTTACCATAGGGACCGGGTTGGGACCTTAATTTCCAAATTTGATGCGTTAGGATGGAGACTGGGAGCATCGGGTCCTGTCGAGCGAGGGACATGGATGCACGCTACGGCAGAGCATGCGCCTGATCCTCCCGCAAACCGGCCCAGTGCGTCCGGCGGCGGCCGGCCATTGCTTGCCTTCCATGTGCCACCACCGCCACCACAGTGATCCCTGGGATCGACAGGGGAGTTCCCATCTTTTTTTTTTTTTTAAATTTCCTTGCCAATGAGGACATTATCCGTTTTTGTTTGGGGGGGCTGTGGGTGGTAAGGTTGGCATCAGTTTTTTTCGTTATTTAGTATATGTTTATGTTTATGTTTATGTTCATGGTTTAGGATATGTTTGAGTATTTTGCTTATATTCGTACTTTCACAGTTTTCATTTAGGTTTGTGTGTTAGGATGTCTCAGTTTAATTTAATGTCTTAGGATTGTGTTAAGTAGTTTGTGTGAGTGATGCCATGATTGCGATCGAGGATCTTTTTACCTCTCGGGAATTTTCGAAACACCTTAGGGTGCAGTAATAAGAAGGATCCTTAGATTGTTCGATGCTCGGGAATTACATGCTTGGATAGGTAGGGATGACATAGTGAGTCACCTCCTTGGTGTTCAAGAAACCAATTCAGTCAGTCTACCACACACTCACACGTGATATCCAGTACACACACAGGCCTGAACTCGACTTACTAACGTTCAACGAACCTTGGGAGTTTCTAAACACCCAAGTGATGGGACACCTTAGAAAAGAGGATTGCCATTAAGCCCCGTCTAAAAAAAAAAAAGGTGTGAATAGAATAAGTGGGATCTTCTAGTCGGAATCGGGACACGTCAGGGGCTTTTGAAGCCTAATGCCACTGAGCAATGGCGCAAGGCCATTGACTTCCTTTGCCGGATTACATGGGATAGAGGATGGAAGTTTCCCACAACCTAAGGCCCTTAGGTTTGGTTGAGTGTTCGGGGTGAAGTTCGAGGGGAACTGAATGTCTGGTGCCCTTAACCAACTAGTGGGGAGTCACTAACGAATCCCCTCTACAGGAACACTTAACTAAAACTTATAGGCACTAGATTAAGTTCATGAATAGGTAGGTTAGTATCAATAAAAATGGTGTGTTCTTATCCTTTCGTAGTTAGACTCTCCCAAATAGGCAAGTTGAATTTAAGTTTGGGGGTCACAGAACCGAGTTATATGCTAGAGATCATACATCCAATGCACATAGACTTCCTGGGAAAGGCCATAGAAAACCTAGGAGGTGAGTCACTGGCCGACCTTAATTAGGATCCAATCGAATTCTTTCTCGAAAGCCGAACAACCTAAGGATCCTCTCAAATTAGAAACAAAGGGCAAGATTTGTGAGTTCGGTTCATTTTGATCCTTCATCTTGGCAACATGTGCATCACCCTCGTGTCATTAAGTTTAGTATGTTATTTTCTTGTGTGTTTGGTTAAGAGTTCGTTTCTTGCTTAGGGACAAGCAAGAAGCTAAGTTTGAGGGTGTGCTGAGTGCCCAAAAACACTCATTATAAACCGAGGATTTAGCGAGATTCGAGATCTATTTCATATATATATGACCTTGTTTCGACATTTTTCATATTCCAGCTTTTACTGGTTTTTATAGAGAAATATTGAAAAAAATGTTGGATATGAAGCCTGCAGAGTCCCTGAGAAGATTGGTGTAGAAATCAACCCAACGTCACGACGTCCCAACATCGCAATGTCCCAAAGTCAGATCGCCCCAACAGACGCCCCAACACGCTTATGTCCTAACGTCGCGACGCTATGCAAAGATTTAACAAAACTTATTCTTGGAGAAGCTATAAAAGGAAAAGGAGAATCCAATTTAGGGGTTTCAAAACGCTTGTAGGCTAGGTTTTAGAACTCGAGTTCGAACAAGAAAAAAGAAGACTTGAAGCGTCGATCTTAAAGAGAGAGACTTGAAGAACTGAGACGCCATTCTCGATCCTTGAAAGTTTTCTATCCTTTCTTTTATCATGTCTGCTTTCAATTGTAATGGAACAGAACATCATGGGGTTCTAAATTCGTGGTTTAGGGTGTTGGTAGTGATTTGGACATGAATACTATGTTAACGTGTTAACCTTTTATCATTCCATTATCTTATATATATTTGTTTTACCATTAACTCATGCTTGGATGAAATCAACATATTAATTTCGATCAATCTAATATGTGAGTGGTTCTTTTGTGAAGATCTAAGAAGTGAATGAAGAATTGTGACATGTGTGGGTTAACTCTAATAAACTCGTAATATAGATTATCAATGATTAGAGGCTTAGGAGTTTTTCGCACTCTATGCACCTTTAATGCTTGGGTCGAAAGCAAGGAGCAAGAAACCTAGTGATAGAGGAGGTTAAAATGACCTTGAGAAAGGCTTTAATTACATTAGATAAGAGCCGCCTTGGAGAACACTTATATTAGATAATGGAATGGAATCGCATCACATAGTAGGACTGTCCAACAACACCAACACCCTAACCTTTTTGCATATTTGATCACTTTTACATCCGAAGAGCACGCCATACTATAGTAATTAATTTTAGTTTTACTTCCACTTAGTCGCATCGCTAGTTTGAATTTTAAATAAGTATTATAATTTTAGTACTTAAATTTCACTACGATTAAGGTTTTCCCTGCTGCATCGATATTCGCATTCCTCGAGTACACTATATTACTGACGAGCGTACACTCGCGCTATTTAGGCAATTTGCACTATTTATCGATATCCACAAAACACAATCACGTGTCATCACCAAGTGGCGATATTTCAAAGATATCACGGCTTATCAAGGCCAAGGCCAAGGATGATCATCTCCAGTGGCGTATATTTCCCAGACAGCAACCACCAGCAAGGTCATGTTACCATTGCCATCACCGGGCACCCGAGGAGGGATCGCCCTCAAAGGTGTGAACTTGTGAGTTACGGGACACCTCAATCCCAATCATTAGTGAGATGTACACCTATGCAGTTTATTCCTCCTTACCCCCACCATGGGCCAGACGTGACAAGATCACGCAGTGGCGCAAGACAGCCCATTACTTTGCAGCCGGCCGACGGGCTAGCAGTGGTCAGGTCCATGCTGTAGCCTACAAGCCGGGACTTCAAGGACCTAACTGTTTATTTATTGCCACCATAGACTCCGAACAGAGATTAGCTCTGCTATTTCGTATGTTTCTACTCGCGCTACGGGCAAGAATATTGTTTGACGGCGTGCATCTCATTCCTTCATTACGCACTTGTGTGAAAGAATCGGGGATTAAAGGTTGAAACCTTGGAAAAGTCGTCAGATGTGAATCTCCCCTAAAACTAAAGAAAGTGATTAGATATGTCAGATTTGTAAGCTAGAGATACGAGGATTCTACTCATCGCGAACCCAGTGGCCACGGACATGTTCTGAGTTTTATGTCATCCTCGGGATGGATTATGGATCATTTCCATCGTGTCACATCGACAGATCAGAGGAGTGTTATCGCTTGGCCATTACGGGATGGTATCTGTTACAGGTTCAGTGGATAAGCATGATGCTTTACCCAGCCGTGTACGACTCAGTGGCACGCAATCGACGGTGGCGTGCATGCCTTACCTCGAGAACGAGGTGAGACAGGATTTGAGTCTACTCTAGAGTGGTTTTAGAATAGAGATGTTTTTTCGCATGAACTACTAGATTACCTTTACAGGGATGTAGACTCACGATTGAGTTACACCCAGTGCGACACCTATTTCTATGACTCCACATAGAACGGTGCTTGTCGTCACAGAACCCGCTGTCCAATTGAAAGAATTGTTGGAAAAGGGTTTCATTAGACCAAAACCTCACCTCAAATAAAGGTCGTAAAGTCGAGCACCGTGAGGCTAAAGGGATTACTCCAGCCTCGATAAGAAATTTGAGCGAAGGAGCATGTCATGATGGATTTTAGACTCACTTGCCATGGACATCGCGATGGCATGACGCGGCAGGATAAGTGACCGTGCCTTACTAAGTCGATAAACTCTTTAGTCAGGCGGATAAACCCTTCACACCGAGTAAATTCTACAGGTCAGACGTAGAGAATGGTTAATTACATGGAATGCTAGTATTTATCAGACGGACCGGGATCCTGTGTTTACAACTCATTTTCGGGAGAGTTTCCAAAGAGCCATGAAGACACAATTGATGATGAGCACAGCTTGTCATCCCCTGTGATGGACTGGCTACCAAAAAAGGACCATCCAGATAAGCTGGGGAGGACATGCTGAAGGCAAAGGCCCTAGATCTCAAGGGTGGTCAGGGAAGAGCATTTTACCTCTATGGAATTCGCCTAGAACAACAGCTTATCGGGGCGAAAGTATACCTGGGATGGCTCCCTATGAGGCACTATACTGAGGCAATGTCGACCTGCCTGTTAGACAGAGGCAGGGAGAGATCCTCTACTGGTCCCGATTTGGTTAGAGACACCTCGAGAAGGCGGATTTATTACATTAACTTCTTCCCATGGCTCGTGAGCCGAGAAGAGCTTACCCGACAAACCCGCCGAACTCTAGAGTTTGAGGTGGGGGATCATGTCTTCAAGGTGACGCTTAAGAGAGGAGTGGTCGATTCAAGGCAGAAAACTATCGCCAAAGTATATCAAGCCCTTCGAGGTACCTTTGAGAGGTAGGTATGGTTTCTACGGCTGGCTTTACTCTCCAAGTTTATCTGATGTTCATATAAGAATCTGCGGTTCCACGCCTCCGGTAAGTACACTTTAGATCCGACTCCAAGGGAGCGGACTAGTAAGTGAGCTTGTTGTTGATGCAAGTAAGGAACCTTTCGAGGAGGGACTAAATACGCATCATGGATAGCCAAGATCAAGCCGACACAAGACCACGAGGCTAGTTAAGGTGTTAGCGGCAAAGACCAAGGAGTGGAGAGAAGGGCAACATGGGAACGAGAGGGCACGAGCGCGTACTAACTATCCTTGTTTTATCGAGACAAAGGTATCGCTTGTCTAGTCATTTGATAATAAAATGACTGTATCATATGTATGTATCGGGATGATATGTGTACGTGATCGTATGTATATAAAGTGCGGTGAATTTCGGACTAAATTCTTTAAGGAGGTAATAATGTAAAACCGAGAAAAATCGAATTTTCCGAAAAGGGCAAAACAAGAAATCAATACTATAATACGTTGAAAACCTATAAATTTTCTAGATCTCTGATGATGAAACGGACAACACCATTGGATTCGTTTAGCTAAATCTGGCTACTAAGCATCTAATTTTTGTCATATTCCGTAATGATCGATTTTACCACTTCGGGGGCAAAAAAGGAACTAAATCAGGTGACATGCTTCTGATGCATGCATGCCATGGGTGATACATGACATGATGCATGCATGCTATGTATGACACATGGCATGATGCATGCATTCCATGTGGTGACATATGGCATGCATGGCGATGTCATGTGGATTTCTCCACCATAAAAACTGATCAGTGGAGGAAAAGAGAGGAGAAAAAAAAATGAGAGCGAAAGAAAGGGAGGAAGGAAGATCCGACGCCTTCTTCTAAATTCCAAAGATTCCACGATCGGAGTTCCTCAGGCCAAGAGTTAAAGCTGGCTACGCTCCAAGAGATAGGGATTTTGTCCTACTCTGGTTAATTTCTAATTTCTTAAGTGTCGCGGTAGGCCGCAGGATCAGCGTTCCCACTCCAGGTTATCCGCCGTATGGCACCGACACAACAGAGCCAGCGTCGCCGTGTTTCCACCGTGGGGCCGTCTGGCCATGTGGGGTTGTCTGACCGTGTGGTGCTGTTTGACCTGGCGCGCCATTTGGTCGCGGTAGAGTCGCGGTGATTGTGTTTCCACCCCGCCCATCTCGCCATGTAATCTTTTTAACCGCAGGGCTAGGCGGGACCATTTGGTCGTAGGTTGTGGTTGTGTTTCACCTTAGGCCATTTGGTCGCAGGGGACCCGCTACCGTGTGGGACCGTCAGTCGCGCGCCATCTACCATGTAGGCGCTGAGCCGAGCAGAGTCGTCACGCGCTGGGACCATTTCGTCGTGTGTAATGCAGTGGTTGTGTTTCTGACTCTCAAGGCCGTTTGGCCATGTGGGACCGATTAGTCATAAATATGAATATGCAGGGCGCCTAGTCGGTAGTCGCCTAGCCTTTTTTGGCTTTTTGGTTCACCCCAACGCCATGGGATGGTTCGGGCCGGCCTCAAGAACATAGGGAACTATTTAGACTCCATGGCCGCTTCCCCGTTTTAACCCAGAACTAATAAGTGCAAATTCTAGTTGTTTAGACTGATATGTGTCCTGATGGCCCGGTGTATGGCTAAATTTAGGTCTGAAATTTTGATTGCTTTCACGAAGGTTGCTGCTCGCTTCGTGATAACATGTTTGTGTGGCCTGTTATGGCTTATTGTGAGAACTGTTTTGTGGGCATCTCTTATGCAATAATTGGTCTTGATAATCGAGTTGTCTTTGCTCACGTTTGGTTGATGTCTTGGTATTAGTTATCTATTGAATGTTGATATATGAATTCTAATATACTTATTACTGAGATGAAATGTCGAAATCATATCGAATTGCTAATATATGTGCCATTATATTAACATTGAAGGAATGATGTTCGAACTTAAAAGCGTGTGTTATAAATTGTCCAAAATGCATGATGATGAATGCTGGTATAGTCCATATGTCATTCATTACATATGAGACATGGAATTGATATGCAATGGCATACATCAGATATGCACTTAATATCGTGACAAAAACGGGTGAGTGCATGGGTGTAAATCGACACCGTGCTCGTGTTGATTAGGTGGACTCAAGAATGGGACAACATCCAAAGTCTTTGGGGTTTCACTGGATTAAAATGGTAAAGAAAATATGTGTCAGTATTAGCAAGAAGGATAGATCCTCCTGGGTGAAAAGCCCGCCTAATTATGGTCGACATAGTCCCTAAACTAAGAAAGGTCAGAAGGTCTAGGTTTATAACTCCTCGATGAGAGACACCAAAAATCCGCTACCCACACAAATGCGCATGATTTTCAACATAAAATATAAAATGATCATTGTGATGTATCATCCAAAAAACTTTTGGTTTATAAACAAGTGAAATTTGTTTAAAAATGATCATTGATGTCATCTAGAATGACGGTTTATCGCACATGGGCTAAGGCGTTGTGTGAGGGAGTCGATGAGGACTTGGGCGCATGGTACATGGTGAGTCGCATCTCATTTCATGGCATGACATGTAGGATTCCATATAAAATTGGCATGTTCTTGTTGGAACGTGATTGTGAAATGTCGAGGAATATCAGATGCACTTAGTGGAGTAGCCTTTAGGAGGTATTCTCTATTGGGCGTGGCTCACCCTTCATGGGACAACCCTTCCAGGTACAATGTATCAACACTTGTGAACGACGCTCAGACGAGGTTGTGATTGTGAAGAAGACCGACATGTGGCCTTGGTAAACTTTTGTAAAAGGTGCTGAGACAAACTAGTTCTGTAAAGTATTTTGTACAAAAAGAATGGTAGTTAAATTCTTTAGACTATTGCCGATATAGTGGGTATGTAATTATGGTAAGAGGGTCGTGATCAGGACTCTTACGGATAGTATTTAAGTGCATTATTCTCATATTTTTAATTTAAATATGAATGAATGGGTTCCGTTGAAGTGACGATGTGAGGTGGTGCCTCTAGTAACCCTGATCCACGAATAATTGGTATCGGTCCAAGACCAAAACTTAGATGCGAAATTACTTAAGGTAGAATTCCCACAGGTTGACGGGCTAGTTACGAGCTCTAAAACACTCGTGTTATACCCGCCTCTGTCTTACGCTTTTCAGAAATGCGATTTTGCATTTAAATACGATTTTGACTAGCTCGATATCCGACAGTGCACTGCGAATGAGAAAAATCGTGTGAAAAGGGCGCCAAGCATTCGAGGCAGAGTGATGAAAGTGCATAGCATGGCCGGAACGCCGCTGGGCGTTTCCAACGTCGCGACGGCCCCATTGCCGCGTGGACGCCAACGCCGCGACGCTGGGTCAACTAATATAAAGTCGCTCGCAACGCCGCTTACGCCCCAACGCGGCGACGAAGTTCCGCTCCATCATTAAAAGCAAAAAGGGGACGAGAATTCGAGGTATCGGGGGTCGGAGATCGAGGACGTACGAACTAGGGCACGGAAATTACAGCAGCAGGATCTTGACCTTGGAGAGAGACATCATTTTTGTATCTTCTTCTTTTCGGACAGAAAGACTGATGTTTTATAGATTAACTATTTGTGTTTCCTCGTTCAGTATGTTCTAGATTTATACCTAAGGTGTTGTTAAACCCTGTCATTATTGCATGGATTAAAAATTAGTATTTTATATTATTCAAACGTTTATAATTTGTTAACATTCGCTTTATATCCGCGGAGTCACACATGGTGATGTCTGGCCAACATTAACATGACTATACTGGAGATCCAAGATTCGAGAGATGAGGGTACCTGTGTGATCTAAGTAGAGCGTACTTCTATGATTCAACAGAGATATTCCGATCCTGAGGTGGCAATTAAGGTTAAAACATTTAAGCATTTCGGAGTATCGAGTTGGGGTAGAGATACACTCAACGCTACTAGCGAGATAGGCGGATACACCTCGAGAGAGGGTATTTCGTAGACAAGATCACCTAGCCATCAATAAATCATAAATAAACTGAATAATATCATCTTTAAGAAATAATCCATCGAAAGTGGCAGGGGGAGACATAGCCCTAGTCTCCATTATACAGTAATTCATTAAGATCATTTAGTATAGTTTAAGTTCAGACACTAGTACTCTCTCACACAACATTTATATCCAGATAATATTCACAAGCCAATCTCTGTATTCAACACACCTATCCCCGTGGATCGATATCCGTACCATAGGCACACACTTATATTACTCGGGGCTATCGCACTACGCCAGCGTATAATTTACACATCACGCTTAAGCCTAATAAGTTTTTGGCGCCGCTGTCGGATAGGTTTAAGTGATATAGAGAATAAATACAATTAGATATTACTCCGAAATTTTGTTTTTATTGCTTTTACAAGTGTCGGTAATTCGTCTTTGTGTTTCGTGTGTGATTGCATTCAAGGTTTCAGTGAGCGCATGCGACGACGGGATCAGGTTGACCAACATTCGTTTGATCTTGAGCTAGAAAGAACTTCATACGCACACGCCGAGAACAAATGAATATACCGTACTAGAAATTTTAGCAACTGCGGAGAACAATGAAGAGCAGGATCTTAGCATTGAGCAAAACGAGCCACATAGGGACCGAAATGGGAATAATGGAAGGAATCAAGCGCCCAGGCCGTTTATACAGCCAGATGATCCATTCATGTTGCTAGAGGAGTTTGCACTACCACCTACAGTTGTTCAGACAGCTATCAGAAGACCACCCATTAAGGCAAACAACTTCGAACTGAAGTCAGTAACATTACAGATGCTTCAGAACATCTTATTTCATGGACTACCCCATGAGAATCCAAATATGCATATGACTAACTTCCTCGAAGTCTGCGACACGATCGCGCAATAGGGTTAACAAGAGGCACTCAAAGTTGAGATTGTTCCCACTCACTAGGTGATGTAGCCAAGCATTGGTTAACAAGTGAGCACCGGATTCCATTACTTCATGGAACGATGAAAGGAAATTCCACCAAGTTTTTCCCACTCAAAATTGCACAACTTGTGCAAGAGATCAATACTTTGGACAACTAGAATGAGAGAACATGGCGCAGGCATGGATAGATTTACTAATTATCGAGGAAGTGCCCACATCACAAGATCGACCTGCATGGATGCAGTCCATACTGGCAATATCCGAGGAATGCACCAGAACAAAGATTGATGCCTCATCCGAGGAGCACTAATGAAGAGAAAAACCACCGACCAAGCATATGAAATTTTGGAAGATGTCGCAACCAATACAAACCAAAGGCCTAGGAGAAGACTACACTGCAAAGCCGCTGGGTGGTACCTGAGTAGTGAGGTTCTCAAATAACTGGTTAATCATGTTGCAAAGCTGATCAAACAGCTTAACTAGACAAATAGCGCGAATTGCGAATGCCATACGCACTAACCTGTGGGAGCGTGAATTCTGTGGAGGACAAAGACAATAGCATAGAATGTCAACAAAGAAACTAAACCGTGAGAGACAGCCCGTGATGTGTCGAGATTCAATCGTAAATCCAGCCACAACAACAAGGACAAGATGGGGGAAACAACTATCGGATCAAAATCAAGGCCAAGGGTGGCGTGAATAATCGAATCGAATCATCAAGGGTATGGATGGAGGAACAATCAGAACAACATGCCATCACCCCGAGTGAGCGAACCACCTCCTGAGAAAAAGGTGGACTTAGAACAAGCCCTTGCACAGATGCTCACCTCACACACCGCCTTTATGAATGAGACAAAGGCGAATATGCAGCAACAGGCCACCCAATTGAACAATCAAGCCGCACAGTTGAGAAACTTGGAGGTACAGATGGGTCAAATGGCCAATCTATTGACAGAAAGGCAACCGGGTTCCTTACCGCAACTCGGCAAAACCTGGGCGAGAGATGGGAATGAACATGTTGGGGCAAATACGCCGAGAAGTGGTAAGGAATTGGAGGCACCGGAGAAATCCCCAGTTATAGAGGAGGTAGAGACTGAGAAAGTCATCCAGCCCGGTCAAAATGATGATGCAGATAGGGAACAACCTCAAGAGAAATGTGATCACAGGAAACACTATCGGCGAAGGGACAGCCCACCACCCATATCCACAACGTCAAAGAAACATAAGTCGATAAGCAAACCACCAAGTTCATGGAAGTGTTCAAGAAGTTACACATCAATATCCCGCTTACCGATACCGGAACGTATGCTGCTATGTAAAATTTATGAAGGACAGTACCGCCTCGCAAGGAAGATCGGGCCGACAAACAGCTTAACTTAACTAAGGAATGTAGTGCCACTGTGAGGAAGCTGTTTAAAGTTAAAAGACCCGTGCGCTTTCACTATCCCGCACCATTGGAAATGCTCTTTGAGAGAGCATCGTGTGATTTGGGTGCCAAAGATTAATCTCTATGCCCTTTGTCAATTTTTAAACGTTTGGGATTAAAGTCATTCAACTACAAAAGAATACTTCAGCTTTCTGCCGACGTATCCTGAAGCATCCCGAGAGGGGTATTAGAAGATGTCTAGTAAAGGTTGACAAGTTTATCTTCCCAAATAGATTAACGTAGTTAGATATGAAGAAGATAAGGAAATACCCATAATCTTGGGTAGGCCATTTCTTGCAACTGGCAGAGCAATGATTGATGTTTAGAGGGGAGAACTGAAATTGAGAGTGTAAGAGGATGAATGATACTTGTTTCATGGCAGAGATAGTAGAGGCTATAGTGTCTAGCCAAAGTGGTCTCACGGCTCCTTTGGAGGCTAGCCTAGTACAGAATGATTCATAGAATATGAGCGAAGAGGCAGAACATGAAATGGATGGATTCTCTTTAATTAATAGAAGAAATACTTCGAATTTAGGTGAAAGCACTAAACCGCCAAGCACCATCAGTTGAACAACCATCCAAGATGGAACAAAACTTTTACCTAGCTACATTTGAAGCGATATTCGATAGCATCTACCTTACCAAAGTGATCATCTCAAAGATCCTCGACTGAACTGGGAGGAGGAGAAGTTATTAGGTCCTTAGAGACCATAAAATGCACTCGATGGTCTCTAAATGATTTGTGCGGATTCGCTTCCATGTGCATGCATCGTGATTACCGAAGACGGGCATAAACCCTCATGGAAGCAATGGGAGAGGTTGAATCCAATCATGAAAGAGGTAAATCGAAGCGAAGTATTAAAATGGATGATACTGGTAATTTATCCATTTCAGACGTTGCATGGGTAAGTCCGGGGCCAAGTAGTACTCTAAGAAGCGGAGGAATAATCATTATAAGAACCAAAACAATATATTATCGCCTTCTGAACAAACATCGGGTGGGAGGATTTGTATTGATTATCTGGAATCGAACAAAGCCACTAAAAGATCATTTCCCATTGCCGCTTCGATCGATGCCGGATCGATTAGCGTGTCATGAATATACGCTTTTGATGGATATTCCATTATAATCAAATTGCCATGTAATTCGAAGATCGAGAAGACGACATTCACATGCTCCTATGGGACATTCGCATTCAGGCGGATGCCCTTTGGGTTGTGCAATGCGCCAGGCACTTTCCAATGATGTATGATGGCCATATTCTCAGACATGGTTGAGAAGACAATCGAAATCTTCATGGATGATTTTTCGGTATTGGGAAATTCATTTGACAACTACCTGGCAATTTGATGATCAAGATTGGTGAGATGCGAGACCAATCTCAGACTAATCGAAGAAGTGCCATTTTATGGTACAAGAGGGTATTGTACTTGACATAGGATAAAGAAGAGGAATAGAGGTAGACAGAGCAAAGATTGAAGCAATCAAAAATTCACCTCCACCTCATCGGTAAAAGGATGGGCAGTTTTAGGCCACTGATTCTATGTGCGATCATCAAAGACTTCTCTCAGATTGCAAAACCGTTGTCTAATCTCCTGGTCCAAGGGACCCCATTTGAGTTTAATGCTCATTGTTTGCGCGCATTTTCAGTACTAAAAGATAAATTGGTATCGGATCCTATTGTGGTAGTTCCGGATTGGTCCTTTCCATTTGAACTACGTGCGACGCAGTTTGATTTTGCGATCGGGAGCGTTGTTAAAAATAAACGAGAGAAAAATTTCCAGTAATCTACTATGCGAGCGTGAACTCGAATGATGCTCATTGAATTATGCCACTGGGCGTAAAAAACTATTGGCTATTGTCTTTGCTTTTGACAAATTCAGGCCTATTTGATTGGTAACAAGGTCGAGTTCACACCGATCATTCTCGCCATTAAATACTGATGACTAAAAAAAGACGCCAA
>JAEQBH010006488.1:0-265185 GCA_016808115.1 Tetrastigma voinierianum | reverse complement strand
TAGGCTTTTGTATAAGATTTTTAAGCTTTTTTTTATAAACTTCTCCATGAAACTTATTGAAATAAGCTAAAATTAGCTTATAGGGAGGTCATAAGTTATTTTCATAAGGTCTTTCAAAAACCTATAATTTTTATCAAAATGACTCATGTGAAGATAAGCTTAAATGTTGTAAATAGAGGATTCTCTAAACCACACCCTTAATCTTAATTATTCGATTATGTTTCATGTTTTGTATTTTTTTTTTATAAATTTGAATTCCAATTCTAATCTTTGAAATTTCAAATTTGAAAACGTGACTTGCTAATAATAATTTATAATATTGACTTTGGAGTTTTGATTACAATTTCACAAATTTAGTATTAATTAATTAAAATATTAACACGTTCCATTCATTTATTTACAGGATGCTGCTGCTGGATCACATACTGACAGAGTTAATTCGATCAATTTGCATGAAGCTTTAGCAGCAAAGAAAGGAGGAGCGAGCGAGAATGGCGTGGTCGATCAAGTAAGAACAGCGTGGGAACTGGTCCCAAGAAGCAGGAGGGAGCATAGGATCAAGCATTGCTGAAGTAAGTTTGTGGTGAAAAGTGGAACGAGTCTGTCAAAATTGCAAGATCATCAAAACTGATACTCGATCTCAAACCGATAGCCAGAAGCATGCGAAGGTTCCTAAAGACGAAGATGAAGAAGACACAGGATTCCGGTTCTATGAACCAAAGGTAATTTCATTTGGTCCTTACCACCATGACAAACCCCATCTTCTCGCAGGTGAAACGATCAAGCCTCTGTGCGCCCAAAAATTCGTAGCTGATAGCAACCAGGACATCGAAGATCTACACAAGAAAATTAAAATATCTCCAGAGGCAGTGAGTGAGGAGGTGCTATGATAGCAGTGCGACGAACAAATATGATGATGAGAAAGTCGCCTGGATGATGCTTCTGGATGGTTGTTTTATCCTACAATTCATCCGCAGCTGCACAGACGATATGAGTAATATTAATCTTAAAGATCACCAAATAAGTTTTGTGGAGCTGGACTCGTTCTTGCTGGAGAACCAGCTTCCCTTTGGAGTCCTGAGGTTGATATTTGATCATCGAAATTCAAGCATGGTTCCACAATGAAAGATATGATTAACAGATTCGTGACCGACAGGAACGGAATACAGCCGCCGGCGGCGGACGACAGAAGGCTTCCTCAACTCCCCGACGAGCCCTATCATCTCCTCCAACTCATGCGAAGCGCTCTCTTAGGCGGGAAAGACAAGATTCCGACGAAAATAAAAAACCCTAACCGACAACGCAATCGGCAATCTTTTCTACGCATCATGGGCTTAAAGACAAAATTATCTATCTCCATTAGTGAACAAATTCCTTGACAGACATCTCTTTGAATTCCACTTCTTCCGTAACACCTGAAACTTTCCCCAATTACCATCGATGACTCCACAGACCAGGTGGTTGAACATATTAGCCCATGAAATGTGTTCCAGAAGACCCCAGATGACTATGCGGTCACTTATTACATACGCTTCCTTGACAGCCTCAGCCGGTCACCTGACGATGGAACTCAGATCTAACCGCATTCTCTGCAAGCGTCTCGGCAGTGATGAAGAGGTGGCCCAAATTTCAAGTAGATCTCCCATGGGATGTTTGCAGATTCCGAAAGTTATGAAGGTGTCAGAATTAGTATTCAGGAGCACTACGAAGCTTGTGAATGCTTGGCTTGGTGAATGCACTCAATGGTATCTGGCCTTTTCCGTACTCAGAGCGTGTCATGGCCGCTGCTGTTACTTTAATCACGCTATATCTTGCTTTAATTCAGACTTACTACAATGTATCCTCGTAAATAAACGTATTTATAATTATATATCACTTCATGTGTTTTTCTTCTTTATTGTGTATGATTAAATAAATGAAGATGTATAAATTGTTAATTTCTATACATGGATGATTTGTTTTTCCCTTTTTCGTGTGTTTGGTTTGAGAAATGGAAAGATTGCATGATTAGACAAATAAACATCTATTGTTAACTTGCAGGGGAAATGTCACAAAATGTTATACTTTTTTTATTTATGAAAAGAGCCTATGAATAAGAAAAATTACACAACCGATTGATTAGAGAATGTTGGAAACAGTCAACCTCAATCTCGTGTAAATAGGAAAGGGTGTTGCTGTTATAGTATTCTCTTTTTATAAATCCTCCTCTAATATTGGATCTCATGAAATCAAGGAGAATTAGCTATTATATCTCTTATAATTGTGAAGAATACTTTTGTATAAATGCCCTGTAATCTGTGATATGGAAAATATTTTCTTGAGTTTGTACATGGTGTCAAAGTAACGATTTCCTTACTTCCATGAGAATCGAAACCTTTTTACGTACTCTTTGATCCTATTAGTTTCATTTGGTGAAAACGATTTCTTCATCAAATTATTGGTTCTTTGAATTTTTTAATTTGTTTGTATGTTATGCCACCGATCATATTATTTAATCTACTTGATTGCTCTTTTTTAGAGTTGATCTGTTCTCATTTGCTTTCTATATCGTGGCCAGTTCATCCTCTAATAATCTAGAAACTCATATGAGGAAAGAAGGTTGATCATTTGTCTTGCATCACATTCAAGCGTAAGATATGTCCTCTTTGATTACTCGAGCGACTTGATGGTACTAACTACATCAGTGGTCTTTGAATCCCATAATAAGATGCGGGGTAAACGGCGGGGTTTTATTTACGGTAGTAAGATGGCACCAAAGGTAACACTTACGAGAATATGACACATGGGAGGACGAGAATTGTATGGTCAAATCTTGGCTCCTTGACGCCATGACTAAGGACATTATGTCACTTTTCCTCCGCTTATCTACCGCCAAGGAGATTTGGGAGGCTGCAAAACAAACACTCTGTCGGCAGATGTGAAAGGCATATCGAGTTATATTGTGAGGTAATTTATGTCGGAAATCGAAAATGGAGGTTAATTATTCTTACTTTGGGAAAACTACCAAAAATTATAGCGGGAGTTTGTATTTATTAGCTGCTTGCCTTATGGAGTGTACCATGGATATTGAGAGGTATACCACAATGGTTAACTCTCGACGTATGTATGTTTCTTGGGCGAGTCTCGATTCCCATTGGATGGGGTTCATGGTTGTAACGCCCCAAAATACCTAATTTTTATAATAAAAATTATTATATATTCAGGGTATAGTGAGCCCCGACTTGGGTATTTTTAAGGGTAGTAAATGAATATTGATTAAATGATTATATGCTAAAATGAAATTTATTAGTCCCAGGAAATATTGAGTGAAAAGAAAATATGGAAATTGTAAAATGGGGACCTAAGGGTCAATTATCGATAAGTTTATATGTCTAAGTGAAGTGGGAGAAATAAATAGGCAGGGAAAAAATAATAGGAGACTTAAATGAAGAATAATAAGAAAATGGAGAGGGACCTAAATACAAAAGAAATAAAGAAAAAAGAAGAAAAAAATCAAGGAAATGGCATGTGGCATGTAGGAAGAGGAGGAGGTTTCCTCGCTTTTAAAATACGATTAAGAGTGATCCATAAAAATAAAAAAAAAGGGAAAAGGGAAGAAGGAGGAGAGTAAAGGAAAACCATATTCGAGAGGAGGATTGAGAGAGAGGCTCTATCTTCTCTCTGGAATTTTACGACAGATCGGGACCATCGGTTCCGGCGAAAGCAGAGGAGAATCCTTCCTCGTGACCGAGAGCTGCAAGTAGAGACCGTAGCGGGAGTTTGACAAACTCCGAGAGGGGTGACAGGAGGAAAAGCAGCGAGATTGAGATTCGAGGATTGGAATCAAAGTGCAAAGCTTTAGGGTTTGTTCTCACAGGCTTCATTCCTTTTGTTTCAAGTTTTTGCATGTTTGTTATCACGACTCCCCATTTTTGTTTCAGTGTTTTAGTGAACACCATCGTCGAAATGATTATATGAAATGAACATATCTTTGAAATGTTTGAAACCAAATGAATATGAATGATAAATAGAATTGTAAACGAATCGGTCCTTTGTTGACATCTTGAATTGAATCGATATATCGAATGAGCCGCTGGCCCGGGATACCTTATCGGCGTTAGGCGTCGCGAGGCACCGGTGTCAGTGTCACTTGGCGGGGATGCGCAATCGGCATCGATCATGATGGCGATATGGCTGGTGATACCACATGTCCGGGGTGCGCCGACCCGGCATCCGCGTCGCGATGGGAGGCGGGTAAATGTGTAAGCATATTACCGAATGATATGGGATGGGATTCATTAAACGGAATCCGTCAGAAATGTGAATTGAATAGTCAAAGTGAAATAACCAACATTGACTAATGTAAATGGATTTTATGTATACGCTTAAATCTCATAAATTGAATTGTGAATTGAATTGTTGCATTGAAAATGCATATTTGTGATATAATAAATGATTTATGCAAATGAAGAAAGCATGCGAAAATGGGTCTTGCCAGAGTACAGCTGATATAATAGGCATGGTTTAATGTTAAATGCATGTCAAATTTAAATTGAGATATTGGAATAGAACTATATAGAACCACTAAGCACAAGAAAATGCTTAGCGTGTAATCTTATCCATGCGCGGGTTTGAGTAGACGGAAGGAAGACAAGATCGTGAAGCGCGAGTCAATAAGAAGCGGATTGATATAAGTATATGCCCCACCATATGCATATCATTTTCCTTTTACTAAACATAGGATATTTGTGAACAAAATAGTTGAACTCCTAAATTAATGTTTCGTTTGCATATCGTTTTAGAAGGAAGGCATGAATGCCTTCATTGTAGTACATTTTGTGAAATGTAAATGTTTATAGGCCTCCCATTTGAAAATGCTTATATAATTGAAAACCTTAAAGCGAAATGACATAAATAAATGTTTTTGATAAGATAAGTAAAGCGTCGAGTAATGAGACTCGGGTTTGGACCCACTGCCAGATTCAGTCGGGGATTCGGGTCGCGACACTTTTGAAAAAGAAAACTTAATAAAATGTAAAATAAAAGAATTAAACGGGCATCCCTGGGGTTTCAGTTTGGATCGCCAGCGGGTGAGAGTAGAGCTTGGGGGGTGCGGGGTGGTCGCCACAATGGTTGTGTTCTTGCGACTACTCTTTTCGATTCTGAGTTGCATATGCCATTGTTTGTGTCGAGGCAAATCGCCAGGATGTTATGCTTGGTATAACATCAAATGAAAGGAGAAATTTGTGCTATTATTCGAAAATCTAGTGCTCGCCTTGACGAAAGAAAGGTGTTCGTAAGTGTACTCATTGTAATGGTGATAATCATGTGATAGACACATGCTTTAAGCTCCATGGTTATCCTGATTGGCATCCCAAGGGTAAGATGGTGTCTCCCAGGCCTCACAACCCCATGATAGAGGGTTTCGTTCCCAAGAGCCACCTAGTCACTGCTTCTGGATTTGTTGCCAAGTTAGGTATGACTAACTCTGCTATTAATCTTCCTTTTTTTACTGGACATAGTGCTTGGATAATTGACACGAGTGCTACTGACCATATGACTTATAATAAAAAAAAGGTTTAGCCATTTATCCTCTAGCTGTCCAAAATCAGTCATTACTAATGCCAATGGTGTCTTCCCCAGGTTAGTCGATGTGGCATATGCCACTTGTCCCCCATCTTTATCTATCAATAATGTTTTATTCGTCCCATCCCTAAATTGTAACCTTATTTATGTTAGTCAATTAACCAAGTCTCATAATTGTGTTACCACCTTTTTTCCCACTTACTGTATTTTTCAGAACATCCATACCAAGGAGAGGATTGGCAATGGCAAAAGGCATGGAGCCTTGTACTGTCTGGAAAATGGGTTACAACAATTCAATGATGGAGCACTAGTTCATGTTATAGGTGACAACATGCTTAAATAGAAGGAAAAGATTTGGTTATGGCATACACGGTTGGGACACCCCTCATTTGGTTATCTTAGGAGATTATTTCCATCCACATTCTTTGGTTGTAAAATCTTTCCAAACTTTGTTTGTGACACTTGTGTAATGGCGAAGATCCATCATTCTGTTTTTATTCGCATGATAATAAAGCCCGATGCTCCTTGCCTTAGTTCATTGGATGTTTGGGGTCACCTTGCTTTCTACATGGAATGAAGTGGTTCATTATATTCGTTGATAGTTCACCAATATGACTGGGTTTATTTGATGAGACCGCAGTGATGTATGTGTTATTAATATCGTCTTTTCATCAAATGGTGCTCACACAATTGGCATATCTATCAAGATTGTCGTTACGATAATGGGGCGAATATTTCAGAATGGAATTAAGCGATTTTACGCATTCGGTTGATACCATCCATCAAACATCTTGTCTTAGTCTCCTCGTGAGTGGGGTTCTTTGAATGGAAAAAATAGGCACCTTTTGGAAGTCACCCAGTCTACGTGCTTGGGGTCATGTTCCGTCACCTATAGGGATAAGATTTGAGTTCCACTGTCTACCTGATTAATCGTACACCATCAAGTGTTCTTGGGTTCGAGGAAGACCTTTGGATGTATTATCCGACCCTTGTGCGCTTCCCTCGATTTGTTCATTTGTACCAGTGTCTTGGATGTGTAGTATATGTTACTTCCATACAAATCAGCGCACCGAAGATGGAACCACGTGCATTGAAGTGTGTGTTTGTGAGGTGCCAGCTCAACTCATAAAAATTATCGGTGTTACTTGCATCCCACTAAGAAGTTTTATGTCTCCATGGATGTAATATTCCATGAAAAAATGTTTTTCTATCCAACGAGGATCACTGATTAGTCACTTCAGGGGGAGTCTAGAGATGAAGTACAAAATCATGATGAAATAAGGTTCTTTGAGATAATGAGGCCATCTAGTATTGAAGTGAGACAATAGATACATCCTCCATCGAGGAGTGCTAGTTAAAGGACATGATTAAGTCCGTGATAGTACATTTATTGTCTCCACATTACGCAATCCACTAGCAATCTTCTTGGAGGACTCTTGAAGGTATTTTTTGAGTCTTCTTTGTTGACTGCAATACTCATGATATTGTTAGATTAATAGCGGGCTTTTATCATAACCATCTGATATCATCTTCCACCTCGATCTAACCATGGTCAACCAACAGCGCTGAATATGAATCTAACCTGATCCAGTAATATATGATGTGTATGTGTCCTCCTGAGTTAATGCAGGAGTCATATGTGCATCTTATGTACTCAGGTATCCTCTTGTCTTTATTCACATAAAACTACAGAGGTTATAGTAGATTCTAGATGGAACAAAGCTATGGTAAGAAATGACATTGGAAAATAATGCCATAGGAACTCGTACCCTTGCAGGAAAGAAAACGTAAGGATGTAGATGGGTGTTTATGGTCAAACACAAAGCAGATGGGATTATTGAAAGATACAAAGCTCGGTTGGTTGCAAAAGGGTATACACAGTCTTATGGTGTAGATTATCAAGAAACATTTGCATCAGTTGCCAAACTTAATATTGTGAGAGTACTTTTGTCATTAGCAACTAATCAAGATTGGCCACTTCTTCAGTTTGATGTCAAAAATGCTTTCTTGCATGGAAACCTGACTAAAGAAGTGTATATGGATCCTCCACGAGGTATACCAAAATAACAATCCGGCAATGGTGTGTAAGGCGAAAAAGACGCTTGGGTTGAAGCGTTGTGGCAGTTGGTAGGTTACGCTGATCTATGAGGAATTTGGCCACGAGCAAAGTAACTTCGAGATCACTTTGTTTTAAAGCCGCAAAAAGAGTAAAATCACCACCTTAAGTATCGTTGATGATATTGTGGTGACAGTGATGATCATGGGAGATTTCCGGTTACAACGGTGTTAGCCACGAGTTTGAAATGGAAGCTGACTTGGAGATGTTAATCACTCATGGATTGAGTAGTGCGATCAGCATGGTATTTTCTTATCTGATGAAAATATATCCTTGATTTATTATACGGAAATAGGAATGCTTGGATGCAAGCGATTAATACTCCCATTAAGCGAATCTGAAACTATTAGTGTTTGAGTGCATCTCCTACTTGATAAAGGAAAATCTGGAGAGCTTGTTGAAAACTAATTTAAACATCTCATACGGACCTAACATTGCATATGATAAGTGTGGTGAGTCGGTTCATGCATGACCAGCAGGCTTCATATAGATCTTGTAGAACACATATTAAGATATTTAAGATTGCATACAAATAAAGGGTTTATTGTTCTGAATCATGGTCACCCAAAGGTAAGAAGATTATGTGATGCGATTAGAGGCGAGATGACTAATAGAAGCGGAAGATCTACCTCAGGTAACTTCGCATGCAGCAGGTGGAAACCTAGTGACTTGGAGGGTAAAAAACAACAAGTAGTATCGAGATCAAGCACAGTTGGTATAGGGTATGGCACTTGGGATATATAGAGTTGCTGGTTAAAGAAATTTATTGAATAACTTAGAGTGTACGAGCAAGCGCGTGAAACCTCTTTGTGATAACGAGTCGGCTATAGATATTGCTCATAACCTGTTCGACATGATCGGACTAAGCATGTGGAGATTGTGAACATTTTGTAAAGAAAGCTTGAAGCTTGAATCATTATTTTTCCATTAAAGCGGAAGTAGAAGGCAGCTAGCGAGATGTCCTCACTAAGCCAGTAGCTAGCAAGGTGTTTATTGACTCTCTTGTCAAGTTGGGCATGGGCGATATCCACGCACCAACTGAAGGAGGGGTGTTAAGGAAGCTTGATCAACCTCAATCCTAAGTGTAAATAAGAGGAAAGAGTGTTGCTGTTATAATGTATTCTCTTTCATAAGTCTCTCAATATTGGATCTCATGAAATCAAGGATAATTAGCTATTAAATCTCCTATAATTGTGAAGAATACTTTTGTATAAATATACCTTCTTGTAATCTTAATGATATACAGAAAAATATTTTCTTCAAGAGTTTGTACAGAGGATACTCCATAATAATCTTCAAACACATATTTTCTAACATGCAGGAAATTCGACCATCAAATATTTAAAATGATGATCTGATACCTTTTTAGCTAAACAATCTGTTGATCAATTAGCTTTCTTTATAGAATTTGACAACAATTATGAATATTTAGATTATGAGAAGTCAATATCCTCCATTAATATAATAATTAAAATGATGACTATTTTTTTATTTATTATAACAATCTATGATTACTTTTGATCCTTCAATATCATATTTGAAAAACTATTGTGTGTTGAAGCTAGAATGTCATTTCTTAAAGCTAAACATTCCTTTATATACGAAGTGATTAAATGTCTACTTCACTTTTATAATAGTTACATTGCAATCTCTAATAACTGACGGCACTTATATTGTCCATCCATAACTAATAAAATTTAATTTGAATCTTCCCTTGTAGAGGAATCCAGCGAATCTATCTTTCAACATTAAGACAGACGTTATCTTGGTTGTAGATCAGTGCATAAATATATGGAATGTTTGGCAGTTGAGGTAGCTTTCTCAATAATGAGAAAGAGGTTTGGGTTGATTTCTTAAACACCTCTAAACTTGAGTCCAAAATACTTCCAAATGATAATGACAACTTTTCTATTGGTTGTTTGAAAAATTTACAATGGGTTTTTAATTTTTATAAACCGATTCAAGTAGAAAGAAAAAGTACTTTATAAAAGAATGAAATTGTATTATATTTAATGCGCTCTCAAATTCTTTGAGCACAAGGACAAAATTTAAAAATATGATCAATATTTTCGCTACTCTGATTACAAAAATAGCAAGTGCTTGTAATTTCCATCATTCTCTAATAGTCAACCAAAGGAAAACCTCTATTTCAATAGCAAATTTAGTTTTCATATCCAATTTAAAAATTTATGTCTATGACAGATTAAAAGGTTTCTCATTACCTGAGAAGTATAGCAGACTTAAACAACAAAACTTTCGTCTGAAGGAAAACTACAAGATTTTATCACTCTATGAACTACAATGAATATGAATTGCTTTAATATACGAAGGCTTATAGGGAGAATAGTTAAACTGATCATCATTCTCATTCACCAGTTCATGATTTATAAATCATACACTTTAGCCCCAGAATAAATGAATTGTAAGGTATTATCGTCACAAAAGAAACCAAGGCACCATATATTAATCATTTGTCAAAGATAACTTTTCTACCATATGTTATACACCATTTTAGACCAGCCCCAACATATTTTCTATGATTAATAATTTCTTTCCACATATTGGAACCTTAGGCCTTTTTAGATTGGAAAATTTATTACGATTTCTAATAACATATTTATCATTATCACAACAAATCTTTATCATTATCTATAAGTTCCTTCCAACCTAGTTTGGCTAATTGAAATATTAACATCTTCATTCTTACAAATTCCTAAGGTTTCCTTCAAGTTAGATCTATACATATATCATCCCAATCTACTAAAGTAAATACTTTGGTTCCATTGACCGCCCATATTTGGTAACCAAAAGAAATTTCTATTAGTTTTGTTTAAGTCCATGATGTTAACTTTTTTGTGACTTGAGAATCATCTCCAAAAAAGGTGTTCCTTTTAACTCTACCTTGAATGGTGGTTTGACTGAATGCTGCTAATGCTATTAGAAATAGGAATATTCAAAATTTATCCCTAACATCCTCTTCATATTACAAGGTATTATTTGAAATTTGAACGGAAGGTGTATGAAAATTCACAAGTTGTCCAAACATGACACAAAAGTTTTGTAAAACCTTATTAATATTAGTGCAAGTTTTTGATGAATCTTTGGCAAAAATGATACAATCATATGCAAACATAAGAAAATGAATTTTAGAACCATTGCGATGAGTTTGAATTCATATGTGGTACCAAAGGGTTCATTGATTGTTTGCTAACAGTCTCTTCCAAACACTCAACACATAATGAAAATGTAAGGAGATAACGGATCTCATGACTAATGCACCTCTTAATGGTTGAAATTTTTTATGCACTTGAAATATAATTCTTTCTATGAAATTAAGTAAATCTTATATTATATATGCAATATCTGATAAAAGGGAAGAATAAAGCTAATATCTTTATAAATATCAATGTTTTTAAAATCAGATTAATCATCAAATTAAAAAAATTACCGATTCATTGTTTACTAATCAGTCGATGGTCAAACAGCAGTTTGAGCTGATGATGTCATAAATATTAATATAAAATTTTATTTTATATTTAAATAATTGATATTGAAATATCAATTTATATTTAATTGAAAAAACAAGAAATCTCAAAATAATACATATTTTAAGACAATACTCAAACTAATGCGTTATTGTCATGTAAGATTTATATAACACAAATTGTAGTTGGTAACTACAATTTTAAATTTTGTAAAATAGTTAAAATCATAGATGGTAATCAAAGCTTTAAAATAGTTAAAACCGTAGTCATAAATAACTACGTTTTTATGTTTAAAGTTTAAGCCATATTTGTTGACCATGGTCTTAATATTAAAATTCATTTGAAATAAGTACTATAATACTTTTTTTTTTGTTAAATAATAACATTATTACATAAGTAATATAAAATGATGAAATATTAAAATAATAATATATATAATTCATGATTAAAATTTATTAAATAATTTATACTACTGTAATGATAATTTATAACAAGAAAGTATATGAATTGGATTAAGGTTAAATATATCATATTTTATTTTCCAAAGGGAAAACTCTTGAAGATCATATGAATTGCTTCATTCCAACCCTAGGATATGGATTGTTGGATGATATTTCATTATTTTTTTTTATCCTTTTATGAAATTATGACTGATTTGTCATCACATCTTTACTAATGAAAGAAGATTTTAGAAAGTTGAAGACATTATTGGTACTTGTCGTTTTGCTATTTTGTGGCATGGATATAGATATTTTGTTACAAAAATTAAAATTTTCAAATATTTGCCAAAATTTATAAATCTAATATTTGTTGAAAAACAACCCATTTAGGACACAACGCATTTTTTTTCTTCATATATTTATATTATCTCTTAAAAAAAATTTACTTGTTTGGTTGAAAAATAACCCATTTTGAATACAATATGATGTTTTTTTTCCATATATTTACATTACTTATTAAAAAAGAAATAAAATAAGTATTTTTGTTAGCTAAAAGTTGATGAAAAATCAAAATTTTAAAATTGAGTTTTCAAAAGTTTATCTAAAACTTAAAAAATATTAGGGAAAAATGGGAAATTGACAGGGAATAATCTCTAGTTTAATTAAGTCTTTATTTAATTAGTCCCACATACTCATTAACTAGGAATAATTCTAGGTTTAGGAAGTCACATATCTTATTGGTCCGCCATCGGAAATGACTAGCTTAGCAGGTTAAAAACTTATATATATATATATATATACATTTTTTTTTCTAAAAAAATAAGTTTGATTCTTATCCTCTCTCCATCTCCACCCTCAACTTGTTAGGGATGATGAAGGATCAACTTCAACTACTGAGTTTGAAATGACTACTAAGAGGCTTGTTGACTAGCTTGGCCTCTTTCGTGTTGAACCTTTCAAGAATCCGATCAACGTAACTTTCTTATGACAGCCATAGTCTTCTATTTTTCTTGTTACGAGTGATCTCCATCCTCAAATTTTTCTTGGTTAGGCTAAGATCCTTATATCAAAGGACTTAGTTGACTCTTCCTTCAACTTATGGATTTGTGTTCTATCCTAGCCAACTATCAGCATATCATCTAGATATAATAATAGGACAATAAAATTCTTAGTAGGAAATTGTTTGAAGTAGACATAATAGTCTGTTGTAGTTCTTTGGTACCCATGACCCACCATGAATGAGTCAAACTTCTTATACCATTATTAGGTAGATGCATGACCTATCGGACTCTTCTTTCAATTCTGAGAATAGGTCTTGTTTCCCTTTGACTTCAAACCCTTCTAGATGTTGCATGTAGATTTCTTCTTCCAAATCACCATGGAGAAATGCAGTTTTGGCATCTAGTTGCTCTATCTCGAGGTCTTGATTAGCTGCTAACCCCAAGATTGTTCTGATTTATGAGAATTTTACAATAGGAGAGAAAATTTCATCAAAATCAATACCTTTCTTCTGGCCAAAGCCTTTCACTAATCAGGCTTTGTATTTCACCAGGTTTCCTTTGCTAGCTTTCTTCAGCTTGTACACCTATTTGTTCCGCAAGGCTTTCTTCCCTTTAGGTAATTTCATGAGCTCATAAGTATTGTTTTTCTAGAGGGAGTCCACCTCTAATTGCATGGCTTTGATTAGTGCCCAAAAAGTGCTATTTTGAGCCCTATTCAAGATAGGTTTTGAGTGCTTTTTGCGCACTAATCAGATGAATTAAGCCAATTGTCATGTGCATGTCCACTTAGTGTTTTTGATTTGTTTTCGAGATTGTTTTAGATAGTTTTGCAGGTTTTTGAGAACTTCAATCAGCAAGCTTGGCCTCTTATTGTTGTTGATTGCGAGAATCCTCGATGATTTCGCCGAGCCGAGGTGATGAAATGTCAAGATTCAGTGAAGAATTGAAGGCAAAGTGATGAATAAGAAGTGTAGGAGGGAATGCAGTGTGCAAAACAGGAAGCAGGAGCAATCCCAGGAATTTCTCTATGATTGAGAAAATTTAGTGGGATTACGAAAATTCACAATCATAGCGAAAATTTTGCAATCCTAGCCCAGTGAATTTCAGCTAGGCTAGCGAGAAATTTAGTATGTAGAAATTTCGCGTACTAATGAAATTTTCCAAATTCTCTATCTCGCAATTTCGCTAGAATTTCATGAATTTCTCACAATAGCTAAATTCAACATTAACTAGCGAGGAAATTTCCCATTCGCTATCTCATGGAAATTTATTACAGGCTAGCGAAATTTAAGCTAACATAACAAAATTTCGTTATCTGTGAAATTTCTGCATCATGAAATCTCATTCTGTGTTTTTGGTATTTTTGGTTCTAAACGACCACGTTTTGATGTATTACCATTTTGACCCTTATGTAATTTCATATTTTAGGTATTTTTGTATTTTCACACTATGGGTTTGACTATAAAAACCCCTTTAACTTTGTAACCCTAAGCAACTTTTTTATTTCAAGACAGTTTCTCGTAGCTTTCATTTTAGGGTTTTATTTGCTCTCTTCTCTATCCTCTTTCTCTCATTTTCTCGGCTGCTAAACACCCCCCTTTAGGATGACAACTCAAGGGATGTATTAAGCCTCCTTAACTGAAGATGAGGGTTGATAGCTAGTTTGGGGCTGTTCAGTTATCCTCCTTAAGCTTTGAATATTCTGGTCTGACATTTATGGTTCTGACTTTCTAAATAGGGTTTAATGCCAAATTTCTAATGTCTTTCCTTTGGTCGATACTTGCCATCACTTTGGGTTGATGCATTCTTAATGGTAGATGCAACGATATTCTTCTAGATGCCATTCTGACCATGCGGGAATGAGGTTAAAAGGCCCAGGGTTTCAAACTGAATGGGACTTTGAATGCTTAATTACTTGAGTTGACTCAAATAGGAGTGGTTACAGGGTTAGGTTTTATAGCTAAACAAAGATCGGTTTGGCTTTGACTATATGTCATTGCCTACTAATCTTTGAGAAATAACCAGGACACTTTAAGAGCCCGTGTTATCAAGCTAGTGACCCAATCCTTCAAGGAATTACCATTTCACACTTTCATTTAAGCCATTGCAATTAACAGGTGAACAACCCGATCTCCTGTTTTTTAACAAAATCAGAAAATCCAAACTAAAGCCTCACCAATTTTTCAAACACCAATGCAAATCATTCGGTAGGATGAAAACCCGTCCCCGTGTTAGACTACTGAACCGCTATACTGCAGTAGCTTGACTACGTCAGTAGGAGGAACTTAGGATATAAATTTTGTTGATTCCGGATCACCCTACTGTGGCACTAATCAAATGGCGCCGTTGCCGGGGATGGTGCCAAACTACGTATGATGAATTGATGTGTACTTGTAATCCACATTACAAGTGCTGGTGACCTTTCAGTCCTTTTTGAATCAAGTGTAGGAACTGCAAGTTTTCTTCACTTAGCGATTCTTCTGCTTACATTGTTTTTTTTCATGATCGATTCTTGTTTTTGCTTAACTTTGACCTTTTAGCTAAGTTTGTTTGTGTTCTTTATTTGTGTCTCATTTTGTGTATGAGGTGTTTATGCACGGCAGTGGGACGGAGGGATGTCGGGTAGATTGCAGAATCGGTGCGCAGTGAACAAGACTGTGAAATCGGTGTGATGACGAATGGATCCTCTGCACGAGGAGCGACAAAGTCAACAAGCACCCCTATGAATCAGCGGCATCTGAGGTCGATGAGAGAACACATACACCCTCCTGGTAGTGCTCCTTCACGCATCATACCTCACAGGCGAGGATGTAGCAGTGAGACCCTACCTAGTGCCCCTGCTTCCCACATTTCATGGTATGGAGAATGAAAATCCGTATTCACATATATGGGATTTTGAGGAAGTCTGCATAACTTTCAAGGAGGGTATAACCGACATGGAGTTACTCAGTAAAGCATTCCACGACCTTGAAAGATAAGGCGAAATATGGCTTTGATTCAGCGAAGTAGAAAGATTAGAAATTGGCCGTCTTGAGTTGAATTTTGAAGAAATTCTTGATTGCCACAAAGACCAACCGATTTGAAGAGGCAGTGGTCTACCTACTCGACCTTTGACAATGAGAAGTTTTGTATCGGTGTTGGGAAGATTCATGGATACCATCGGTGCTTGTCCCACATCATGGGTTCGACACGGATGTTAGTGAATCATTTCTATAATGGTATGTCCACCTTGTGAAGAAATTTTTGCTAAAAACCATGTGTGGAGGTGATTTTTAAGTAAAAATCCGGATGAAGCTATGGATTTCTTGAGTTATGTGGTGACTTCAAGGGTTGGGATGAGCCAAACCCAGGAGAGAGGTGGAAAATGAGGCCCTCAGCCCCACCAAAGGGAGGGAATTTTTTACGGGTTTCGGAGGACATGGATAGAAGCAAAAATCTCAACCCTCGCTAGGAGATTGGAGGAGTTAGGAAAAGGCTCCATGGTACGGGCGGTGTTGTGACCTTGCCCTGGGCGACCCCATTCATGGGTTGTCAGCCTTTGTCAATCAGGAGAACATCATCCAGTGCCCCATCGGTGAAGGATTTGATGTCGAGAGGCATTACCAATGTGGTGGGCGATACAAGCCACAACCTAATGCTTGTACGGTAATACGCCTGATTGATTGGAAGATACTTTAATCTCTCCTGAAACCTAATCCACCGCCTATGTGCCCTACGGTGAAACAATGGTTGGTTCCTCATCTCGACCACAGCCACCATCGACCACTTCTCAGGTTGAGCAAGCCATCTGAATTTGAGCAGGTGGTAGGAAATTTTGAGGAACAAGGGATCAATGCACAATTAGCCACAGAAATTATCTTGTAAGTACCTTGACGAGAATAGATGGGCTTGAGAGCAATCTTAATCAGAAAAATGAACCTTTGCGATATTCAATCCACGAGATCAACGATACGGAAGTGCGGGAGAGGAAGGTTCCTTCCGAGCATTTACTTCATCCAGAAAGGGGTACATGGTAGAGTTCATCCGGCCGATTGGGGATGGATGAAGTGAAGGCCATAATCACTCTAAGGAGTGGGAGAGAAATAGAACAACCAGTGCCCATGACTGCTGAAAAAACATGTAAAGAAAAGGAAGATGAGCCTGAGAGGGTAATCATCAGTGAGGACTCAATGAAGCACTGCATGCCACCTCCATTTCCCTAGGCACTAAGAAGTAAGAAGAAGGCATCGGCGAGGGCATCTGGAAGTCCTAAGGCAGGTGAAATTGACATACCCCTTACGGACATCATCAAAGCTAGATTCCCTGCCTATCTGAAGTTTTGAAGATCTACATGCCGATCAAGAAGGATTGGGCATTGAAGAAAGCCTTCTGCTTAGAGGCAAAATTAGTTATATAATCCAAAGCAAGACCCCAGTCAAATACAAGGATCCAGGATTCCCCACAATTTCAGTCAACATTGGAGGGACTTGCATAGACAAAGCACTGCTAGATTTGGGAGCTAGTGTGAACCTACTGCCATACTCAGTGTATAAGCAGTTAGGTTTAGGTGAACTCAAACCTACCAACATCACTTTGTCATTGGTCGATAGATCAGTGAAGATTCCCAAGGGAATAGTTGAGGATGTGTTGGTAAGGTAGACCAAATTTCTACTGGGTATATAGACTTTGTGAGTTAGTTGATCTTAGAGCGATTGCAAGTGGGCCCAATCATGTGCCATTATCACCCAGGAAGACCATTTTTTGTACTTCTTGATCACGATTATCAGTGCGAAATGAGTCATGCAGCTCACGTTTTGGCAACATGACATTGGAGCTCAACATTTTTCGCGAACCCTGGCACAAACCATTGGAGGGTGATGAGGAAGGAAGAAATGAAGTCTGCTCGGTGGTCGGAATGCGGGGGAAGCCCAGGTCCATAAATTGCGAAATTGGTAACGAGGTGAAGCGGAGTTATTTGTGAGTTGTCATCGGTTATTATTTAGCGAGACGGTAGATTAGAGCCCAAATCGCCCGGTGAGAAGATAGCAATGAGAATCAAACATGAGAACATGACATAATGCGCTGCGGGGTTAGGAGTTCCTCTCCTTGACCCCCCATAGTCAGGTTAGTAAAATTGAGCTGTTGGTGCCGATGAAGCCAAATTGCGGCTCAAAAATTTTCTTTTGTTTTAAATTGGTCAATTTTGATAGTTGCTATTTTTAGTAACTTTCCCTTTTTAGTAACTTCCTGTTTTTAGCAATTTTCCTTTTCAAGTAGCCTAAAATTAATTTTATTTTTAGGTTTTTGATAAAAATAATATTTATTAATTTTTTATATTTATTTTTTATACACTTTGATTCAAATTATATATATATATATATATATATATATATATATATATATATATATATATATATATATTTTATTTTTTTTTTATTTTTTTACGCAAGTGGAGTTCGACTTTTCGCTATTGTAGCGAAAGCTGGGCCCGAGTCTCAGGTCTTCCTCAAGGATTTATTTAAGGGAGGGGGGAAGTCTCATTTCAGTCCACGATTCCAAAGTCTTTCTCCCCCCTCCCCTCTCCTCCCAGAAAGCCACCATAGTGGCTTCGACGACGGTGTCCCTCCCACAATGAGTGCCACACATCTCCCTTGCGCCTGCGTACGGTCTGAGTCAGTGCCTTCTCCACTTTGCCGGTCCAGCGCCTAACTCGGTATGGACGGTAATCTCACAAAATCTCTGACCTCTCTTTTTCGTGCCTGTTGTCGGCCCGCTGGAACTGGATTGGACCCTACGCTGTAGGTCACCACTTGTTGCGCGTGCCCTTACTTTGTCTTGGCTCATGCAGGTTAGCCTGCCTTGTTTTCCACAACCTTATACATCTCAGCTCCACTAGCAGGTGGTTGGTGTGGTCAGTAGAGCTCTGAGTCGGCTGGCGTATAATGCGCACCACGCTTTGCTTCCCGACCATGAGCCACCTTTGCCTGCAGTATTACTTTGGCGGCGGATATAGTGCGTACCAGGGGTGGGTCCCGCCTCGGAGCCCGGGGATCGGTCGGCCGCAGGAGATGGAGGTCCGGGACAACTGCGGCTGCAGTGCCATGCTCGGTTGCGGTTAGCAGGCGGCCTGCGGTAGTCAGCCGGCGATCCGGGAGGAGCCTGGGGTTCGGGTACGCAGGGCGAGATGGGGACCGGGCTCCTTCACCAATACCTCGAGAGGCGGTCGGGGAAGGCCTAGCCCGCGAGCGGGCCGTGCGTCATGTCGGTCACCGTCGATACGCGTTTCGGCGGTAGCATACCCGGCGAGAGAACCTCATCACCGGTTATCACACGCCCCTCGAGATCGGCGACCATTGTTTGTTGGGACCGGAATTTACCGAGAACGTCGGACTCACGCCCGAGAGGAATTTCCATGGAGAGTCGTATTACGACGTGTTGTGTGACTCTGACCGATTGAGACTCCGTGAGCGATTACTCGTTACTCCTAACTGCCGTTCATGACATGGCGGTTCTACTATCCGGTGGTACTTGGTTCTACACCATGACTTCGAGGGCGAAGGTCGTGGAGCTCAGGTCGTGTGATGTTTCGGCCAAGGTGCTCCGGCGGCGGATATGTCGGTACATTGTGCACCGCGCGGTAGGCGGGCCAATTAGAAGGTTATCGAGATTGGCCTCAGCGAAGCGCGAAGGGGATGGTCTGCGCAAATTTCGAGACAACTGCGGGCGGACCCGTTACTCTTTGAGGCAGCTCGACCTCGGATAACTGGTGGACCGCTGCCAGGATGGGCTGATTCGTTACGACATGTCCCGGCGTGGGGGCGAGCTGAGGCTACGTGGGATCTCGAAGGATTAAGTTGGTCCCTACGGGTTCTTTGATGGCCCGCCTTCTTGCATTTTGAAGATAAGGTCCGCCGCGGGGCGCGGATTCGAGAGAGTCTACCGCACGTTGATCTGCGTTGAGCGGTCACAGAGCGCCCAGGCTTTCGGAGAGCCGTGTCGAGAGGAAGGATCGGATGCCCTCGGATCACATCATGGAGCGAGCCATGGTGATACTTATTTCTTTTCTCCTCGGCGGTGAGACCGGAGGAGGCCTGCCGGATGGGAGGTAGAGGATTCCCGGAGAAGATGATCCACGCTCAGGGTGGAGTTAGAAGGAGTCGATTAGCCAGATATATCCTCCATCTCCCCTCCACTGTCTGACCACGACCCTGGCGGCACTCGGCCCATCATATACGGCCACGGCACTCTCAGGAATGCGTTCATGTCGGTACCCGAGGAATTTGCGGGTGTTATGGATCTTTGTACATTCATTGGCCTCTACACAGGCATCGATGGACCAAAGGTTGACTCGAGCAGAGACTACTTTAGAGCATTGTCATACCATGCTCCTGCAGATCATGAGTCACCTCGGTCTCCCGCATGTTCCTGCCCATCGAGATGAGCCCGCAGGCTGCGACGTGCCTCAGCCAGACATGCGCCCGCAGCGGCGGCGGCGGATCCACCTGCACTTGAGATTGAGGTGGTCACCTCCTGACTCCTCTAAACTTTCCACATCCCTATGACATGTTTCTATTTTGGTAGGAGGAAAAGTTAGAGTTGAATGTCTTATCATGTTTTTGTACAGGTTTTTCGGCTTTATCAAGCTTTGCACACTCATTTTGTAAAGGATTCATGTATTAGCCGATAGTAGGCAGTGATATTTTGTTATGTTTAGCTATGTATTAAGCATGTATTAGCCATTTTGGTTATATCAAAAGCTTTATAGCACTATTTACCCATTTTACTACGCACTGCGATTCACTTTTGTGCCTGCATTTGTGTTTCCACTCTTGCCTTTAATTGGAAAATTGAAACCATGTATGTTACCTTAATGATAGGACAAATTCCATGCATGACTTAGTTTTTGGTCAATTGAAATTTCAGCATAGTCAACCTTGAACATTCCCCCTTTAGCTAATTCACACACTGCACACCGGATTGTACCAATAGGTTGAGAAGCTATATACCTCTTTCCGCTTTGCAAAGTCGGCCTTAGATGTGTTGACGACCCATAATAGGTTTGTGCTACCCATGTATAAAGACCAATGTAGTCTTCCAAATGAAAAGAAAAAGAAAAAGCAAAAAGAAAAAGAAAAGAAGAAAAAGAAAAATGAAAGCCGTGACGCTTTGCCTTGAAACGAACACGATGTAAATTTATGTATGGCGAAAGCTTGCTTTAAAGCGAATGCCACCAAGCCTTAATTGGTTGGGAGTCATCGATTTAGTGTTCGCTACGGGTGGAAGGTGAAGTTTAGCATGTTGGCGCGGTCACCGGGGAAGTCGTCGGGGAGTGGGGCGAAGCGCACGAGTTTGTGGTCAGTGATCCTTTTGGCTTGATGCCCTAAACCTTAATTGGTTGGGAGTCATCGGTGGACCCCCATTACACGGACCTTGGTGAAGTCGAGTCTTTAGCATTGCACCCTACAATTTAGTCAAATAAAGGAATAAGAGCGTAGCTAGCCCTATTTAGGTTGAATTGACAGTTTAGGCCATAAGCGATGTAGGTTGGGGGGAGGGAATAACTTTTGCACTATTGGCTCATTTGGTTACGCCAAAGGAACAATTAGATTTTGGTGGAAATTCAGGTTGACATCCTTGGAACCAATGTTGCCTTAAAACTTGTTATTATATGGTTTTGCTCTTGCATGCCGGTTTTCATATAGGGCGTAATTTGTTCATACTAAAGGTAAGGCTTACCTGTACATACACTTTTTGATCCACATACACTTTTTGTAAAAGCACAGCATGCATCCCATTATTGTTTTAGCATTTCTAAGGGACTAGCAATATGTCGGTTGGGGGGTGTGATTAGTGCCCCGAAAAGTGCTATTTTGAACCTATTCAAGATAGGTTTTGAGTGCTTTTTGCGATTGTCGGATGAATTAAGCCCGATTGTCATGTGCATGTCCATAGTGTTTTGATTTGTTTCGAGATTGTTTTAGATAGTTTGCGGGTTTTGAGAACTGTCGGTAAGCAGCCCATCTTATTGTTGTTGATTGCGAGAATCCTCGATGATTTAGCCGTAGAAGTGATGAAATGTCGAATTCGATGAAGAATTGAAATGAAAGTGATGAATAAGAAGTGCGAGGAGGAATGTAATTGTGCTGGGAAGCATGAGCAATCAAGGAATTCGCTATGATTGCGAAATTTTGATGGGATTCTTGAAAATTTGCAATCATAATATTTCACAATCCTAACAAGAATTAATTTTAGCTAGGCATAAGCGAAATTTCGTAACTATGAAATTTCACGTACTTTAGCGAAATTTTCCAATTTAATTTATCTCACAAAAATTTGAAGTAAACTAGCGAAATTTTATATGCATGAATTCCTTGTTACTAGCGAATTTCCATTTTAAGCTATCTCTTATAAAAATTTATTCTGAAATTTGCTTGAAATTTTAAGCTAACATCATGAAATTTTAAGCTATCTTGAAATTTCACCGCATATGAAATCTATTTGTGTTTTGGTATTTTTGGTTCTAAACGTCACGTTTTGATGTATTACCATTTTGACCCTTATGTAATTTCATATTTTCGTATTTTGTATTTTCACACTATGGGTTTGACATAAAAACCCCTTTAACTGTAACCCTAAGCAACTTAATTTAGGAGCCAGTTTCATGACTTTCATTTGGGTTTTATTTGCTCTCTTCTCTCTCCTCTTTCTCTCATTTTCTCGTTGCCCAAACACCCTTGAGGATAATGACTCAAGGGATGCTTAGCCTAGCCTCCTTAGCTTGAGATGAGGTTGCTAGCTTGGTTTGGGGCTGTTGCAAAGTTGGCCACCTCATGCTTTAGATATTCACCAGTGCGGCATTTATGGTTCCTGACTTTCTAACTGGGTTTAATGCCATTTAATGTCTTTCCTTTGGTCAATACTTGCCATGCTTTATTGATTCGATTGCATTCTTAATGGTAGATGCAGATATTCTTTAGATGTCATTCCTGAGCCATGTGAATGAGGTTAAAGGCTAGGGTTTCAAAGGCAAGATGGGACTTTGAATGCCTTAGTACTTGGGTTGACTCAAATTGGAGTGGTTTACAGGATTGGTTTTATAGCTAAACAAGGTCCGGTTTTGGCTTTGACTATGTCATTTGCCTGTCTTGAAATAACCGGGGACACTTTAATAGCCCCATGTTATCAAAATTTAGTGACCAATCCTTAAGATTACCATTTCACACTTCCATTTAAGCCTGTAATGATTAATCGGTAAACGACTTGATCTCCTGTTTTTAACAAAATCCGAAAATCCAAACCTAAAGCCTCACGAATTTTCAAACACTAATGGAAATCGTCGTAGGATGAAAACCCATCCGTGTTCGACCCTAGACCGCTATCTTGCGGTAAGCTTGACTTCTGACGATAGGAAGACAGGATATAAATTTTGTTGATTAGGATCACCACTATTGTAGCGAATCAGGCTTTTTCATCCAGCTACTCTTATCTTTATGAGTTTGTGCTTCCTGGAAGCTCTTTGGCTCCCCCTCATCAATCAGCAAAATGTATTATGAGGATGGATATCTGGTACTTGGCTTGTGCTCTCGGTTTGATCTTCTGAGCTGTGGTTGTTCATTCTCCTGTCCTGGAACATACTCCCCTTGATCATCATGCTCTTGTGATGGTATGCTCTCTTCATCACTATCATTAGGTATTTCTTCTAGAGTATCACCCTCATTATGAGCATCTTCTTCACTTGTGAATTGTAGGGGAGGATCAATAGTTACATCCATAGTAACTTTTTTCTATCTAATGCTCTTCTTTGTTAGAATCTTTCATTGTCTGATCTTCATGAAAACCAAACATCTACACTTCCTAATAACACTCATCTCGAGTCCTAAAATTTGTAGTCGAAGTCCTCATCTCCATAGCCAATGAAGATGCATGGTATGGCTTTATCATCTAGCTTCGTCCTTTGCTCCTTTAGTACATGTATGAATGCTTTGCACCCGAACACCTTCAGATGGTTATAAGAAATTTCTTTACCTATCCACACCTACTTTGGGATATCGAACCCGAGTGGAACTAAAGGACTTTAGTTTACTAGGTAACATGTAGTAAACATAGTTGCTCCCAAAATGACTTAGGAAGCTTTGCAGTTCGCAACATGCATCTAACTTTCTCCACGATGGTGCGATTCATCCTTTCTTCTACACCATTGTGTTAAAAATTACTTGGGCAGTCTTCTCGTATAAAATCCTTGTTTGGGCAACATTCCTAAATTCCGCGGGAAATGTAATTTACACCTGCATTATCCCATACGAAGGCACTTCAAGGGCTTCTCAGTTTCTCTTTCCACCATGGAATGAAACTATTGAAAGTGTTGGAATACCTAGTCTTTTGACTTCAACAAATACACCCATGTTTTTCTTGAAGCATCATCAATGAAGGTTACAAAATATTTGTATCCTCCTAAACTTTCAACCTCTATGGGACCACAAACATCATAATATACAAGTTCTAGTATTTCTAGCTTCTTGGTAGATTTGCTACTAAATGAAACTCTATATTTGCTTTCAAGTAGCGATAATCTATGAGGATCGAAATAGTGTACCTTTATGAGGGGGCCGGAGTTTCTTCTTTGCGAGGTACAACTCACTTCTCACTCATGTGACCAAGTCTCCTGTGCCACAAACTTGGTGAGGAGTCTGCTGCTATATTCAACTCATTTTTATAAATCTTCCATTGGGTCTTATACAAGACGTACAAAAAACTTCTCCTCTTGCAACAACCATCGTTCCTTTAGTGAGTTTTCATTTACCATTGCCGAAATAGTGCAGGCCTTCTTTATCTAAAGGCGATTCAGACATGAGTTGAGGCGTAAATCTAGAACATGCCTCACATCTTGTAGCTTCAGCCGGTAACCTACATTGGTATGTATACAAATGTCTCTGATTCCCACAATATTGCAGGTGGTGGTATTCCCCATCTTCACATATCCAAAGTCTCCTACTTTGTATGTGGTGAACAATTCCTTATTTGGCATAGCATGATATGACGCAACAGTATCAACCACCCACTCAATCATCTGATCACCAATATGTAGGCATTCATTAACGAGAACCGCAACATCTTCATCACCTCTTGTGACGGGGGCGGTGGTGTTCTTATTCTCTTTATTTTTCAGGTTTTTTTTATTTTGTTCTGGCTTCCACATTAGACAAATTTTCTGCATATGATCTTGTTTATCGCAGTGATAGTGCGCATAGTCTTGGCCTCTTGATTTCTACCTCCCTTTGGATTTGTCATTTTGAGATCTTAGCATTCTGCCTTTGTTTCTACCTCCATTTTCTAAAACCAATGCTTGTGACTCATTGCTAGCAACTTTTCTTGTCTTATTATAAGACAATAAGGATCCTGAAATCTACTCAAATTTCAAAGTGTCCTTCCCATATAACAAGGTAGTCATCCAATCTTCATATGAAGAAGGTAGAGATGCCAATAAGAGTATAGCCTTATCTTCGTCATCAAAAGTTACTTTAAACTGTAATAGTTGAGAGATAAGGCTATTGAACTTACTCAAAATGTTGTAACACATCTGTATTTTGAACATCACGTAAATTTGTACAACTCTTTCTTTAAATACAATTTATTCGACAAGTTGTTTACCATGTACAATTTCTCCAGTCTCTCCCAAATCTCTTCTTCAGTTGTGCAGTCTTCCATGTTGATGTTGTTTAGTACTTCACCTGAAAGGTCAAGTCGTATTGCATTGGCGGCTGTCTCGTCCATCTCTTCCCATTGGGCTTCTTTCATGGTTTCTGGCATCATGGACTTGCTAGATAACGTCTTGTGGATCTTCTACTGGATAAGCAGGTCTTTCATTGGTTTCTTCTAGAGGGTAAAGTTGTTGTTGACTGAGAACTTCTCAATTTCGTACTTTTCACCTGTCATCTTCATTTCAACTTCAACTTTGAGCTATCCTAAAGCAATAGTAATCTCAAAAGTCTTTTTTGATGTGGAAGGTCGGTCAACGACAACAAGCTGTGGCATACACAATTTTTCGAGGTCAAGTTATTGACCGTCGACATGAAACCTATAGATATCAAGTGCCACGATATCACACTCACATGACTCATACATTGAGACCTATTCTTGTATAATTTTCTTACAAATAACCCATTTCTTATAAAAATTCACAAGAGTTTGATGTACAACTCTTACATACTTTTTACATGCCAAAATTATATTATTTTAATATGTTTTACAAAAAATGCTTCTCGAGAGCCTAACGACCTTCTTCGTGCTCCACGGCCTCGAGGAAGCGCTGTCTTCTCGTGTACTGAAAGGATCCACGGCTGGGTGAGCAAAGCCCGGTGGTGATACTCCTCCTCTGAGGGTTACTCCCCACCACAAGTGCTCATGTGATCAAACCAATCCATACACATCAGTGAAAGTGTCTACATGAATATGCGTATGTCATGCGTGAGATGTCATCATGCCCATCCCCAAATCACTCACCGACTCCACCGCACATTACATGCCAAGTGTGACAATCGTGGTAGTACCAATGACCAACATATATTGGTGCCATATCGGCTCACGAGGCCCTCTGATGCCAATGGGCAACTAATCCCAAAAGTTCGATCAGGCTCTATCCACCTGACTGAAGTCTATGTGTTAATCGTAATATTTATTTTGGGTAACATAACTTTGTGGCTCAGCCAGCGGGTCTCTTACCCATACCGAACTTAGGATCACATTGCGTGTCTCTTTTGCCCATCAAAGAACTTTCGAATAATGCTGAAATTGGGTCTCTTGCACCCATACAAAACACCGGATGATACAGTCCGCCACCCAAATTCGGGCTTTTCATCGAGAGATTCGCGACCTTCTTGCTTAAATGACACACATTACTTGCCATTTAAATGGATTTACACCTCAGTGAGTCTCTACCTTGGACTTTGTCCCATTTTACGAGTTCCACGACCCATTCCGCAACAGGTGAATAAACATACCATGCACCACGCCCCAAGTTCCACCTTGATATACTGTGCATATGAAATGCATGATGCGGTGCGGTACCTTCATGTTACATGTATATATGAGTGCTACATAATTTGTTAACTACCATGGACAATCATAATTGATACATATAATTAACATCCATATATAGCCCATGTTAATACATCGATAGCATACATTATTTGTTCTTCCACCTTTGCATGTTATTCAAATAACCCATAACACTATGAGTCACAATCTTTACCCATCCAGGGGGTACCTCATGGCCTCTTCACAAACATGAACTCGCTTGGTTCCAACATCCATACAACATCAAACAAGCCATAAAACCTGGAAACTTTTAGTTTTAGGATCACACCCCAACCCATAACAATCTCGGACTGTGTGAAAACCGATCATGTAATTCTCTACCATCCAATCCCAAGTCTCGAAACTAAATCACATGGCCTCATATGGCCTCCCATAAGCAGCCCATACCATTATATGGCCTTTAGACTCAAGCTAAACCGAGTAGGAAAATCACACCAATTTCAGCATTTACACCATTACCGGTACAGTAATTAAATATTGTTAACGGAACTATTCCTTGACTGGCCAAGCAACCTGTACACTTTGTGAAAAACATAGGTTTTCAGAAAGTACATGGATCGAATCTTGACTCGATGGGCTTTCCATAAAGTCGAGAACACCCAGTGGAGGGTCGGACGAATAAGTTATGGTAATCAAAGTTAGAGGAGCCTCATGAGTCAGCAGTTTGTGCGAAGTTAGAGCCTCACATGAGTCAGCCAGCCACAGCTAGGCGACCACTAGCGAGCTAACCTCACAGCAGGCTAACCTGCGGCCCGACCTGTCGGTGACCTCTGTAAGTGACCTCTGGGAGGTTGAATACAGGAGGCCGACCTCCTGGCCTATCCCACTTGGAACGATTCGGGGTAAACGGACCATAACTTAGGCTATAGAGCTTCGATTTGGATAATTTAAAAGTTTGACATCAAGTTCACTAATGTGGCTACAATTTACCTGAAGGACTCACTACTAAACTCCCTTTAATTCCCACCAAAAAATCAGTCATAAAGTTCGGTTAATGCATATGATCAAAATAGGGTAACTTCCCTTGGTTCAAAATGCAACCAAACACTTCCCTTGGGGCAAGACACCATCACACAACCCTTGGGGTAGAAAATAACCAAAGTAGGAGAAGACCTACCTCTTGAAGTTTTTTGAAACGCCTCAATTCGGTCTCTACTTGTAGCTCTCATCACGAGGAAGACTTTCCCTCTTGCTTCGTCGGAAACCGATGGTCCGATCATCGAAAAATCTAGAGAGATGGTAGAGCCTCTCTCTCTACTTTCTTCTTCTCTCCCTTTTCCCTTTCTTCCCTTTTTTTTTCTTCCTACCGAATTGTTTGGTCTAAAGTCAAGTGGGATGTCCTCTCTTGCCACATGTCACTCTCTTATTGGCTCCTTGGATTACCTTATCATCTTATCCATCTACCTTGGATTTCCATCCAATCGTGTGTTGCCACATGTCTCATATGGGTCCCACTTGTGCCCTTTTGTTTGACTTATTCCGTACTTGACACGTGGCACACTATGAGCCATTCAACACGTGCCAAGTGTCCCGCACTACCCTTGGTGCCTCGAAAAACTTGAAATTAAATGTTTTTAGGTCGACAAAGTCGCGTGATAAGCTAGATTTCGAGATGATTCCAATCTTGAAGTCCATTTCGTCATGAGGATCTAGAAAAATTTAGATTTTAACACCAATTTACCGTTCTGCCCTCGAAATGCGGATCTTTTGGTGTTTCAACTTTCTACCCGTACTAAAGTCGATTCCACACACATACTCATCAAATCACATGCATATGTAACCCCACACAACTCAATTTCTACAAGATTGTCTGGCGATGACGCTTCAGTCCTGATCAGCAAACAAACCAGGTGACCATGACTAATCCATAGAGGAATGACATCAGGCAGATATGTCTACCACCCGAAGGTCCACCATGAGCAGATTCCTTGAGATCTCTAACTCACAATCGGAGTACAACGGTGAATCTCACCACTAGATCCTAGGGGAGAACATCAGCTACTTGGCTTTCCGGAGGCCTCGACCTGAAGCGAATTACATCACCGCAGATGAAAGCGACAATGAATATGATGCGTAATTTAAGCGACACGGTTGGCCAAAGTCTCGAGCGCAGTAGGCCACAACCAGCTAACCTCGGCCGTACTTTGGCACATGGCATCTGAGGTACGCCCAGTGCTTACATGGCATCCTTTGTTGGCTACAGTTCTTGACCCTCAGCACGGGAGGTGAAAAGGAACAAGCGTGTCGCGCTGTCAGCTGATGGCCCCGGGGCTGTCACGAACCTTGGGATCCTTGCCTCTGGGGCGATCCGAGTCTCATATGTCCGGGTTGATGCTTGATATAAGCATGTCGCCGGCTACTAGTTAGCCACATTGCAGGGCGCTCGTGGAACTTGAAGTCCCTCTTGCCTCTTTCCTAAACTCGAAGAAGGCTAATCCTCCTTCCTCTTCCCACTAGTCTCTGTGTCACGGATGCTCCGTGCATCATCTACCTCCCTCTCTATGGTCATGGCTGTCTCGACCATAAAGTCCAGGTCATGTAGGCGAAGTCCTATCAATCTTTCCCCCGAATGGAGTGATTTCGACCCATTCTCGAGCCTCAGCTTGGCCATGTACGTGCCACATGGTCATCACCCAGCGTGCCAACTCGGTGAATCTAGCCCGTACTCCATCAACGTGTCATGGTCCCACGCACCGACTCTGAACTCACGGACCTTTACATATGCAGTAGTGGTCGAAAAATGTTGCCCATGAAGGCTCATGAACTGCGCCCCAGTCATTGCCTCACAAGTCCCTAGAGGTGCTTAACCCGATCCACCACATAGGACTCTCCCTCCCCACTTCATCTGACTAATCGGATCTTTAGCCATCTCGGAGGTAATATCCATGGCCTCGATACTGTCTCAATCTGCGAGAACCGATAGTGCGCACCATCGGCTCCTCCCCGTAGCGTGGAGGATGATGGACTTAAACCTCTGGGTTAATCGGACCTCATGACTACCAGTGCACTAGCATGTGGCAATAGTAGCGAGCTGCAGCCCAGCGACCTCGGTAAAGGCCTCTTGGTCAAATCTTGGTGGTGCTTGGATAGCACCTTTGGGCTGACCTCTCAGTACCGCGCCCTGGAAACTTGCCATCTACACATGTCGAATGGCAATGAAATTTATTTAATTTCTATCTCAGTCTAACTAGTGGTGCACATGTCAACCACTAATGGACTTAGTTATCATGAACTAACCCATTCATCCCTTTTTCTCAGTGGTGCTAATTGCTAACCACTAACACAATTCAATTCAATTTCTGAATTTTAACTATCTTCATTTCCCATATACTATGTACCAAGTATATGCTTTATACAATGCATAACATAGCATTTTTGCACATGTCACGTCAGTTTTACCTTCCAGAACCCCCAGGTTATGTTTCTAACAGCATTCATTTTCATATATACACTTTGCATTGTATATACTCTCCTGTATGATTATTAACATAATCATGCGATCACAATGAACATGGAACTACATAGTAGAACACAACATAAACACCTGATAAATGCGGTGGTCTAAACCCATTCCATAAACTCCTAGGTCATCACCTACACACAAACCACCCCAATACCCAGTGGTGCTTGTCATAAACATCGAGTTCAAGGTAGTCGCATACCTAAACTCCGATACAAAAACTGTTGACGAGTATCAAATTCTCCACAATAACCTTATTCAGCACATGTCCCTCGAAGCCACAGGTAAGTGATACCTGATGACCTGTTTGTGGCGCCCAAATTTATGAAGTCCTGTTGACAACACATCCGGCTTCTGAAAGCTTTGTGGATAATAAAGTTGCCCAGATATCACCTTATAAACTCATACATTAAGACATATTCGTATAATTTTCTTACAAATAACCCATTTCTTATAAAAATTCACAAGAGTTTGATGTACAACTCTTACATACTTTTTACATGCCAAAATTAGATTATTCTAATATATTTTACAAAATGCTTCTCAAGACCACAACCCGGCCTTCTTCGTACTCACGGCCTCGAAGGAGCGTCTTCTTCGTACTCACGAACACCCGAATCGGAGTTCGGATGAGAGCGTTATGGCCTAAACAACTAGGGCTAAACCCGAGAGAAAGTGCATCGGCAATCCAGTACCGAGCAATAATACACCAAACTGATTTTTCTTGAGTCTAGAAACTTGAGAAAAGTGCATGTGAATCATCTGAAGCAATAATACTCAAACTTGATCTAAATAGAAAATTCTGCATGGTAATCATGCAAACAATAATACACCAAACTGATTTTTCTTGAGTCTAGAAACCCGGAAAAATTCTGCTTATTAGTGTACAGCAATAATACTCGAACTGATTTTCTTAGTCTAAAAACGAAAAAAAAACAGCATATATTAACATGCGTAACAAGATCGGTTCTAGAAAAAATTGCATGGTATTCCATTCAAGTAATAACAAACCAACTCAACGAAATGCCATTCCATGGCACCAAACAAGGAAGCAGGAGAAAAATCCCTCACCTCTTGAAGTGTGTAGGACAGTTCTTGATCCACCCAAATTTGAAAATAATGGAGAAAGCTTCCCTGCTCCCTTTCTCTATGGTTTTCTTTCTCCTCTTTCTTTCTCTCTTTTGACTCCTCTTCTCTCCGGGCTCATCTTCAGCAATAGGAAGAACTCCTCCCTTGCTTCCTCCATTCCATGTTTCTCCACTAAACTGAACATGTTTTGCATCAAGCTTGACATGCATTTCGAAATCGTAGCATGTACCGTACCCAACCATGCCAACACTAACATCATGCATTCTAGTAACCTTGGCGCCTGGCCACTCAAGTGAGTGTCCCCAAATCGAATTGCATGCCAAGTGCTTTGCACCTTCATTCACGTGTCACCACCGCTAATGGCGGGTTTAAAGCCTCGAAGCATCACGTGAAAAACCGATTGACAGATTAAGCCTTAGTTTATACAGTTTTACTTAGATTTTGCAAGATGATTCTAACGGCGCGATCTGTTTCGTCATCCAAGATCTAGAGAAAAATCTAGGGTTTTTCCTGTATCGTCCTGGCAAGAATTATCGATTCGCTCATTTTCAGAAAAATATGTTTTTCCCGGGTTTCACAACATACAAAAATTAAATGTGAGTTTAACATTTGATTTCATAAAAGGAATAAAAATACACGAAATAAGTAAATCCATGGTAGAATAAATCTTATTCAAATAAAAAAAACAAATAAAATTTCTTCAAAAAAGAATTCAATACAAAGTAGGAAAATTTAAAAAGTCAAAAACAAATATAAGAAAAGAATTAAACAAGTTAAAAAACAAATAGAAAATCAATTATATTTCTGGATTCCAAATGATTTTTAGATAATATTTCTTTGTAGTTTCCTTTTATATATGAAAAAGATTTTCTGGAAAAGAAAAATTCCTATTAAGCTGGAGCTAGTCAAATGAATCCACCATTGAATATTACAAAAAAAATTAGACTTGTGGGCAAAGTGTGAGTTCAGTCATTATAAAAAAACTGAGTGTAAACTACCTGTTGAAAAATATTTGAATGTGAAAGACCTTCAGAGCATTGCAGACCACAACAAATAACAAGTGCAACGGACAGGTAGCTCTATACTGTACAAAGACGATAAACATATGATTATACAATGCAACAAATTTTCAAAAATTTGATATGAGAATTTGGATTCTAGCAAATCCAACTTAAAGAAGAAAATAAGTGAAACTGCATAATTTGTTCCATTTGGACACACTATGAATGAAATATAATGTCATTTGGACTTAAAATGGCACCTTCATAATTTCAAAATATAATGAATGACATTTTTAATGATCATACTAGGTTTTCCATAGTATATATTGTTGATGTCCTTATATTTTCAAATTCAATTAAAGAACATTTTCAACATTTAAGAATTTTTCAAAAAATTATCAAAGAAAATGGATTAGTAATTTTAGTAGCAAAAATTAAACTTTTTCAAACTCAGATAAGATTTTTAGGATTTGAAATCTATCAAGGAAAAATAAAACCAATACTGAGCCATTGACTTTGCAAACAAGTTTCCAGATGAAATTAAGGATAAAAATCAACTTCAAAGATTTTTAGGAAGCCTTAGTATGTGTCAAATTTTATACGAAGCCTTAGGACTTTATCAAACCTTTGTTCCGATGACTTAAGAAAAATCCTCTTCCTTGGACGGAATAACATACTAAGATAATCAAACTGTAAAACCCGAGAAAATTCCAATTTTTGGGAAAATGGCAAAATAGTAATTTCGGTAAAAATCCAAAATTTTTCTAGATCTTGGATGACGAAACGGATTTCACCTTTGGAATCGTCTCGTAAAATCTAGCTAACATGTCGAATTTTGTCGAATTTATTCGGGAATGATTCGGGATTAGCACATTTTCGAGCATCGTATCGAGTCTTAGTAAAATGATATTTGATGTGACAAAGTCACATACTAACATGTAATCATGTGACACATGTTTATGAGTAGAGAGGATGAAAATGGACGGTCGAGATAGTGCTAAATGTTGAAAATCCAAGATTTGAAGGCATTAGGTGAATAGTTAAATGATAATAAGATGAAATAGGAAATAGTGTTGTCTCTTACCTTTAAGTAAAAGAACAAAACGTGAAAGGAAAGAAGGAAAGATGCAGTAGCTTTTAGGTTGTGCTTTTAGAGAGAGACAGTGTGGCTTCTCTCTAAGATTACGGGCGATCCGATCGTCAGGACAAGAAGGAAAGTCACTCTATGCGACGAGGCTACTGTGGACTGGTTTAGGAGTTGATGACTCAGGTGAGGTAGGGGTTTCATCCTACTTGAAGTTACACTTTGTTTAAGTGTTTTGTGGATGTTTCTATTGGTTTGAGGCCTTGAATGACCGTTTGATCGGTTCCAAATCTTGGAACCGAGGTGTAGAAATTTTGAAACCCATTGGACAGCCCATGACTGTCCTTGGACTGTTGGGTGCCTAAGGGTATAATTTATGCCATAAATTGTGTTTGGTATGTATGAGGCCGGGAATGGCCATGGAAATTGGAGTTCACGAGTGGAATGGAGTGTTGGGTAATTAATTTGTGAGCAGTGTTAACTTGGGGTTTTCTTGTTCATGTGAATAATTGACATGAATTATTTTGTGGTGTGTTTGATTGAGTAATTCAAAATCCAAATTGCTTTCGTGTTTGTTAAATTAGCCCATGAGCTAATTTTGGTGAAATGTATTGTGAAATTGCATAACATGTTTGTGTGATTTAAATTATGTAAATATATGCATGATGGTATATTTGCATGTGTTGTATATATTGTGTGAAATGGCGTAATCTGCTGGGTAGCACAGAAGTGGGTGAGTGCATGACATGAAAAATTGAAGAAGAAAAAGCAGCGTTTTTGAAAGGAATTTCACGGGATGAATTTCCGGAGAATGGGGTTGGGAGGCGGTCAGCGGATCATTTCGGATGAGACCATGAAGCCCATTTCGGAAGGTTCTCAACACATTAGCCTCGGTGTAGTCCGTATTTCTTAGATACTTTGGTAGTATAGTTTTGGAAACAACAAGAATTGTTTTGAAAAAAGATGTTTTCTCATACATGGCTTAAGCAAGTGTGAGGGAGTCAGTGAGACCGGGGCCGTGGGTTGGTCATTGGAGCATTCAAGTAGGATCACGAATTTTGCTTGAATGCGTGTTTAGAATGAACGTGCATATGCACTTAGGTGGGAGTAACCCATTTAGGGTGATTCCTCTTAGACAGCAATATCTCACCCTATCGAGGGACATTATTTTCAAGTACAGGGAGCGTTCGAGGAGACGGCTCTTCTTAGAGACCGATTTTGAAGAAAGTCGGGTTGTGGCTTTGGTTTGGTTATGTACACATGTATTAGAACTCTATAAGTTTGATATATGATGTATAAGGATAATTTATTTCCTCTTAAAACTATTGTATATAGTTGGGATTTATTTGATGAGCATTGGTATATGGGCCCAAGTGGCCATTTGTACTCATATTGGATTATATTGGATTGTTTGGGACAAGTTTGTTCTTTGGTAGAGCTCCCCGTACAAAGGAGACTCTGCCCGATTTTCGTGAGAGATGTTGGGTCACTCGACATTCACGAGTATTTCCGCGGGTTGATGAGTAGTCAACGGACCCCCGGGTTTTGGGGCGTCACACAAACAAGTCAAATCTCAAGTTAAGGAACTTCCTTGTTTAGGTATCCTACATCCAAATGTTTTTCCTATTATAGAGACTGATGCCTCTGACATAGGTTATGGTGGAATTCTTAAACAAGATTTACAAAGCAAAATTTCCATTGTCCGTTTTAATTCAGGCATATGGAATAGTTCACAACAAAATTATTCTACTGTCAAAAGGGAAATTTTAGAAATAGTTATTTGTATTTGTATTCAAAAATTTCAAAGTTATGTTTTTAACAAAAAATTCCTTTCACGTGTTGATTGTAAAAGTTCCAAAGCCCAATATTGTTCCAAAACGATTTTGCTAGACTAATAATATTTATCAATTTTTATTTTGAATTGAATTTATAAAAGGTTTTCAAATGTTTACTTGATTTCCTTTCACAGGAATTTTACGGGGAAATGAGCAAAACTCAATCCAAACCTACTCTGAGAGTCTTATCTTCATGCAAAGGCTGACACAAATCCAAACTCCCAGTCGCTGCGAGTTTTGGATAAAATAACCAAACCCTCCATTTCAAGCTCCTCCACTCTTGTCTATCATACAAATGAGGCAAAATTGCTGATTCAAATCCTTTAAGTTGATCATATACATGCTTTAGGAGATTTTGATTATCAAAAAATTTTCCAAAAAGAAAAATATTTTAAATCAAACGATGTTTCAAAAACTTGTAGATTCTATGAGTTTGTTCTCGTAGATAATAAGTCTATACAAATTTCTCATATCAAAAATACTAAAGGTACACACATTGCCTATTCAAAATTCAAATTAAAAGTGTTTCAAAAAGGATTGAGAATGAATCCTTTTACTCACGGAATTTTCACAAAATTTTGTTCCTCAGACTTTTGATTATTTAGATACGAAGAAGCGTGAAAGTCTGACACATTCTTTGTCAAACCTCTTCTCATTCGTGGTTTCAATTGGGAGAAAATTTAAAAAAAAAATTCCCAAATTGGTTTGAGTGGTGGTTCTTTTTAGGAGCCCGAGTTGAACATTTTGTTCTGTCAAAAGCCTTTTGACTATTTATGAATTATAGTGATAGTTTTCCCTTACGGAAATAACTATTCACTTTATTCTTATTCTCAATTTGAATCCTTGGATTTTATGATGGAACTTTACATCACACCATTTTTGTCCTCCTTTTCCCAAGCATTTGGCAAGGGAATTCAAAATTAAATGGTGTGCTGCTTTCAAAATTTCTCCTTCTCAAACCTTTGAATTTATCAAAAAATTGGTTGATTCCAAAAAGCCTTCAAAACCAATTCCTATTTGGTCATAGCCTCCACAGTCTCGAACTCCCTTTCAATCCTCTTTTTCAGCCCAAATTCTGCCTACAAAACTGTTGACAAAGATTCGAACAGTGATTGAACTTTGTCACGACTTTTAGACTCGTGAAACTGATGATATACAACATCAAGTTCTGCTCATCAAAAAAACGAAGACATGTGCTATGGACTCCCATACACTCCCCTTAAGTAATGGGAATTCATCTTCAATTATCAAATCCTTGTGTACCATGGAATTTACAACCTTCAAAATTCCTAAAATGTAAATTTTCCAATTCTCTGTTGATCGCTTCATGGATGAATCAAGACACTTTATCAAACAAGGTTGCAAATGGACAATGCATGAACAGTAATGACTATCATTCACAAATCACCTCAACAAAAAGCAAATGGGGAAAAGTTTGATTCTTGGTCTCCAACCCAGTCGAAACCTCCAAAAGCCTGATTTGTAAAATCAAGATTTCAAACAATTGGTAGATAAGATGACTCAAAAGCATATTCTTTGTCGAAAACTTTTTGAAAAGTCAAGATAAGGATAAGCTTTAATAAGTGTGCTAGCATCTACTGTTCAGATTCCAAATTTTAATTTCAAATCCATGAACTTCAAAGGTTTTGAAATCCATCAAATTTTCCTATAAAAAGGAATTGAGTTCCTTTGTAGAGACAAGCTAAGTTTGGGAGAGATTTTCTTGTATTGTGAGATTTTGAGATTAAGCTTGTTTCTTTGTTCAAGATTCCTATATCAAATTTTCAACTTCTAGATTGTACTTCAGATTTTGTAAGTTACTATTTAATTTCAAATAAAGTTCATATTTTCAAATATTTGTTTATATTTTTAATTATTAATGTTCTTGTTTGATCTATTTATTGTTCAACTCAAACTCTAGAAATTAAAAAGAAAAAAGAAAAAAAAGACTAACAATGTTGACATCTATAAGTTGTTTTATTATCATTACGAGGGACATGGACCGCAATTGGAGTCACTTGATGGAGCTATTGACAAGAGTGATCGACAATATGATATATATATATATATATATATATATATATATATATATATATATATATATATATATATATATATATATATATATATAAGTGAAAGTTTGAAAAAAATGGTTAGATGTGTGTGTGAAGTGATGAATTCAGAAATGTAGAAAATTAAAAAATGTGGGTCGAATAATTCAAAATCAAATTGATGACAAGAAATGTTGAAGACAATGCTGATGGAGTTGCTAATATATGCATTTAGTCATCAAGGTTTTGTGCAAAAATCTCAATTGGTGGGACCCAATAATAAAATGGCTTTTCACTTTTTGCTTATTTATTGAATGGGTGTCATTTCAAATAAAAGAACTCCCTATATGGTGACCTTGGACTATTTTAAAGGGGTATATTTTATTTTCATTATGATAGCTTAGAGTCTTAGACTGTAGAATGGGAACAAGCATGAGATTTTTAAAAAATTTCATGGAAATGTTGAGAAAAGGGAAAAAAAAAGTTGGATAAATAAATATTTATGGTTTTTTAGGTTAAGATTTATATGTGACGCCCCGAGCAGGGGTCCGGGTTGACTACCGTCGACCCGCGGAATACTCATGAATCCGGGTGACCGTGTTGTTCTGTCAGGCGGAGAATCTCTTTTTTATGCGGGGAGCTTGACCCGAATACAAAACCTCGTAAAACTTGTCCCGAAATAGATCGATATAACAGTCTATGATTAAAACGGCCACTTGGGCTCATAAACCAATACTCATTAGGGCTGGTAACGAGGCGAGCGGCCAGGGCTGAACATTTAGAGCTAAGGCGGCCCAATTTATGAGCGGGCTCGAACGTGAGCTTTGAATGAGCTTAAAATCGGGGCTCAGCAAAGCGATTTAAAAAAAAAAAAGCTTGGCAAAGGCTCATTAAGCTCGTTTTCCATATGAGCAGGCTCGAGGCTTAACCTCGAGTTCGAAGCCCGATCCAGAGCCTATAAGTTGGTATTGTAATCAATCCTCAAGCTCGATCCATATACTTACCCAACATTTTGTAATCAATCGATAACAAATACATCAATTAAGGAAATAATTTTCTATGGGTTTAACACACCTTAGTTGATTTAGCAATTGATCTTAAAGTTATTAAAGCCACCTCCTTGACATTTGTTTCCACTACAGATTAACGAGAATTCCTTTGTTGAAACTTGACTTGCAGCGAAAAATTATGAAATAAATTAAAACAAATTAGAAATTGCAGAGTGAAGAAATAAGATACACAAAAATCATTGAATAAGAAACATGATTGGTTTTTGTCGATTATCTAAATAAAGAAATAATATATCGACAAGATCTGCAGTAAACTCATTAAATAACAACATAAACTATTTGTGATATCTTTGCTTTGCATGGTTAAGTTGGCCACCACCCTCACGTACCAAGTGCGCATGATTAATTTCCAAGACCCATAGCTTTACTCTGAGATTTGGAGATCGAATTTGCCCACCATGTCGAGCCGGTCGGCCCAATTTTCATACCCGATTTAACGTTGCTTTCGGCGATTGCAGATCATTACGCGCGGTCGAGATCTTAGACTCCTTGTTTCCTCTATGAAACCACCCGATCACCGCGATGTCTTTGCCCGTACCAGCCTAGATCGCGGGTTAAGTCGATACCGGTATCGAAAGGGCCACGTGCCCGGTTGAGATTGGATCCTGATTCATCATTTGAATTGATCGTATCAATGGGTCGAGTGCATTTGCCGCCATTGCTACTCAAGATCGACAAACATGTCACAAGCTCGCGACTAGCCTCTATAGTTTCCACAGAACTGATACCTCATATTTGTAATCGGATTCTTGTACACAGTCATTGGTCGTGCCAGGTGGGTTATGCCGACATCATGTCCTTCCACGAAGCGTCCCTTTATAGGCACCTTCTTCCGCGCTATCCACCTTTGGAACGCACCGTCAGTAGACACCTTCGGCGTTATTGTAGTTCATTTCCGCTATCGAGCAGATCACGGAGATCTGGGTCGCCGGTCCCCCGGTAGGCGGCAGTTAAACTCGAGCTCCGTCTTCCGTGTGGCTCGCTGCTGCGGCCGTGAGGATTCCGCGCATTTGCCATCCATGTTGACTGGATCTAGAGCTTGAGAATCCATTACATCGATACCCGGGACACATAACCTGGGCATTTCACTCCGGCGCGCTTGAGTCGACGCCGCCGCCGGTGAAGACGAAATCTGCTGATGGGAGGCGTGGCGGAAGCCTCATTCGGTAGGATGGGTCGTGACTGGCCGACTTTTAGCCCGAGCGAGCGAGCGAGATTTATCGAAGCTAAATTAAGGCTCAAGCTCGGCTCGTTTGGCTCTGAGCTGAGCGGCCAGAGCTTTTTTGAGTCGAGCAGAAGCAGAGGCAGAGTAGCTGGCTGGATTAAATGTCTGTCTTCGTAACAATGTATATATATCCAACTATCCAACCATATTTCCAAGAGTTCAAATTTTACTCTTATACAACACATATATTAAAATTAGAGGAATTCTAATACATGTAATATCATAACCCAAAGGCATAATCAGGCTTTCTTAAACCTCGGAGTCTACGAATGAGTCGTCCCTCATGCTCCACTGTGCACAGTAAAATAGTATCCCTCGACAGAGACTTGAGCTGTCTTTCGATAGTGGAATCACCCTAAATTGGGCTACTTTCCACTAAGTGCAATGCAATGCTCCAAAATAAACACACATTCAAGCAAATGCATGATCTACTTGAATATCTGTGATCTTCATGCACGAGTCCTCAGAACTCCCTCACACTTACTAGCTTTCATTGTAGAAATTATTATGTTATTTTGTGGACAACCCTCCGATGTATATATATCAATTGGGCCATCTCCGACGATTGATGTATTTGGACTACCCTCCGATGTAAATCAATTGAATTAGTCTCAGACCGATTGATATTTTTAATATGGACTACCCTCGGAGTAATTATCATTTTAGACAACCCTCCCGAAACCATTCTCTCTAGACTCACCTCATTGCACTCATATATTTTCCTAGGGTTGCCCAGTGCATATGGAATGAATGATGTCAATTCCATTATAATTACATAGCACATGCAAATATATCGACGTGCATATATTCATAAAATTAAATCCTGCAAATCATGTTATGTAATTTCATTTTAAACACCAAAAAATTAGCCTCGCTTGGACTAATTATCAAATGACAATTCCAACGGAATTACTGGCCAAAACCGCGTTATTTTATGAACACTATTCTCAGGAATAGTGAAACCATCGGTTACTATTCCCGGCAAATCACCAATCATCGGTTCACTTTGTGAACCTAGGTTTCACGGCCATTTCCGGCCTCATTCCAATCAATACATGATTTATTTAACAAATTACACAATTAATCAACCCAACAGCCCGTGCCCAATGATGGGCCAGCGGAAATGGAGTTTAAAAATTTCAATAATTCGGTCCCGAGTTTTGGGACCGATCAGCACAGTTATTCAGGCCTCGAGCAATGCAAGGAAACATTGAGAAAACACTTAAATAGAGTGTAAAACCAAGTAGGAGAAACCCCCTCATGGAGTTGTCAAAACTCCTCAAAGCCAGGAATTACGTGTGGCCTCGATACTTTAAGTAGCTTTGCTTCTTGTCTGACAGTCATTTGTAGATTTCTTAGAAAATTTAGAGAAGTCTCTCTCTCTCTGAGAAAATACGCCATTTTCTGCCCTTACCAACTGAAGAGAGCTTTGCCCATTTCCAGTTTTGCCTTCTAATTTCAAATGGAGGAGATGATCTTGTAGTTCTTTGTTTTATTCTCATTTAATCCCGTCCAAAATGACCATTATGTCCTTCTTTTCCGAGTTTGACATTGGCCATTATCTCGTAGTGCATTTTCATCATTTCTCTACTCCATGCCGCCCATGACACATGAGTGCGTGTTATATCTTGACTTCGTGGCATCAAAATCATTTTCGGCACCGAACGCGGTACCTCTCGGCGTGCCAACTCAGGCTATCTCGGGGAATTCTACGAAATTCGTGCTGGCTAAGTTGTAAGGCGGTTGCGGTGAAATACAATTTATGTTCAGATCTAAGAATAAACCGATTTTAACCAAATAGCAATTTTATGCAGAAATTAGGATTTTTGCCGCTTTTTAAAAATTGGGCCTCTCGGTCTTATTCTCCCCTCCTTAAAAGGAATTTCGTCTAATTACGAGCGATCTGTCATTCACATGCATATGCAGCGTCGCTCTACCAGTACATGTAAATAGTCAACAATTCTTAAGCGACCAAACCCGCATTCATCCTAAATAAGAAGGGATAGGTGGCCGCATACGTCCTCGCGCTCCCCACGTTGACTCCTCCACTCCATGATGCGCCATAGTACTCTCAGTAGCCCACCGCGGTCTTGCGTCAAAACCTAATCATAGCTATCCAAAATACATCTTGGTCCCTCCTCGAAAGGTCCATCGGTGTCAATCTCTATATGTCCCCGATCCACTACATGAAATTTGGATAAAGTATGTAGGAGCATGGAGGCGTGAAGCTCTCTCGTGGACACACTGTCATGCGGGGCGATATGTGGAGTGCAGCTACGAGTGCTACCCTCTCTCGAGTATCTCGAAAGGCCCTATGAATCTCGGCGATAGCTTCCCACGCTTGCCGAACCTGACCACTCCTCTCTTACGCATAACTTTTAAGAAGACGTGATCCCCGACCTCAAACTCTAAGGGTCGACGTCGCACATCGGCTATAACTCTTAGGCTGCGAGGCAGCGAAGGCATTTGTCGTATCAAGCTCACCTTCTCGGAGGGTGTCTCTAGTATCAGGACCAGTGTTGGAGCTCTCTCTCACCTGAGGTCAGACATAGCAGTGACCTACATGGCCTCCCGTACAATGCCTCATCTGTGATTTTATCATACTCTTTGATATCTGTTATTATAGGCTAAATTCACTTGGGGAAAATCTTCTCTACCACTTGACCGGAATGATGTGCTGTGGCGTCCGCTAACACACAGCATATAACAATCCACCTGGCGTAACCTACCTGACCCTTACTTTGTTGTAAACAGACCAGCTACAGGAGTCCTGATCGTGACAATCCAATGGATAATCCCGACCTGGTCGTGTCGTATGTGACATCATATATCGAGCCCTTCTTTGGAGCTGACAACGCCCGATGCAATTTCAAAAGGGTTGTCTGATCTCGAGTCACTCTGCGACTCCACATCACCCGACTTTAAGTCTACGTGATAACCATGTTAGGTGTGTTTTCATCTCGATTATCTTAACTCTTCGGCTTACACTTGAGCCTCCCACATTTCCACCTGAAGAATTTAGATATCTCCACAGGTCTCTTACACCCAACTCCGAGTTCTACGCCAAGTTCGCATTTACTTTTTGCTTTGCCAACCACCTTTAATTACTCTTCATTTCTTTAGTCGAACTCAGAGTCTTAATTGGTGTCCTAAAGACAAAATCAACCCACACTCACCAAGAGTGGTGGCGAATAGTATATCGTGCACCCACACCCAGGCTCGAAGCGATGTTCAAAAATTGCACATGAGCCTTGATAATGCCATCTTGTGACACCCGATCAGGTCCACCATGAAGCGAATCTGAGAGATCTCTCGCTCGCCAATCCAGGCTATCAGTTAACTCTCACCTCGTCCTAGGGAAGAACATCTTATACGGCTTCTCACAAAGGCCTTAACCTCTAAGCTGATCGAGTCTAGGCATGGTGCCAGTGACCACCTTGCTAAGGTCCCCGATTACACTAACAACTCAATGGCTGTCAAACTGTCATCCTTCGAAACATGACATCAACAACCAATATGTCCTGCCACCGAGGTCGCTTGCCATTCTTGTGACTCGTCTGTCCTGACCTTGACCCACACTGCGGCCCTCGGCCTGTTGTATTCTTTGGAAGTGCTTGTATAGCACCCAAAGAAACTAAAGCGGTTCCTCGACCCGTACTAGGGTGTGGAGGAATGGCCAAATATACTCTCTGTTCTACGACTAGCTGGGGCTGCGATGTCCACAAGTCCTGGGATCTGTCCCTTGAAGCGATCCCTTCCATGCCCAAATCTGGCCCCAGTCCTGAGGCTTCGTGTGAAGCATAAATCTTACTCTTCCCAGAACTAGAAGAAGGTGATCCTCCCCTCTTGACACTAACACTTTCGCGTCCACTAGTGCTCAGAGCACCCTCGTCTCTCTCTTTATGGTTGGGTCGTCGATCATAGATCCATGTCCGTGGGCGAAGTCCTCTGTTCATTGCCTTGAATGGACAACCGATACATTCTCGAATCTTCTGTAGTACCTAGCCAATTCCAAGAAACTAAGTATCTCGAAGATTGACATTCGGTCTCTCGACTCATCCTTTGCCTCGACCTTCTCGAGTCGGCGACGCTCACGATCTTTGACACCCGTGCCCCGAAAATCTTACACCCGATAAGCCCAAGCTTCGCGCTAAGACAGCGTACAGAGCGTGGTCTCTCGACAAGCTGGCCAAAAGCGATCCTCAGTGATACTCGTACTCCACGCTCGACTAGGGAGTAGATCAGAAATGTCATCCTGAAGACTACGTGGCCCGATCCCAGATAAGGTTAGAACACCATGCATGAGGTACATGAATGTACATTTGGCGCGTGTCGATTCAAAGGGCATCGCAGTAAACTCAAGTGCCCGTAGCGCGTCCTAAGCGTTGTCTGGGATATCTGTCTCGCAACCCTCGGTGATGGTAACGGTCGCGAGGTCTATCTTGGAGTAGACTGGCGCTCCTCTCAGTGATCAAATAAATCATCGATCCTTGGTAATGGTGCCGTTCTTGATCGTAACCTGTCTGTACGTAGTGCACGGTCGAAGGGTCTTGTCCTTCTTCTTCCCTTGAAATGGAGCAGGAGCGCCCCATGGTGGGGTATTTCAGTCCTAATAGACCCCTTATCCAATAGCTCGTAACTTGACTACGAGTTCCTGCAACTCAGTAGCGATTGCCATCTTATCTTGAGTCGCGAGTGGTGAAATGCCGGTGTGGCTTCGTCTGAAGTCTACTACCCCTTTGCGGAGGCAATCCCGGTAGCTCATCCGGAAAAACATCCACATACTACGCAACTAGAGGTAGATCTAAGTGCGGTCTTTCTCGTCCTGCAGGAATAGGCCGTGCTTGACAGCTAAGCTGTCCACGACACTATGCTAGTATCTTGTCTGGGACAAATGTCATGTTTGTCCCCTAAAATACCACAAGTAATAGTCTGGCGTATGGCGATAACCCTCCTACGCTCACAATCGATACTTGAGCCTTGTAAGCTACTGTCAGCCAAACCATCCACTAGGATGACGTGTCAGAACTACGACATGTTTATGATCTTCGAGCCTTTGTGAGTAGAGTCACAAGAGATCTCGACTTTCAACCTGGAAACATATCTTCCTTATTCTCGCCCTAATCCCTAGGGGAGAACTCACAACAAAGGCTCCTCTAAGGTCTCAAGAGGTCCTTGCCCATTTTCATCATATTTGGGCCTCACTCTCTAGCTAGAACACAACTAGTCTAATCCTGGTAGTGTCAGAGGTAATCTTCATAGCCAACACCTTCTCGATCTGTATGAACCAATGGTCTGTCACCATCGGATCTCCTCCCCCTATGATGTCGGGGATGATCGCGCCTAAACCTCAGAGTGCTAGACCTCCACGACTACCTACGCTAGCACAGTGCGATAGCGGCCACATTATGACACCTGACCTCAACGATTGTCTGCTTATCAAATGCGGTGGTGCACTGAGCCGATTCTGTGGAACCCTCTCGTCTCATCCTCGACCCAACCATCTTTACATATTTCCAATGGCAACAAGAATCATTTAGTTTTTCATTTTCGGTCAACTAGCAATGCCGCGTACGATTACTAATAGACTTGTGACCATGAAGCCCGACAGTTCATTTACAAGTGGCGTGAAGTTGACCACTCATACCATTTATTTCAATAAAATTATAGCTTTCTTGTTCATTTCGGTATCCAAATCCTAAGGTCATAGTTACTAACATAGCATTCACCATTTTCTACCACGCATTACCATGTATAATTTCTGTAATGATAGATAGATCTATAATTCCCATATACATCATCACAGTATATGTCCTTCCATATGATTTGAAACATAAAAATCAACATGATCAAAACATCACGACATTAATTACATATCTCAAATGGTGTAAAAATGCGACCTAGAGACACTATTCATACAGAATGGAGTGTATGTTCAAGTCCATGCATTCTGTGTCTGAGACCATTTATCCAATATATTAAATCATATTTATCAAGAAAAATTTATTTTTGAAAATTTCATGTTTTTAAAATTTTTTTTTCTCTCATTTGATTTGATTTGATTTTTCAAAAAAAAAAGAAAAAATTTCATTTATTTCGACCTAAATCTTGAAAAAATACATATTTGTTTTTTTCACACATGTTATTGGAAAAATACCCAAAACAATGAAATACATTTTTTTTCCATTTTCTTCAGCTATTGGAAGATACAAAAAAATATACCTATTTTTTTCATTTTCTAGAATACTCAAATAAATTTATAAAAATTTATTTTACTTTCGATTTTCTTCAATTTTAAACATGAAACCTTAGAAAATTATTTTCTTCATCTCAATTTTTTTTCCAAAATATTCAAATAAGATTTGTAAATTTATTTTCTTCAATTACCTTTGTAAAACCCAACCACAAAATTTCTCCACCTCATTTTTTTTTTCATTTAAATTGGGACACTTTATGCAAAATCCTCCCTTGAAACTTCTTGATCAAACACTAAACACAGTGTTCGGCCAAGTAAAAATTTATTTAAATTTTATTTTATTATCCATTAAACCAAATAAATTTATTCAAATTTATTTGTTTATCCTCTTTGTTCAGTTTTCACTTATTGTAAAAACTCGAAAAATTTTCTATGTGCTATCACTAAGCACACAAACCATACCACAATCGTGATCACCACATCATTCATATTTATGAATATTTTCACACAACAAATTTATCAAATCACTAAAACACACCAAACACATGCATGCGGTGTCTAGTTTTTGTCTAGTGATTCGTAAGTAATCTCATGCCTAAACTCGACATTGAACCACACAGTGGTGATGTTCTTACCTCAAGACTATGGCCTAAGCGAATCCCCTCAAGCCCTGGGTAGCGTATACTAAGCTGCGATACCAAGGCGTGACACCCCGAGCAGAGTCGGGTTGACTGCAGTCGGCAGCGGAATACTCGTGAATGTGGGTGACCAGAGCATTTTTCACGAATCGGACGGGGGTCTCCTTTGTTCGGGAGCTTTCAGCTTCAGGCCACAAAACACATAAACTGTCCCCAAACAGTCAAATATAACAGTCTATGATTAAAACGACCACTTGAGCTCATAAACCAATACTGTAACAAATGTATATATATCCCGACTATCAATAATAGTTAAAGTTCAAATTTTACTCTTATACAACACATATATTAAAGTAATTAGAATTCTAATACATGTAATACATCATAACCCAGAAGCCGCAATCAGGCCCGAAAGTCTTTAGGATGGCGAATCTCATACGCTCACGTACTTTTTGTAAATAGTATCCCTCGACGGTGAGCTAATGCTACGATAGTGGAATCACCGCAAATGGGCTACTCTCCACCTAGGGTGCGTCTGTACCAGAAATAAACACACATTCAAGCAAATGCGCTGATCTTACTTGAATGTCTAAGCGGAATCATCTCGGCCACACGAGTCCTCATCGACTCCCTCACACTCGCCTAAGCCTTGTATGAGAATTATTATGTTATTTTGTGGATAACCCTCCGATGTATATATATATCAATTGGGTCGTCTCCGACGATTGATATTATTTATGGACTACCCTCCGATAATTATCATTTTTAGACAACCCTCCGAAACCATTCTCTCTAGACTTACATCATGCACCCACTCCTATCGTTCTAGGGTGCCCCAGTGCATATGGAATGAATGATGTCAATTCCATTACAGTCTATAACACATGCAAATATATCGACATGCATATATTCACATAAAATTAAATCACACAATCAAGTTATGTAATTTCACATTTCATACACCAAAAATTAGCTCGCTTGGGCTAATTATCAAACACGAGCAATTCAACTTGAATCACTCGACCAAACAAGTTATTTTATGAACACTATTCTCAGGAATAGTGAAACCCTCGGTTACTATTCCCGGCAAATCACCAATCATCGGTTCACTTTGTGAACGGTTTTTCCATGACCATTTTCGGCCTCGTTCCAATCGATACATGATTTATTTAACAAATTACACGATTAATCAACCCAGTAGCGGGTGCGGTGATGGACGGCCATAGTAGGTTTCAAAATTTATTAATTTGGTCGAGTTTTGAGACCCGATCAAGCGGCCCGTTCAGGCCTTAAACCAACGAAACATTGAAAAACACTTAAATAAAGTGTAAAACCAAACCAAGGAGAAACCCACACCTCACGGAGTTTGTCAAAACTCGCCAGCCGAGCCACGTGTAGGTCTCGTCTTTAAATGATGGCTTTGCTTCTTACTTGCGGCAGGTCAGACGGTCAGATTTCTTAGAAAATTTAAAGAAGTCTCTCTCTCTAAAAATGCGACTACCTTCCATTGGAAGAGCTCTGCCCATTTCACGTTTTTGCCTTCTAATTTCAAATGGAGGAGATAATCACGTAGTTCTTTGTTTTATTCTCATTTAATCAAATCTGAAAATGACCATTATGTCCTTCTTTTCCAGTTTGACATTTGGCACTATCTCGTGATCCATTTCATCATTCTCTACTCATACCATATGACACATGAGTATGTGTTATATGTGACTTCGTTTGCGTAAAAATCATTTTCTGACACCCGACAGTGATGCCTCGAAAACGTGCCAACTCAGGCTATCTCAAAATTCTCACGAAATTAAATAATTCTTGCTAGCTAGATTTATGAGAGCGATCCCGACAGTGAAATCAGTTTCGTCATCCGAGATTTAAAGAATAAATTCCAGATTTTTAACCGAAATAACAATTTTGTAACCGAAATTACGATTTTGCCCTTTTTCCAGAAATTGGAATTTCTCAGGTCTTACATTATATGAAGAAATTGTTAGCTCTTATAACCAATAGAACAGAACGAACATTACAAATAAAACGTTAATTAAAATTGTTTGCAGAACAAATAAACTGGGACCAATTTGCAGAAATCAGGAATGATCAAGTCTTGTGTTGGCCACAATTTCCTAAAGACAATTTATTGCCCTCGTAGTGGTGCTTCGAGTTCTTGGCAATTCGTCTCCTAGGATAAAATGATATCACAACTCAAAAGAAAGGACTACTTAAGGATATGTATATATACCCGATGACCACGAGACTTCGGGGGTGAGGCGGCGCGTGCGTGTGGTGAACGAGCATGTTTACATGTCTCCCCTCTACAAAACTAGGGTGCCCAAACCCAACTACAAGGTAGGTGTATATATACCCTTTAAAAGTCTTGTTCCCGTCAGTAATGGGATCTGAAGCTTTTCCTGGCATAAACCTTTGTTACCATTTTCAAGTGGTGATGTTTGGAGGCAATTTCTAATTCACTCCTTAATGGTTTTGAGCAACTCAATATATAATCTTCATCTCCTCATGGAGGAGAACACATTCCTATGTGGACCCAATAAAAGGAGTTTGTGGGACCCATTTTAATTTTAACTCAAAGATAGCTAATTTAGTATGCTCAAACCCATTTTTCCAACATAAATTTATTTATAAATCAAGATAAATTTGCACTTCTATCAGAATTGATTCTAAGAAGCTCTTTTAGTTTAAAAAGTATGTTTTTTAACAAACAAAAAGTGGGTGTTTAACAAAATTTGTGAATTTTTTTTTTCAAATATTATTTGAAAAAACATTTGATAAATCAATTCTCCCAAAAAACTTGTTCCATAACAAAAAATATATTTTGATAGTTATTACCATAATAAGTTTCTCTTTCAACCCAATTGAGACCAGACATGTTCATGATTTTATTTTCTCAAGAAACAAACACAACCCAAGAAAATTGCAACCTACCCTCTCAACTTTTCGACAACCATAAAGAAGGAACCCTTTAATTGAGAACATTTAGGCTTTGCAATCTTTGGAAGAGCATTGTACTACAAGATTATGTAGTCTGAAATAAAAAAAAAGAAAAGAAGCACAGAAGCACAAAAAGCTTCCAACATACCACGAAAATACCTGGCGACAAAGATTAACTTCTAATCTATGATTTTAGAGAAGTAACAACAAGAAATTAGAGAACAAATCAGTTTTGGTTTATAAATATCAGAAACTGAGTTGACCACGGCGAAAAAAGTCAATCATATATATAAGAAATGGCTGTCGAGAAAAATCATTGAAGATGGAGAAATCTCCCTCACCCATTATTTCAAGAGTAGATAATTATTACAGGGAATTAATTCAATGCGGAAAAATTTGCGAAACTTGGATCATAAAATAACCACTTGGCGCAAATCGACCAAAGCCGCGGCATGTGTCTATCAAAGAATAATTAAAATGGATTGCATTTTAATGTTTGAGTTTCACTAGCTTCACGTGCCAAAAGTTAAATCATTAGAAAACTGAAAGATTGTTGTATATTTTGTATGAGACTCACCTCACAGTTGACAAAATTTGCGCTACTTTATGAAATATAGTATCACGGTGCGAGTGAAGCTTCCATCCTTTCCGGAAATTTTTACAGAGTAATGAATAATGATGCTCGGTGCGTGATGTGGTCAATGGTCATTCTGAATGAGCAACTAGTTGAGTGTCAAGTCATGTATGCGCAGAAAATATATTCATTGCTGTTTGGATCTAAAAATATAGTACACATGGCTTGCTTTGTCATTCGGGTAATAATTTCATATTAGAGCATCAAAAAATTTTAATTTCATGGCCAAGTAACCAAACCTGAACATTAGTCTTCATGATAATTAGATGAATTCCATCATCCATGGTTTAACTAGAGAATACTTTGTCAATCTTTTCCTCTGAAGATCCACATATCCAGTTGGCCCTCCAACAATTGACCTGAAGGAAGTGAAACGCGAATAAGTAGAAAAAAAGTGTTATTTAGAGTAAATGGTCTCGTATCTCAGTAGGAAGTGTAAGAAGCTCATGCTTCTGAATTCTTACAGGAAAAAGAAAAATTAACTAAGTTAAAAGGGGCTCATATATTAGAACTTGGGCACGCTAATAGAAATCTATTTCGATGAATTTATATGGCTTAGCGTGAAGTTTCGAGAAAATGCAGCTGGTTTGAAGCTGTATTTGATTTATAAAATTTTTGAGAAACATTTAAAGCATTATCTCCTTAGTGCATGAGACCTTTACGTATCTTAGCGGGGTCATCATCAAAGTTCTGTTAAGTTCGGCTCCAAACATTTTCACAAATCTGGGAGAATACAGCTTGATAATAAAAAGCAGCTCGCGCCCGTAATCTAAAGAGGCTTAGAAAAGAAGCATTTGCAGGGGATTTCATACGCATTTGAGTTGGTGGCTATCTAGTTGAGTGGATGACAAAGGAAAAAAGAAGTTCGATGTAGTAAAAGGGTTAAAGAAAGTGTAGATGTGAGAGGAAGAGTAGAACACCTATAGAGCAAAGGCTCATGGTTATTTGTGGAGATATAAGGCAGGAGCAAAACAAGATGTTTAGGACTTAATAATCATTTATATCATTTGCAATATTCTTAATTATTTAATGAAATGTTAATATCTTATCAAGGAAGAATTGGAGGAAAGAATTCCTTGTGATTTTTCATTGATCCATCACGTGTATATATACAAAAGGGTTAGGTTGTACAATAGGTAAGTCAATCTAACCTTCATAAATTGTTACAACTCTATAAAACAAGTTTCCTAACTAATTACAATCTATATGTAAAGTAGATATATAGTATAATACTCCCCCTCAAGTTGGAGCATAAATATTAATCATGCCCAACTTGTTACATAGATAACTAACTTGGTCCCCACTTAGGGCTTTTGTGAAGAAATCACTCAATTGTTCTCCAATCTTTACATATCCTGTAGAAATCAAACCAAGTTGTATTTTCTCACGAACGAAGTGACAATCTATCTCGAAATTTTTAGTTCATTCATGGAATATTGGATTAGAAGCAATATCAAGGGCAGCTTGGTTGTCACACCAGAGTTTTGTTAGGACTGGTGTCTCAATGCCGACTTCCATCAAGAGTTGATGAAGTCACATGATCTCACACACGGATTGTGCCATTGCTCTATATTCGGACTCTGCACTCGAACAAGAAACAACCCCTTGCTTCTTACTTTTCCATGATACTAGGTTTCCCCACCCGACAAAGGAACCACGGTAACACAAAGTGGATCTCTGTCCCATACATTGACCACTACCTAAATCCCAGCATATGTGAAACACTCAGATTCTGTGATGCCGCAGATCTTATATAGAATACCTTGTCTCGACGCTCCTTTCAAATAACATAGAATCTATTCTATAGCTACCCAATGGTCTATTGTTGGATCGAACATGTACTGACTTACAACATTGACTGAGTGGGCAATATCAGGACGAGTTACTATAAGGTGATTCAACTTCCTAACTAGTCTTTTATATCTCTCAAGATCCCAAATGCTTCTGCACCTCTAAAGAGAAGGTATGCTCAGCTTAAGGTGGGGAACTACATGGTTTTACCCCCAACTTTCCAGTCTCAGGGAATAGATCAAACACATATTTCCTTTAAGATAAGAAGATTCCATGTCGGGTCTTCACACTAACTTAATGCCTAAGAAATATCTGTAATCCCTAAGTCCTTCATGAATTAGCCAGAAGAAAGGACTTAAGATTATCTATGAAGAAAGGACTTAGATAGATAATTTTTAGAGTCACTCCTAGTGATAACAATATCATCCACTACTAACAAAATGATACCTGAACTAGAGTTCCCGTGAGAAGACGGAGGGTCGATTAACTCTTTGTATACCAAATTTCTCAACGTTTCACAAATTGACAACTCACTGATCCCATAAACCACATGAATGGGACTTTGTTTCAAACCATACAAATACTTCAGAAGATGATACAAAACCCTCTCATCTCCTTCCTGCTCTAAACCCCTGGAGGGCTTTGCCTCCTGCTACACCTCCTCTCGGTTGCCATAAAGAAAGGCGGTTCTTAATATTGTCGGGGTGAGTTCAACCATAAGTGGTAAATTTAGGGAAAAATCCGAACAGAATGGTCATCTTAGCACATGGGAAAATATGTCAAATACCCACTCATAGGCTCGAGTGTACCTTTAGCCAAAAGTCGGCTTTTAACTTGAGCACCGAACCATCTGATTAAACTTTAAATTGCAAACCTAAACGGGGCCATCTAAATGAATTCTCTCCTGTAATTACTTCAAGTCCCATATCATCATCCAGCTATCCATCTCCTTATCAAAGACAAAGCCAACCAAGGTGAGATAAGGCTTCATGAAAATTGTTAGGCAATGAAGTAGAGTCCAAGGATGCAACAATAAAATAAGAATAGGAAGACAAATGGTTATAAGAGCAAAAGGAAGAAATCGGATGGGCACACTGCCATTTACCTTTACGAAGAGCAATAAGGAGATCATCATGGTTTAATGATCCATGATATATGCGATGGGGACCTGTGAGGCTAGAGGGTTGGCGCCCACAACACTTCTAAGTGATGGAGGTCAGACTCAAGCAAGGATAGGAGCAAGTTCCCATGAGGCAAGAGGCAAGAGAAAAGAAGCAAGCCATCTTCCCCCTAATCCTCATGGTGGTGGGGTAAGATAGCATATCTTAAGAAAGGTAACATAAGTTTCAAACTAAGTACCTACGAAAATTAGGTAAAGAATATCTATAATTCCTTCTAAACTCAAGAATAACTAAGTATATATTTCAAAGATTCTATATCATTTTAATTATGACTAACATCTCATAATGAAACAAGCACACCCAAATATCCAAGGCCCCACTAGGAACATAGGTTTTTATTTTGGAAAAGCATGTGGATATGGACCGCCCCCAACCTAAGACTAAGGAGGCATCCAGTTAATAAAAATAAGAAGTGAAACAACATCCGCCTAGAAATGCCCAGTACATGCATCTCTGAAACACAAAGTCGACAGTCATAACACCACCTTCCTCCACTAATCCATTCTGAGGAGTATCAACACAAGTGGTCTAATGAAGGTTGCCATTTTAAAGCATGAATAACAGAAATTGTTCAAAACATATTTTTTAGCATTATCACTCCTCATACTTTGAAGAAACATGTGAAAATCTTAAATGTAAAAGTATCTCTATCATAAAAGGCATTTAAATGAGAAAAATAACTTAGGAGCTGTTTTTTTCACAAATATAACCAAGTGGTTCATGAATAATCATCAACAAAAGTGACAAAGTATCAAAAACCTTAGTTCTACGTAAATCGATTATTGATCCCACACATTTGAAATGGACTAATTCTAAATGAAGTGCACTTAGTCGTTATTAACGCTAGGACTAGAAACGAAGATGATGATGCTTGAAAATCTCTGAGTAAGACTCAACCCAAAGATGACAAACCCAAAATCACATAAGACACAACTTTAATAAGAAAATATAGGATGATCAATCATAATGTAACCTATAAAGAAAGAGCATGGTGATTGCATCACAGACTAAGGATGTAGAGAATCCTGTATTCTTACATTCTCTACCAATAATCTACTTTCTCATAAGATCCTCAAAGAGAAAACTGTGAAAGGAAAGAGATATAAATATTTAAGTGCCTGAGTTAATTTTAACATATATCAAAATTAAAAAATTAGGTAAACTCAAGATCATGGATAAAATGAATATGGAGGAAAATTAGTTTAACCTAAAGAACACATGTAAATAGTCCTCAAATTATGTCTTAGGTAATATTACATGTCTGGCATAATATAAGTGTGTTCTTAGTATTTTTGAAAATCATACCAAGGTTAAAATGGTAAGATTTAATACAGAACAAAGGTATAATTCATACATAAGAGGTTAATATATGAATCGATAAGTTGATGTGTAAATGGAATGAAACTGAAGGACTAAATGCAAAAAGTAGATATGAGTCCAAATTGTGATAGACAAATTACGGTCTTTAAGCCGTGACTGGGGGGAAGCACTTCAAATACGGTCTTAGAGATTAGGAGTTTTCATTCGTTGTAGCAGATTTACCAGCCAGGAGAGGAGCAAGAAGTTCAACACTTCATTTCCAAAAAGGATCTCAACAAGTAAAGAAAAACAGTGAAGTTTGTCTTGGCGCCCTTGAAGATTAAGGCATGGAAATTTTCTATTTGATGTTAGAAATTAACTTAACTCTCTTTTTGTTCAGTATTTAATAGAAAACTTTAATCTAAGTACTAAAGGTGTCATATTGTTGTTGTTTTGTAGTTTCTTTGTTTAAATGGTTTTGATTTCGGTTAAAAGATTTTCGCTGAGTACCCGGCCAAAACTTGAAGCATTTTATGTTTTTACTGAGATTCCCTACAGACCAGCGTAGAGTGCATGCCTAAAGGTAAAGCTCCGCCTAAAGGAAAAACTAGCGCCAGTGGACCTAAGACCCCTTCGAGAGTCACACGCTAGGCGTAGGATAATTAAGCATAAAATTGGATTGGCGGAGGATCCAACAAGTGGAAATTTGTAAAAGGGTCGTGACATGTATATGAATTATACATAAAAATGCGTCATACCCACAGCCGACGATCCCTTGGCTACTGGTCGATATCGTTCGCCTCTTAATTGCTAATGATTAAGAACAATATAAGAAGTTTCAATAATATATAATTGTATACCCATTTGAGACCTGATAGTGAATGAATAGGTACCGCCCTGCCTCAGTAGGCGCGCATAACACTTCAGACATGCCACAAGACCTCCAGCCATATCAGCAAACATTTACAGTTTACGAATGCAGACTTCGATTACGCGTGGCAATGTCTCCGTCAAATACGGCTAAGACCTCCACTGTGGCCACGACATCCTTCACACGGGGCACACGCCTCGTCTCAAGACTGCATCAGACTTTCGCACCTATTGTGGTTGGTTCTTCTCATTCATTGTTTCACGCTAAATATACACAGAAAACATTTATATGATAAGAACTTAAATAATGAACATGTGGTTAGCAACTCGCTTTATGTTTTGTACTGTAACGCACGTACTACAAAGATCTCTGCTCGAACTCCTAGTGAGATATGGAAACTTGTTATGGTGAAGAATTTAGGTTATATGAAAACTTTCTGATATAGATCACACATGTGAACTTTGATAAATCCATTTGAAAGGAGATGTATACGATCCACCCCCTAAGTAATGGTCTGTTATCTGCTTTCTTGCCTAAGTTATGTTTAGCATTGGTGTTTAATCCATGAAGGTATCAAGAGGATACATCCGGTGCACTCCGCATCAACAGGCTACCACATTAATGGGGAGTCTACTTGATGGTGGTATTTAGATTTTTAGTTTTTGTAATGTAAATGTAAGTTTTTGTATTAGGAGCTTGTGTAAGTACAAGTAACGGACTTTAGGCAATGTATATACAAGAAAGTTTAAATACCACTATGGCTTGTCATTTTAATAAGTTTTATTTCCCATTATGAAATGCATGAAATGGGCCCACCAATGTTGGAAAATCAGGTAAAGGAGTCCCAACTCCGTGTCAAGGCTTCCTTTCTTCGCCTACAGTTGTATGGCGTGATAACATATGACTTATGATCCATCTACCGTGAGCGATATGGAAGTTGAAAGTCAGATCGAAGGTAGAGAGTATGCTAGAATTACATGTCATGTGATATGTGGCTCCAGAATCAATGACCCATTTAGAGAACGAAGAAGAGACAAGACATTTATTCGGGTTACCTAACTCAGAAATAGGAGTAATTGGAGTAGATGGAGACTTCAATGATTCCTGATACAAGTGGAACATGGTTACTTCTTCTCAGAATGAATCGACCGACCTCGACACTTAATAGGTGTTTACATGAGTAGACAAAATCACGATTCTGACTCTATCACTTCTTACGGTCTCGTATCACATGTCCAGGCTTATGGTAGTAATAACAAACAACTCCTCCAGAGCTTGCCCCTCTAGAGTTACTGTCGGACAACTATTTCTGTATTGTTGCTTTTCTAACTCACCAATGTTCTGACAAACAAGGGCACTACTCATTTGGGCAAGAGGAGGAATAGGTGATGAGATCTATATACAGAGTATCATGCTAAATGTTTCTTAGAAAAATGAAATCTCAAGGCTAGACAAAATATGTGCCTTAACATAATCATACTTCGAAGGAAGGGCGGCTAAGAAACCTATCACTGCCATCTTTTCTCGTTGAGCTTGCTGAACCTTAACATCTGGACTAAATGGTAATAGTGTATTCACTTCCTCGTATGTCTTTTTATAGTCCATGAAGAGTTCCGTAAGAGACCGATTTTGTTTCTCAGTGATATAAAAAGCTCTACATACATCAAATATGCTAGAAATATCCCCTTTTCTAGGAACACATGTACCCAACATTCCATTGGGCCCCTTAACAAATTCATAGTGATTAATGAGGGTGAGTACCTTACCGTCAATGGAATTACAAATTTGTAGGAAGAGACGGGCATCATCCTCCAACAATCGCTCCTTCGAATCATCAGTAGGAGGGTCCTTAATAAGATGGTTGGCCATACAAATGCTCTTCAAGTAGAGGCACTGCTTTCATCTGTCCAGCACTTGGGACTAACTGGGCTTTGTCCTCCATGATTTTGAGACATCATCTGGATCTAATTGAATAAATAGGTTTCTTATCTACTGAACTACTCATTTTGAGGTCAAAGACAAGAAATCAAGGTTAAAGGACACTTTCAAAAACCAAACGTATAGAAACCCCTGACAAACCCTAGATCCTGCAACAAAAGATCTCAAAAATCCCCAAAATAGTTGGAGTATGGTAATATAAATCCACCCCTGGCCAGGCTCCCGGGAGGAGGCAAACCTACGCGCCAGGCCGCTTGAGGTTGGACAAGCTACACACGAGGCGCGCAAGCATGGGGGAACGCGCAGATGACAAAAATGGTGTGTGTGGCTTACGCTCTGTGTTTCCAACCATCGGACTTAGAGGTGAGGCTTGTCGATAATTGGTGCTCCTCCCCGTGCCAGTGGTGACGTCCCGCTGCCCTCGAGATGCGTGTTTCAAAAAACACACCCCCTGTCGCCGAAATTGGAATTTCTCCAAAAAAACATTCTCAATTATGAGTCCTAGGCTTTGATATCATGTAGAAACAAGGAGGAAGAATTCCTTGTGATTTTTCATTGATCCATCATGTGCAATGTTTTTAAAGGCGAAAGTATAACGCAAGACGTTTTTGTGTCTGTGAGGCGAGGCGTAAGCCTTTTGTGATGAAAAACATAATTTAATAATTACTTTATAATATATTAAAAATAAAATAAAATAACATAAAACTACTTCCACACTTCATAAAGAACCATAACTTGCTCAAACAATAATACATTAAAACTACCAACATAGTTCCAAAACCATAAATTAGAAAATGAGTCAACATAGCATTAGTTCCAAACTTTTAAAAAACTTAAACTGTTTGTACCGGTTTCTAAACCCTAAATCATTCTTCAATGTCAACATCATCATCATCATCTAATCAGATCAATAGTAGGAAAATTTCCCACTATCAAATCTTCTCATTTCATCCAAATCTCATCTTCATGAATTCGTGATAAATTGAAATTCTTTTCTTTGCCTTTGCCTCCCACTTGAACCTAGCATAAAGTATTAAATATGTATAAACATTATAAGTTCATTATTAAATTAATCAAATTTATGGCTTAAGTTTTGAGTACTTACTTGCTAATTCATTATGTTTTCTTTTGTAGAATTTTGAAAAAACCATGTTATCAAGTGATGCTTGAGTCTCTTGGTCTTTGAATGACACAACTCTAATAGCATCTACATTAAATAACTCATTATCTTCAAGCCAACAAAGATCAAGCAGGAGGAGGGGATCTTCTTTCTCTGTAATTCAGTTATCATTTGAATCAAACTCATCCACCAAAATCAGATCAATATTTTGTTTCTTTTGTAGACTTCGCTCTCTCAATCTAGTTTTGTACCTTTCACGCACTATTGCATTCAACCTTTTATGTTCAAGCCTATTTTTCATTTTTTGTATGCATCTACAAATAATAAAATAAATAAATTTGTGTTAAGATGAAATGGAAATTCTCTAATATTGTAGTAGAGAAAAAAAGGTATGAATAAGAAGCATCAAGAGATATTACCGATTCAAATGTACTCCAACTTCTCTCACATCTCAAAGCATTATAAGTAAGGCTAAGGACTCGAAGAACAAACTTTTGCAACTTTGGTGTTGAACTCCCAAAACGCATCCACCAACTTGTAGGACTTCTTAATTTTTTAGATTCAATTGCAATATGGCTTCCAAAATCACCATTTGCTTGGTCATATGAGTCCAATTGAATGTCAGCTTTTAAACGATCTTCAAAACCAAACATCCTATCCTTGTATTCCTATAATCCTTTTCTCACCCCATCCACATTAAAGAACTTATCTTCATACCGCAATTGAGGATTAAGATAACAACCCGTTGCATGTAAAGGTCGAAGAAGTTGTGGTGTCCATCTTGCATCTATTTTTCTCCAAATTGGGCTATATTTTCTCTCCACGCCCTCACAGTTAAATGCAATCTTCTCTTTAACTGAGTCCATTAACTCATAAATATAACTAATGGCTGGTCTTTCCTCTGAATCAACCTATCTCAAAACATAAACCAATGGAATAGTGGTCTTTATGCAAAAAGGCAAGATGAGGCCAAAAGTTTGGATCAAAAATAAATATCTCTGAGCTTTAACACCTTCGGGTTTTTTGGCCCATGTGCTTAAACACCATTTTTCTGAGGAGAACATTGCTTTCGCTTATAAATACTTTAAAGAGTAAGAAATGAAGTAGAAAATCGTTTAATTGTTGGATGAATAAGTTCATGATTTTTAGTAAATGTTCTCATCAAGCTAAGAACCCAAGTATGTCCATATATAAACTTTACAACTTGTCTAGCTTTAGCAAATGTATTAGCATGAACATTTAGCTTCCCAATATCCTCCAACATCAGATCTATACAATGAGCAGCACAAGGTGTCTACCACAATCTGCCTCGTTTCTCCATAAGCCTTATCCCAATATCTTATATAATCATTTATTATCACGATGACTTGCAACAACATTCTCCCTACTCAATTTCTTCTAAATCCATTTCATCAAGATATTTGTACATCAATTCCCCATTTTTTATTGAATCAGATGCATCAATTGATTTCAAAAACCAAGTTCTAGTGGGACTATGCACCAAAAAATTGCTAAGACATCTACTATTTCCATTTGTTCAACCATCTGACATAATTGAACATATATATTGTTTCCTAAATGACATAGTTGAACATCCATATTGCTTCCAAGCTTTTTAATGTTCTTCCATCATATAATTACATCATGCACCTCTTCTTTGAGAATCCATTTTCTCAATTCATGCAAAGATGGAGGCTAAAACTCGCCCAAATTTCTGCAACAGCATCAAACTTACAGGGAACCAATAGGAATTTCTATGTAATAATGAAAGGAGACCTTTGAATATATAAAACACTGTTCTTTCATAGCACTTCCATCCTTTCTTCTTACTTTCACTTTAGAATTCTAGTGTCTTATCTAGTCATGAAGTGGTAAATTTATCCATGGGTCCCCTAGGTATAGGTTCTCCACCCCCACTTACACTCCCACTCCGCTCCTAATTCCCACCTAATGTCCCCTGCTGTTTTAGATGTTGAGCTACCATGCATCAAGTTGACTCCATACCAATTTCTTGAAGCAATTCATTTATTTTTATTTTTTGTTCCTTGAAATTGGTCAATGCCACTTTGCATTCCAATCTAACATCTTCACTAACTTTGTTGCATGGTTTCATATCATGATGAGTTCCGGCTCATATATCCTTTAAGAAAACGAAAATTCATGGCCATAATTTCATACTTTCCATATAAGAATATCATTGAAGACTTTATTCAAAATTCATCATTAATAGGAGACTTTCGATGGGGCTTAAAGTCCAATTCTTAAGAGAATAGGGAAAGAGAGGAGGTCTATGGAGTTGTCTGAGGATTTGATGAGAAAGCTCTGTAACTGTATGAGGTATGGCAAAGCCCTGATTCAGATAAAAAATCAAGGATCACGATACAGGTTAAGGTTTTTCTTTCTTTTTCTTTATTTGAAAACAAAACAATTAGTTAGTGTTTGGAATGTATATTTGGGAGTTTTTAATTTTATTTTTAATGTTGATCAGACTTTGTGAGGCGCACTCCCCACTGGAGTAGCTGGGCAAAGGGACACTTTACGCTTTCACGCCTCAACAAGAAGGTACTCAGGTTATTCACTTTTTTGGGATGCCCTCACGTTACTTTTTGACCGCTTCAGCTTCAAGGCACGCCCCATAAAATGCTTGAAAACACCATCACGGTATACAAAAGATCTCTATAATAGTGTTTAATCAACTTTTCCTAAATTATTATACAACTCTGGTATAGACAAGTTTCCTAACTGTTTGCATCTCAGAGTAGTAAAGTAGAGCAGGTGTTGGTACTATTGTCCTTGATGGTAAAAATGATTAGTCTGAATCCATCTTGCCACCCCTTGTAATAAATCTTTAAAGGTTCTAGATCTTAGCTTGTATATGCAAGATCTAATAAAACTCTTTTCATAGTCAAGTTCTAAACTTAGCCATAAGCTCTCAAACTTTAACCCGAACTAACTTAAGCTCTTAAACTCAAGAAGCTTCACCTCATTGCCAAATTTTATATCCTAATTCTTTTCTTCTAGAGCACTCACTTACATTACAACTCAAACTTCAGATAATATATTTAATCCTTCTCAAGCTTCATTTATTGGGTCGACATCAACTAAAAAATCCTCTACATCTAACTCCCAATGAAGTTTTTGCAGATTAGTCAACTCCTTTCATAGTCAAGTCTTAAAATCACAAGAAGTTCCCCAAACAAACAAGTTTATTTGCCTATACACCCAAATAAGTCATCATACTCAGCTAATGCAAAAATTTCTATGTAACGCCACAACTTGAACCAAAAATCGCACAATGAAAAGTAGCCTTCATAATAAAACCAGATTTTGGTCGTTTTGTTAGAGTATAATCTGATTTTGTATGTCTGTTTGAATTATTTATTATCATCATAGCTCCTTATGTCATCATCACAAAGGTTTTTCTTACTATTCAAATCAATCATTATTATGTTTTCCTCTTATCTTCTTTTGCTTTTACTTAATCACTATTCACGTCACTTCATCCATTATTCAATTTATTGTAGAAGCCATCATCATCACTAACACGGATATTTATCATCAAATTTTTGTAAATAAACTTATTATTTCTGTGATGAATCTTTCACTCTAATTACTGATTTCATCTCCACATTAGGTTCTTTGCTTATACATTAGTACCTTTGACAAATGCTTCAATTTCCTAACTTTAATATGAGTTGCACTTTAAAGAGTAGTTGATAAATAAACAAAAAATTTCAAATCAAATCAGGTGTACAATACATAATATTTCACTAATTGATGCTTCACCCATGCAAACATACAACGGTGGTCTTAAAAAATTTATGCTGACAACTGTTGATTTCAATCTCAATCTGCAAGAAAAAGAAACTAGTAGGTCAATTGAAGAATGTTCTTTTCTTCTTCTTTTTTGCTTGGTGTATGGTTATATATATATATATATGCTGGAGAGAGAGATAAAACTTGCATGGAGGGAAGGTATATTTTACATTAGATAATACAAAGCCGCATTGAATTTATTTTTTTTCTTCAGGATACAGTAAGGTCTCCTGAGCAAGAAATATAGATTTACTGAATATAAACTGCAATTTGACTTGCATGCATGGGTGAAGAGGGTAAATTTCTATAAATACAAATAAAAAGGCAAAACATCTCAATCAGGTTTTCCTTTGGAAGGAGGTTTCTTATGTTAAGAAATGTATGGATTCAAATATACTGACAGTTTCTCTAGTCCATTGAGGAAGTGGCAAGAAAGAAGGCCCATGGAGAAAGAAGAAGGTCATCAGAATCCAGCCGTCCTAAGTCTAAGAGCATAGACTGCATTCAAACTAGTCAACGGTGGAAAATGGAATGGATTACTCAAAACAGAAAATGGACTAAATCTCGCTCTCATTCTTAATCTCAAACTGAAATTTGGCTGCTATGTCAAAGGTTCCTGAGATGCAAGATAGAACCAAGATTCGAAGTATAACGATGAGAAACTCGCTTGACATGTTTCGACGGTGCTTTATTCTGCACTCAGTCCGGTAAGAAGATATGAGTAACTTTGGGGAGTCTGATGGAGAACCAGATTCCATTTGGAATTCCTGAGGTTGATCTTTGAAGGAGTTAAGCAATTCAAAGATGGTTCCACAACAAAAGATATGATAAATAGATTCGTGACTGACAGGAATAAATACTACCGCAGGGGTATGGGCAAGAGGGGCTCCCCACCCCAGAGTCCTCTGGTTTCTATTGGAAAAATAAAGCAGTCGTGCAAACGTGGGAATTAAGGAAAAAGAACCCATACGTGGTTGTAATGTCTAGACCGTAGAGCAATGGAAAAATCAGATAACTTGCCTGATACTATGAAAAAACTAGTCTTATATATTATAAATCAGAAATTATAAAAGGGCAAAGAGTCTGAGAGGTTTATACTATACAATCCTCTAAGAAAATACAAATTACAATCCTAAAAATACAAATTATAATCCTAAAAATATAAAATAAATCTAACAAATAAATAATCTAACACTTATAAACTTATTTCATTTTACCGTATTTTGAATTACACACCCATCTGAAGCAGAAACATACATAATGTCCCTAAGGGCATCTGCCTCTTAGAGGCTGTGTTAGGATTAACGGCCTCCAGTTCTGAAGACCAATAATAAGACGGTTCTCGTCTCAAAAAGGTTATGCAGATCCCTCAAATCGGGATCCGGCTGTATCAGCTCCCAGTCAGCCAAAAGGAGTCGGGAAAGGGTCCAACGTAATCATGAGCCTAGCCTACCTCCTGGGGCTAGGCTAGATTGACTAGCCCATTACGATCCGAGAAAAAACCCCAAGCAATTACGATTCACTCTGCAATTTTTTCTACACGTCATGAGGTTTCTGACAGACATTTCTTTCTGAATCCCAACTCCTTCCTGTGTCCCAAAACCTTCTCCAAATAACCATCGATGAATTCACGCACACCAGGTGTTTGAAACATTTTAGCCTATGAAATGTGCTCTAGAAGGCCCAGATGACTACGCAGTCACTTTTTATATATGTTTCTGCAGCCTCATTAATGATGGACAGATGCCAAGGACCTAAGATCAAGGCACATTCTTCTGCAATCTTCTTGTAAAGAAGAGGTGGGGCCCGACTCTTCACGCGATCGCCAATAACTTGGTAGATCCTACTATATATCAAGAAATCGAAGTTCTTATTCGGAAACACTGCTACAATAGATTGAATAATTATATGAATTATGCCCTTTACTACCGTTGCACCGCTCCAGGGAGTTTGATAGCTTTCGTTGCTGCTCTTTGGATGCTGTATCTTCTTATGATGACCTACTTCTGCCTCTTCCATCCATAAATCCTAAATGAGTACGGTAATATATTTAAATTATGACTTTTATGTGTTTTTTTTTCTGTTGGTGTGTGTATGATAAGAGCAATAAAGTATGTAATAATCTGAATGTGTTTTCTCGTTTGAGAATAAAGATTATTGTATGACTAGAGAAATAAAGAAAAAGAATTGGGAAAAGTAGTTTCCCTACATTCATACAAAAATATTTGTACATGATGAAAAAAGTAACATAGGAGGATTAGTAGTACATTGTAATACTCTTAAAAAACAATTGTGGTTAGGTTTAAAAGTCAAATATGCAAAAAAATTTTTAAATTGCTCTTTTGTTATGGTAATAGGATGCGTGATATTATAGTAGATACAAAATGTTACATAGTAAATATCTATTATCAGTATTATGTCATATTTACTACCATAAATGCCTCTCACCTATTACATAAAAGAGGGGCAATTTGGAGATATTTTAGGCATCTTTGACTTTTAAACTAAACAACAATTATTTTTAATAAAGATGTCGATCCCCTCTATTTTACTTTGTTCATCACTTATGTACAAAATTTTTTTTTTATGAATTAGTAAACTATTTTCCCTAAAGAATTTTAATGTGATTAATTGTGAAGTTCCATCATTGGCTTTTATGCATGCACTATGTATTAGTCTTTTATTTCAAGGTGATTTGATTAAAAGACCTTTGAAAAATTAATTTCAAATCTAATCTTTCTAATTAATTTTTTACCATATTTTTATAAAATGTCTTCATTATTTTCTTGTATATGGGACTTTCATATTGGAAAGGTATATTTCATATTATAGATAAACAACCAAAAACATACTCAATTTATGTTTTTTTCTATTTAAGAATAAGAAAAGGTTTTTGGTGCTTTGGAAATGCCTTAGGATTTTAATTCTGAAATCGAAATTACTCTAATAGGACTTGCATGGTGAAGAGGGCAAATTTCATAACAAATAAAAACAAATCATTCTCAATCATGGTTTTTCCTTCAAAAAGGCAAGATTCTGTGTTTTATTGAAAAATATAGATGAAAGTTGAATAAACATTCCTATGTCAAAGAAATAATTCAGATTAATGAAACAAAGTTTATTTGGGTGCTAGACTTATAAGGTGAGGGAGGGTATATTTATATTACATGAGACTTGGTAATGGGTGAAGAGAGCAAATTCTGTAATAAATAAAAGCAAAACATCCTCATGTTTTTCTTTCAGGAATTATGGAAAAAGGTTTTATGTTTAAGAAACAACATCTGTAATCACATATATTCCTGTTGAAAGAAACATGTTAGATTTAACTATGAAGCTGCCCAATAGGGACTTGCAAGATGAGGAGGGTATATTTCATATTATGAAGAGACTTGCATGGTGAGAGACCACAATCTTCAGAATAAATAAAAAGCAAAACATTCCCAATCATGATTTTCAGAATATGAAAAGATTTCTTATGTTTAAGAAATGGCTAGATTCAATTGAATAAATATTCTTATGCTTAATTTAATGAAGCTACCTAATAGACTTGGTGTAAGGTGAGGAGGGTATATTTCTTATATATATTATGCATGAGACTTGCATGACATGGGAGCAAATTCTGCACAAAATAATTAAACGGCAAAACATCTTCAATCATGTTTTTTTGCTTTAGGAACATGGAAATGTCTCCTAGTGTTAAGAATAAGATAGATTCAATTAAATAAATATTCCTTACGCCAAAGAAATGCATTTATTTAATTGAATGAAGTTACTCAAAAAATTTATTTATTTATCAAAACTCTTGAATTTTATAAGTACTTATGATAGTCTTTTCAATAATTTCAGCTATTATAAGTGCTTGTGTAGTAATACAGTCAAACACTTTAAAATAATGTATAAACGCTTTTTAAAATATGTATTCAAATTATTAAATAGTTTATTAAATAAAGTACTTATGACATAAACTCTCATCTAATAAACTTTTTATAAAATAAGTGCTTTTAATTTAAACTGATTACATTAAACAATATATATATATATATATATAGAGAGAAATATATATATATATATATATATATATATATATCATGAAACCATGATAAAAATAAAATAGCAAAGTCACTATATATCGAAAAACATATATCATTCAAATGTAATCTCTTGTACAAAAAATAGTTACGAACCATTATCTCTATATCTTACTTATTTCTCAAGATGCATCAAAGAGATTATAAAACTAAAGATTCTAGGTTTCTTTTTTTTCTTCAGTGAAATATTTGGGATTTTTATAAATGGGTAACATGGTGTACTGTGAACCCATATTTATTTGTGGCGTGATCGAGGCAAAAAGCCCTTGGGCTTTGATAGCGCAAGGCGCATTTGAGATACTTCGCTTTTTTAAGCCGATACAGCACTTACTTCCATTATAAATAAAATTATATATCTCACTAAATATTGTGTATAATTTTTATCTAATAATAACATACAATAAATTAAAGAACATCAAACATAAAAAATCAAAATCACTTGTACTTCCCATCATCACAAACATAATTTTCTTAGGATTATTTTCCTTAACCTAGGATATTTTTTTTAATGCAACCTACAAAATACAAACATGAGAATCTATATTTCTTGTGATTTTTTTTCCTATTTTATATTTTTTTTAAAAAATTACTCATTTTTTTAAAAATAATATTTTTTAAATTTGTTTATAATTTTTCTTTTCTTAATATTTTTCAGAATTCTTTTCTCCTATTTTTTATATAATTTTCAAAATTCTAATTTCATTTTTATATATTTTTAAATTGTTTTCAATTCTTTAATTTATTTCCTACTTTTTTTTTCCTTGTTTCAACCTACTCATTTTTTATATAATTTTTTCAGAATTTACTTTCTACTTTTTTAGATTTTCCCTTTTTTTACATTATTTGTCATAACAAACAGCTTTGTCACAGATTATCGATTTTAGGCTTTTTAAGATTTTTTAACCTTTATATAAACTTCTCCATTAAACTTATTGAAATAAGCTAAAATTAGCTTATAGGGAGGTCAGTGTTATTTATAAGCTCTTCAAAAAACCTATAATTTTTATCAAAATGACTCATGTGAGAAGATAAGCTTAAATAAGCTGTAAATAAGTTCCTAAACCACACCCTTTAATCTTAATTATTCGATTATGTTTCATGTTTTGTATTTTTTTATAAATTTGAATTCCACTCTAATCTTGAAATTTCAAATTTGAAAATGACTTGCTAATAATAATTTATAATATTGACTTGGAGTTTTGATTATACTTCACAAATTTAGTATTAATTAATTAAAATATTAACACGTCCATTCATTTATTTACAGGATGCTGCTGCTGACTCACATACTGACAGAGTTGGTGATCCATCCATAGAGAAGCAGCAGCAAGAAAGGAGTGAGCGTGCGGCGAGAATGACGGCGGTCGATCAAGTAGGAACAGCTATAAACTGGTCCTAAAGCAGGGAGGAGCATAGGATCAAACATTGCTGAAGTAAGTTGTAGGTGAAAATTACAAACGAGTCTCACAAATTGCAAAAGATCATCAAACTGATACTGATCTCAAACTGAATGGCTGGGCATGCCGAAGGTTCCCAGATGAAGATGAAGAAGACACAGGATTCTGAGAAGTTCTAAGGAACCAAAGGTATTTACTGGTCCTTACCACCATGACAAACCCCATCTTCGCAGGTGAAACGATCAAGCCTCTGTGCGCCTCAAAAAACAAGAAGGATAAGATGAACCAGGACATCAAGATCTATACAAGAAAATTAAAAGTAATATCGAGGCAGTGAGGAGGCCATGATAGCAGTACGAACAAGATAGATGATGAGAAAGTCGCTGGATGATGTGTCGGGATGGCTGTTTTATCCTACAATTCATCCGCAGCTGCACAGACGATATGAGTAACATTAATCTTAAAGATCACCAAATAAGTTTGTGAGCTGGACTGTCTGCTGGAGAACCAGCTCTTTGAAAGTCCTGAGGTTGATATTTGACGTCGAAATTCAAGCATGGTTCCACAATGAAAGATATGATTAACAGATTCGTGACCGGTTGGTGAACGGAATACAGCCGGCGGCGGCGGACGACAGAAGGCTCTTCAACTCCTCGATTGAGCCCTCATCTCCAACTCATGCAAAGGCCTCTGCAGCGGGTGCGATGATCCGACGAAAATAAAAACCCTAAACTGGAGCACGCAATCGGCAATCTTTTTCTACGCATCGTCATGGAGCTAAAGACAAGTGTGATCTTATCTCAAACCATGAACAAATTCCTGACAGACATCTCTTTCGAATTTTACTTCTTCCTGGCTGCCTGAAACTTTCCCACCACGCCATCGATGACCTGCACATGTACTGTGTGGTTGAACATATTAGTCATGAAATGTGTCTAGAAGACCCAGATAGACTATGCGGTCACTTATTGCATACGCTTCCTTGATACAGCCCCATCGGTCACCCTGACGATGTGAAGGAACTCAGATCTAACCGCATTCTCTGCAAGCGTCTCGGCAGTGATGAAGAGGTGGCCCAAATTTCAAGTAGATCTCCCATGGGATGTTTGTAGATTCCGAAAGTTATGAAGGTGTCAGAATTAGTATTCAGGAGCACTACGAAAAGCTTGTGAATGCTTGGCTTGGTGAATGCACTCAATGGTATCACAACCTTTCCGTACCCAGAGCGTGCCATGGCGCCGCTGCTGTTACTTTAATCACGCCTATATCTTGTTGCTTTAATTCAGACTTACTACAATAAAATGTATCCTCGTAAATGGTAATGTTATTTAGTAATTATATATCACTTCATGTAGCTTTTTCTTCTTGTGTGTATGATTAAATAAATAAAGATGTATAAATTGTTAATTTCTATACATGGATGATTTGTTTTTTTCCCTTTTTTCGTGTGTTTTGGTTTGAGAAATGGAAGATTGCATGATTAGACAAATAAACATCTATTGTTAACTTGCAGGGGAAATGTCACAAAATGTTATACTTTTTTTATTTATGAAAAGATCATAGATAGCAGTGTGGGAATAGCACAAACTGATTGATTAGAGAATGTTGGAAACAGTCAACCTCAACTTTGTATGTAATAGGAAAGGTGTTAAGGTTATGGTATTCTCTTTCTATAAATCCTCCTATAATATTGGATCTCATGAAATCAAGGAGAATAAACTATTATATCTCCTATAATTGTGAAGAATACTTTTGTATAAATATACCTCGTAATCTTAATGATATACAAAAAAATATTTTCTTCAAGAGTTTGTATGATACAAAGCCAGTCTCGATTTCCTTTCTAGTTTCCATATAGAATCCAAACCTTTTCTCAGCTTTCTTTGATCCTATTGGTACCATTTGGTGAAACGATTTCTTCATCAAATTGTGGTTCTTTGAATTTTTTAATTTGTTTATGTTATGCTACAGATCATATTATTTAATCTACTTGATCAAGCTTTGGGCTTGATCTTTGTTCCTCTTCTATTTGCTTTCTATCGTGATCGATTCATCCTCTAATAATCTAGAAACTCATATAGGGAAAGAGGTGAAGGGTTGATCCTACTGGCTCGCTCATTCCAACTATAAGATATGTCCTCTTTATCATCTTAACTATTTGATGGTACTAACTAAGACTGAGTGGTCTTGAATCCCCATAATAAGATCCTGGGTGAAACTGGGTTTTATTTCCGTAGTAAGATGGCACCAAAAGACAACACTTGGAGGAATATGACACATGGGAGGATCGAGAACTGTATGGTCAACTAAGCTCTCGATCACATGACTAAGGGACATTAGGTCACTTTTCCTCCGCTTATCTACCGCTAAGGAGATTTCAGGCCGCAAACAAACCCCCGCTTCGCCCAAGATGCTTCAAAGGCTTATATTGTGAGGTAAATGGCGTCCGGGCCAAAATGGAGGTTCCCCTGCGTATTTTACTTTGGAAAAACTACAAAATTTATAAGGTGAGTTTACTTATCAGCCTCGCATTTCATGGAGTGTACCGGATATTGAGAGGTATACTTACAATGGTTAACTCTCAACGACATGTATGTTTTCTCAATGGGTCTCGATTCCCATTTGGATGGGGTTCATGGTTGTAACGCCCCAAAAATACCCTAGAATTTTTATAATAAAACATATCTTATAATTGAGCCAATCTAGTATTTTTCTGGAATTGCTAAATGAATATTGGATTAATGATTATATGCTAAAATGAGAAATTTATTGAACTTAAATAAACCTGGTTGAAAAAGAGAAAATATGGAAATTGTAAAACGGGACCTAAGGGTCAATTGTCAATAAGTTTATATGTCTAAGTGAAATTAGGAGAAATAATGAAAGGTACACAGAGGACTTAAACTAAGAATAATAGAGAAATGGAGGGACCTAAATACAAAAAGAAATAAAGAAAAATGAAGAAAAAAATCAAGGAAATGGCATGTGGCATGAAAGATAGGGAGGAGGTTTCTCCTTTAAAATACGATTAAGAGGATCCATAAAAAAAAAAAGGAAAGGGAAAAGAGGAGGGAGAGGTTGAAAACTATATATCTGAGAGGAGAGTTAGAAAGAGAGAGGCCTCTATTCCTCTCTAGGATTTCTTCTCCGACGATCGACCACTTCTGGCTCCCAAGCAAGAGGGAAAGTCCTTCCGTGACAAGAGTTGCAGTAGAGATCAGAAGGAGTTTCATAAACTCCAAGAGTGTGGGCCGATCAGGAGGAAAAGCCAACCTAGATTGAGATTCAGAGGATTAAATCAAAGTGCAAAGTTTTTCGGTTTGTTCTACCTAATTTCATTCCTGTTTCAAGTTTTTGCATGTTTGTTATCTCGAATTCCTTATTTTTGTTTCACAGTGTTTTGGTAGTTTACCAACTAAATCTGAAATGATTATATGAAATGAAATATTATCTTGAAAATGCCGAAACTAAATGAATATGAATGATAAATAGAATTTGTAAATCTAATCTCATTCCATTAAGGACATCTTGAATTGAATCGACATCGAATAACCGTCGGGCGATGCACTTAATCGATTCACAATTTAAGGCACTTTAAATTGGCCTAATGTCCTACCGGCAGTGATGCACCAATCGGGCATCCGCTGCGGATGGCGAGTGGTATTATGATACCATGCTCTGTGTGCACTAACCGCATCCGTCATGACGGGAGACCGAATTGTTAAATGTGTACATACTCGAACAGATAATAAGGATGGATTCATTAAACTTAATCCGTCGAATGTGAATTGAATAGTCAAAGGAAATACAACTTAACATTGACTTAATGTAAATGGATTTTATGTATACGCTTAAATCTCATAAATTGAATTAATTGAAATTGCTGTACTTGAAAATGCATGTCAGGATATAATAAATGATCAGAAATGAAAAGCATGCGAAAATGAATATATATATGAGTATACACTGATATAATAGGTATGGTTTTAATGTTAAATGCATGTCAAGTTAAATTGAATATTGGAATAGAATCGTCCATATAGAACCACTAAGCATGAAAATGCTTAGCGGTAGTCTTATCCATGCAGGTTTTGAGACAGGAAGGAAGACAGATCGTGGAAGAGTCATATAGAGAAGTTATATGTATAAGTATATATCACTCTACCATATGCATATTTCATTTCCTTTTAAACATGGATATTTTGTGAACAAAATAGTTGAACTCTAAATTAATGTTTCGCTTAATGTTTTTAGAAAGGTATAGAATGCCTTCATTGTAATTGCATTTTGTGAAATAAATGCTGCATGTGCTCTCCTATTAGAAAAATGCTTCCATAATTGAAAACCCTTAAAACTTAAAAATGATTATAAAATAAACTGTTTCTGATAAGATAAATGAAAACGCTGAGTAAAACCGGCTCCGGCTTGAATCTCCACTCCTTCCTGCACACTTTTTGGAAAAGAAAACTTAATAAAATGTAAAATAAAAGAATTAAACTAGCATCCCCGTGGTTTCAATGATTCACAACTCGGCCTAGCCGACCTCGAGGGAAGTTTGGTGAGTTCTTCACAATGGCTAAAGTTCTTACACTACCTTCCCACCCATGTGTTGCATATACATGTTCAGGTTTAGGCAAATCGCCAAGATGCTTATGCTTCGTATAACATCAAATCGAAGGAGCCAGGTTATGGCTATCTCAAAATCTAGTGCTCGCCTGACCAAGAAAGGTGTTCGTAAGGTACTCATCGTAAAGACGCAGAGACCACATGAGATACTATGTTTTAAGCCCATGGTTATCCCTGGATTGGCATCCCAGGCAGGCAGATGGTGTCTCCCTGTGCCCCTCACAACCCCATGATAAGAGGGTTTCGCCCCAAGAGCCACCTAGTCACCGCTTCGATTTGCTGCCAAGAAAAGGTGACAACTCGCCATTAATCTTCCTTTTTGCCGGACATAGTGCTCGATAATTGACACGCAGGGCACTCGCTATAAGGATTCTGAGTATTGTGTCGTGTTTAGCCATTTATCCTCTAGCCGTCCAAAATCGCCATTGCTTACACGTCCACCAAAAGTGTCTCCCCCATTGTTTTTATTTATATTAAAATCTTGGTCCCCATCTTTATCTATCAATAATGTTTTATTCGTCCCATCCCTAAATTGTAACCTTATTTATGTTAGTCAATTAACCAAGTCTCATAACTATAAAAGAATTTTTTTCCCACTTAATTTCCATTTAACATCCATACCAAGGGAGAGGATTGGCAATGGGCAAAAGGCAATATTTCCTTGCCTGGAAAATGGGTTAAGCAAATAATTCAAATGGGATGGAGCACTAGTTCATGTTATAGTGGACAAAGATGCCAAAGTCAGAAGGAAAGATTTGGTTATGGCATACACTTGGGACACCCTCATTTGGTTATCTTAGGAGATTATTTCCATCCTCACATCGTCAGAATCTTCAAACTTTGCTCAGGACACTTTGTGTAATGGCGGCTATTTCATCATTCTCGTTTTATTCGCATGATAATAAACCATGCTCCTTTCGCTAGTTCATTCAGATAATGGGGTCCTGTTCACTTTCATATAATGGAAATGAAGTGGTTCATTATATTCGTTGATGATTCTACTAATATGACTTGGGTTTATTTGATGACACATTTAGAGTGATGGGTGCCAGGTATCGCTCTTTCCATCAAATGGTGCTCACTACACTCAGTACATCTATCATGATTATTCGCTCTCGATAATAAGGTAATATTTCAAGAATGAATTAACTGATTTTCTGTATTCGTCGTTCACATCCATCAAACATCTGGCTTCTTAGTCTCCTCAACAGAAAGTGGGTTGCCGAATGGAAAATAGGCACCTTTTTAAAGTCACTTGATCTCTTTGGCTTACTTGGGGCTTCAGCTGCCTCCATCACAACTTATAGATAAAAGGATTTGAGTTCCATCGTTTCAATTGACAATCAGACACCATCAAGTGCGTTCTCGGGTTCGAAGACCTTCGATGTATTATCCGGCCCACCGTACGCCTCTATTCATTTGGCACCCTGCGGTCTCTGATGTGTGTGTGTAGTATATGTTCACTTACATACAAATCAATTTTACCAAGATGGAACCACGCGGTATCATGCAGTGTGTTTCAGCGGGGTATGTCTGTCCTCATAAAGGGTATCGGTTACTCATCCCCTACTAAGAAGTGCTTTTATGTTCATGGATGTAATATTCCATGAAAAATGTTTCCTTCTATCCAACGAGGATCACCGATTCACTGTGGGGAGTCTAGAGATGAAGTACAAAATCAAGATGAAATAAGGTTCTCGAGGTAATGAGGCCATCTAGTATTGAAGTCGAGACAACCGACAGACCCTCCAGAATGAGTGCTTCAAGCAAAGGACATGAAGATTAAGTCCATGATAGTACATTGTCTCCACGCCTACAAATCCACTAACCCAATCTTCTCTTGAGATTCTTAGAGGTATCAGCTCGATCCTATTCCTGTTGACTCTAATACTCATGATAGTTGTTAGTAATCCGAACTCCGCATCTTAACCATCCCAATATCATCTTCCACCTCGATCTAACCATGGTCAACCAACAACTAGATATGATCCTAACCCTAAATCTAAAGCTAAATATATGATAAGTAACCATGTGTCCTCCCACAAGTTGTCTGAGTCATATGCATCTTATGTACTCCACTATCCTCCATTTTTATTCATAAAACTACAAGAGGTTATATAGTAGATTCTAGACGGAATAAAGCCATGGTAGAGAGGAAATGATGAAGATTGGAAAATAATGCCACTTGGGAACTCGTGCCCTTGCCAAACGGAAAGAAGACTGTGGGATGTAGATGGGTGTTTATGGTCAAACACAAAGCAGATGGGATTATTGAAAGATACAAAAAGCCCTGCTTGGTCGTGAAAAGGGTATACACAAGCCTTACGGGTGTAGATTATCAAGAAACATTTGCATCGCTTGCCAAACTTAATATCATCAGAGAGTACTTTGTCAATAAGAACTAATCAAGATTGGCCACTTCTTCGCTTGATGTCAAAAATGCTTTGCATGGAGACCTCGATCAAAGAAGTGTATATGGATCCTCCACTGTGATACCAAAATACTCCGATACAAAGAATGGTGTAAACCGAAAAGGCCTTGTATGGCTGGGGCGTCCAATGGCTAGCAGGTTCAACAGTCAAGCTCCAGGAGGTTTGGCCACAAATGCTAAGTAACTCAGATCACACTTTGCTTTTTGCCACAAAGGTAAAATCACCACCTTAATTATCTACGCTTGATGATATCGGCAGATGCAAGTGATGATCATAAGGAGATTTCCAATACAAACGATTTTTAGCTTCTCCTCGAGTTTGAAATGAAGCAAAATGGAGATATTAAATACTTCTTAAATTGAAGTAGTCCGATCAAAGTACTGGTATTTTCTTATCCCAAATGAAAATATATCCTTGATTTATTATCTCGGGGCCAGAATGCTTCGGATGCAAGCCGCCATACTTCCCATTAAGCAGGTTCACAAACTATTTGAGTGTTTGAGTGCATCTCCTCCGATAAAGGAAGATACTGTGAGGCTTGTTGGAAACCAATTTATTTTATTCAAGGTCTTAATCTAACATTGCATATCAAGAAGTGTGGTGAGTCATTCATGCATGACCCACAAACTCCTGCTATGTATAATCGGGGAGGAAATTGGCTATATCGAAGATGCAAAAGTTGTCGGCAAAGGTTTATTGTTCTCAAATCAGTGGTCACCTAAAGGTAGAAGATTATATTGGATGCCAATCAAGGTGATCATCATCATTTAAGATCTAATTCTCAAGATTACTTCACCTTTTGTAGGTGGAACCTAAAGACTCGAGGAGTAAAAACAACAATTAGTACCGAGATCAAGCACTGGGTCGAGTATGTAGGCATGGGCACTCGGGATGATATGTGGAGTTGCCTGCTAAGAAATTATCAACAACTTAGGTGTCAAACCAAAAGCGGCAATGAAACTATACTGTGATAACAAGTCAGCTATAGATATTGCTCATAACCCTGTTCAACATGATCGGACTAAGCATGTGGAGATTGACAGACATTTTATTAAAGAGAAACTTGAAGCTTGAATCATTATTTTTCCATTCATGAAGTCCGAAGACCAGCTAGTAGATGTCCTCACTAAAGCAGTAGCTAGCAAGGTGTTTATTGACTCTGTTGTCAAGTCAAGTATGGCTATAATCCACATCTAACTTGAAGGAGGGTGTTGGAAACAAATAACCTCAATCTCGTAACAGGAAAGGGTGTTGCCGTTATAGTATTCTCTTTCTCTATAAATCCTCTCTATATTGATCTCATAAACTGATAAATTAGCTGCTAAATCTCCTATAATTGTGAAGAATACTTTTGTATAAATATACCTTCTTGTAATCTTAATGATATACAGAAAAATATTTTCTTCAAGAGTTTGTACAGAGGATACTCCATAATAATCTTCAAACACATATTTTCTAACATCTATGAAATTCACAATCAAATATTTAAACAGTATTACCGATACCTTTTAGCTAAACAATCCGCTGATCAATTAGCTTCTTCATAAATTTGACACAATTATGAATATTTAGATTATGATAAGTCTCAAATATCCTCCATTAATTATAATACTAAATATGGCTTTTTATTTATTATAACAATCTATGATTACTTTGTAATCCCCTTCAATATCCATATTTGAAAAATCATTATGTTGTACTAGAATGTCGTCATTCTTTAAAGCTAAACATTCCTTTATACTTACCAAGTATTGATTAAATGTCTACTTCCCCGCCACCTTAATATTATACTGCAATTCCTAATGAACCCAACTAAGCACTTATATTAAACTCAACCTCAAACTATCAAAATTTAATTTGAAATCTTCCTTAATAAGAGGAACTATCAATTCATTCTTCAACATTAAGATGGACGTTACATCCTTCACAGTTAGATAACCCATACATAAGCCTTTAAATGTTTTGAAACGTTGGAGGCAGTTTTCTCAATAATGAGAAAGAGGTTTGGTTTGATTTCTTAAACACCTCCTAAACTTGTGAGTCCAAATACCCAAATGTGATAATGTGATAACTTCCATTACATACTTGAAAATTTATAATAGTTTTTAATTTTTATAAACCGGTCCAAGTAAGAAAAGAAAATTACTTTTTATAAAAGAGAGAGTATGATACAATATATTTAATGCGCTCTCTCAAATTCCTTTTTGAGCACAAGGACAAAAATTTAAAAATATGATCAACATTTTTACTGGACACAAAATAGCAAGTGTCAGATTTCCATCATTCTCTAATAGTCAACCAAAGGAAAACCCTATTTCAATAGCAAATTTAGTTTTCATATCCAATTTAAAATTTGAGTGTCTATGACTATTAAAAGTTTCACGCTAAGTGAAGTATTCTTACATAAACTTTTCATCTCGAGAGAAACCCCACAAGATATCCCCATCTCAGACCACAATGAATATGAATTGCTTTAATATCCGAAGGGCAGCTTTATAGGGAGAATATTAGCGCTAAACCTGAATATTCTATTCCTTAGTTTCATGATTTATAAAATCATACACTTTAGCCCCCAAATAAATGAATTGTAAATTATCATCGTCCACAAAGGAAACCAAAGGCACCATATAAACCCAATAGCTGTCCAAAAGTTAACTTTTCTACCATATGTTATACACCATTTTAGATCAGCCCCAACATATTGTTACTTATTAATTCTTTCCAGCTTGAAATCCCTCTGCTTGGAATTCGTAAAATTTATCGTTTCTTAATATATTTGACTTTACTATCCCCGGCCTCAAATGCTATCATTATCTATAAGAGTTTCAATCTAGCTTAAGCTACCTGAAGCTCTATTAACATCTTTCATTCTTCCTAATTTTAGGTTCTTCAAAGCATATCTATATATATCATCCCAATCTACTAAAGTAAATACTTTGGTTCCATTGACTCCGCCCATATTTGGTAAATCAAAAGAAATTTCTATTAGTTTTGTTAAAAGTCCATGAGAGCAACTTTTTGGTGACTCTGAGAATCATCTCCAAAAAGGTGTTCCTTTTAACTCTACTTAATAATTGATGTCCCATACTTGCTAATGCTATTAGAATAGAATATTCAAAATTTATCCTAACATCCTCTTTAAGTAGCCCCTCAACATTATTTGAAAATTTGAACTAGCGTATGCGAAATTCGCAAGTTGTCCAAACATGACACAAAGTTTGTAAAACCTTATTAATATTAGTGCAAGTTTTGATGAATCTTTGGCAAAATGATATAATCATATAAATATGAAATGAATTTTAGAACCATTACATGAGTTTGAATTCATATGTGATTTTTGTGTCTTAATGATTGTTTTATTTAATTTTCTTCCAAACACTAACATAAGATAAGAAAATAAGGAGATAAATTGATCTCCTTGATCACACTTAATTTTGCTAGAAATTCCTTTATACTTGAAATATAATTCTTTCTTTATGAAATTAAGTAATCTTATATTATATATAATATCTGATATGAATAATAAAACTAACATCTTTATAAATATCAATGCTTTGAAAACTGTATTAATCTATCAAATTAAAAAATTACCGATTCATTGTTTACTAATCAAGTCGATGGTCAAACAATTAAGGAACTGATATTATAAATTATTAATGATAAAATTTATTTTATATTTAAATAATTGATATTGAAAGATCAATTTATATTAATTGAAAAATAAGAAACTTAAAATAATACATATTTTAAGACAATACCAAACTAATGCTGCTATTGTCATGTAAGATTTATATAACACAAATTGGGAAGTTGGTAACTACAATTTTAAATTTTTAAAGAGTTAAAATCATATTGCACCCAAAGCTGAAATATTAAAACCTATCATAAATAACTACGCTTTTTATGTTTTGAAGTTTGGTTTGGTATTTTGTTGACCAAGTTGTCCAATTATTAAAATCCATTCTGAAATTAAGCACTATTAAATTACTTTTTTATGTTAAATAATAATAGATTGTTACATATTAATGATAAAAAGTTCGATGAAAATACAAATAATAATATATATAATCCACATTAAAATTATTAAATAATCATACTATAATAAATTGAGTAAATTTTATAACAAGAAAGTATATGAATTGATCATGTTGTAAATGAGATCATATTTATTTCAAAGGAAAACTCTTAATTATATGAATGTTTATTCAACCCCAGATATGATCATATTTAATGATATTCATACTTGTTCTTTTTTATCCTTCTTTATTAATTATATTGATTTGTCATCACATCTTTACTAATAAGAGAGAAGATCGTAGAAAGTCTCAGATATTTATTTATACTATCGTTTGGTTATTTTGTATGGGATATGGATATTTTGTTACAAAATTAAAATTTTCAAATATTTTACAAATTTCTATAAATCTAATATTTGTTGAAAAACAACCCATTTAGATTAACGCATTTTTTTCTTCATATATTTATATTTATTCTAAAAAAATTTACTTGTTTGGTTGAAAATAACTCCATTTTGAATACAATATGATGTTTTTTCCATAGTTTTATTTACTTATTAAAAGAAATAAAATAAGTATTTGTTAGCTAAAAGTTGATGAAAATCAAAATTTTTAAATTGAGTTTCAAAGTTTATTCAAAACTTAAAATATTAGAAAATGGGAAATTTTTTGATGGTGAATTAATTCCTAGTTTTGGTCTTGGGTCTTTCTTTGAGAATTTAGTCTCTACATACCATTAACTTAGAACAATTCTAGGTTTAGGGAAGTCACATGAGGTCTGTATTATCCACATCAATGATCAGTTTATTTAAAGAAAACTTATAGTATATATATATATATATTTTTTTCAAAAAATAAATAAGTTTGATTCTTGTCCTCTTCCCATTCCAGCTCTAGTCTGCTAGGGATGGATGAAGTGGATCAACTTAATCTCATCGAGTTTGAAATGACTACAAGAGGCTTGCTTGACTCAGTCATTTCTTTCTGCAGTGGCTCGAACCTTCTTCAAGAATCCATTCAAATCTTAACTTTCAAGATGTTCATGGGCCTCATTTTCTGTTACTTATGGATCTCATCCTCAAATTTTTCTTGGTTAGCTAAGGATCCTTATGCATCAGCATGGACCCTTAGCTGACTCCTTCCAACCATGGATTTTGTGTTCTATCCTAGCCAACTATCAAGATATCATCTTATAAGATAATACAGATGTAATAAAAATTCCTTTAGGGGTAGGAAATTGGGTTCAAGAGATTATTAATAGTCTGCCAGTTCTTGAAATCTATGACTACTCCTATGAATAGAGTCAAACTTTTATACCATTGTCGAGTTCATTTCAACCTATACAAGATTCTCTTCTTCTAATTCTATTAATAGGTCTTCTTTCCCTTTGACTTCAAACCCTTCAGATGCCATTTAGATTTCTTCCAAACTCACATGGAGAAATGCGCCAGTAATCATGTTCTTGTCTCTTAGGTCTGATTAGTCACAACCCCAAGATTGTTCGATGATAGAATTTTACAGAGAGAGAAAATTTCTGCATCAAAACAATATCTTTCGTCAGCCAAAGCCTTCACTACTAATTCGCTGATTTCACCAGTTTCTTGAGTTACTTTCTTCGCTTTGTGCAATCTATTTGTTCCGCAAGGCTTTCTTCCCTCTTTTGAAAATTTACGGAGTTTGAGTATATTGTTTCTTCAGAGGAGTCCACTCCTCTAATTAGATATTTGATTAGGTGTCAAAAAGCTATATTTGTTCTATTCAAGATAGGTTTTGAGTGCTTTTTAAAAGAATTTTTACAGATAATTAGTTTCAATTTGGTTTCATGTGTATCCACTTATGTGATTTGCTTTCAGATTAGTTTGATAGTTTGCAGGTTTTTGAGAACTTCAATCAGCAAGCTCTGGGCTCTTATCATGTTGATCATGAATCCTCGGCGATTTCGCTGAGCCGAGGTGATGAAATGTCAAGATTCAAAGAAGAATCAAGGCAAAGGATGAATAAGAAGTGTAGGAGGGAATGCAAAGCAGCAAAACAGAAGCAAGATAATCCTGTGAATTTCTCTTATGATTGAGAGAAAATTTCGCTGGGATCGCGAAATTTCACACTATAGTTAAAATTTCTCAATCCTAGCGAAATTGAGAATTTTCACATAGCGAATTTTCGCTAGCGAAATTTATCAGGCTCTGCGAAATTCTTCCACTCTCGCTTATCTCACAAAATTTCGCTTAGTTGTTGTAATCTTCAGTTTAGCCAACGATCGCATGCAGCCAATTTCATTTTCATGATCTTCAGTAGTGTACTTCGCTAGTTAGCTTAAATTTCCGCTAAAGATAGCAAAATTTTCGTTATGCTAGCGAAATTTCCCCTCGCTATAGCGAAATCTCAAATTCGTGTTTTTGGTATTTTGGTCTCCTAAACACTGTCGCCATGTATTACTCATTTCACCCTTGCTATGTAATTTCATATTTTAGGTATTTTTGTATTTTCACACTATGGGTTTGACTATAAAAACCCCTTTAACTTTGTAACCCTAAGCAACTTTTTATTTCAAGACAGTCAGAGCTTATTTTAGTGGTTTTATTTGCCTCTTCTCCTCTTCTCTCATTTTCTCTACGTTAAACACCCCTCGAGGATTGAGACAACTCAAGGGGGATGTCAAGGTTTCTCATAAATCTTAAAGATGAGGGCTAAGCGTAGCTCTGCTCTGGGCTACTGCAGTCATTCTCTATGCTGAATGTTAAGGTGCATTAATATTTATGGTTCCTAACTTTCTAAACTAGGGTTTAATGCCATTTAATGTCTTTCCTTTGGTCAATATCACATAAGCTAGTGGTTCAGCAGCATTCTTGTAACGGTAGATGACCGATATTCTTGATGTCATTATTGTCACGAATTATAAGAAGGCTGTGGTTTTGGAAACTGGCTGGACTTTAGAATGCTTAGTACTTGGGTCGACTCCAAATAGGAGTGGTTTCTGTGGTTAGAAGGTGAGAAGCTAAACAAAGATCCGGTTCTGGCTTTGACTATATGTCATTTGGGTTCTAATGCTAGAATAACTGAGATACTTTCAAGAGCTCCCATGTTATCAAGCTTTCATGACTCCAATCCTTCAAAGTTACTTATTTCACACTTTCATTTAAGCCATTGCACGAATCAAAGAAATAACCAATCTCCCTGCTTTTAACAAAAATCCGAAAATCCAAACTAGTTTTCCTCACCACCTCCTCAAACACTAATGCAAATCATTCATGGACGAAAACCATCCCCGTGTTCGGTCCCTAGACCGCCATCAGTAGAGTTTTATTTACGCGCAGGAGGAACTTAGATATAAAATTTGTTGGATTCCGATCACCCTACTGCGGGCACTAATCAAACAGCCTGGCCGACAGTTAAAACTACGATGATGACCTGATGTGTACTTGTAATCCACATTATATGTCGTGACCTTTCTACCCTTTTTTAATCATGTAGAACTGAAGTTTTCTTCATTTAGCATTTGTCGTGACCGCTTTTTTTTTTATTTTCTTACAATAACTTCTGTTTTAACTAACATCGACCTTTTCGGCAGCTGAGCCAGGGTTCTCATGTGTCTCATTTTGTGTAATGTGTTTATGACGGGACGTAGGGATGTCGTAGATTGCAAAGAATCAAGGTACCAATTGAACAAGGTCGTGAAATCAGCGGTGCACAAGGGACTAAATGGATCCTCTACCTGAGGAACAGCAAAGTCAACAAGCACCCCCTATGAATCCAACAACATACAGGTCGATGAGGGAACACATACACCCTCCTAGAGTGAGTGTTCTTCCCTGAGATCATACCTCTAGTCGAGATGCAGCGTGAGACCTACCTAGTGCCCCCGCTTCCTACATTTCATGGTATGGAGAATGAAAACTGTGATTCATATATACGTGGATTCGAGGAAGTCCGCATAACTCCTTCAAGGAGGGTATAATCGACATGGTTGCTCAAACAGCACATCTCCGGCACCAAAAGATATACAAATATGGCCCACCCATCGAGGCCGCCAGAAATCGGGCCGATCTTCAAGTTGAATTCTCAAGAGAAATTCTTCACAAAGGCTGGTACAGATCAATGTGCTTGAAGAGAGCGAGATCTACACCTACTCAAATGCCTTTGACAATGAGAGGAAGTTTTATCTGGGAAAGATTCATGGATACCATCGTTGTCATTCACACATCACGGGTTCGACACTGATGTTAGTGAATCATTTTGTAATGGTAGCTGTCCCCCCGCATGAAGAAGTCGCTAGAAACCATGTGGAGGTGATCGTTTCTTGGCGCAAAACTGTGATGAAGCTATGGATTTCGAGTTATTCGGTCGAAACTCCAAGGGTCAGGGATGAGCCAAACCCGAGAGAGGTGGAGAAAATGAGGCCCGCCCCACCAAAGGAGGAATTTTTTGCAGCCGAGGACATGGAAATGAAAGCAAAAAAATCTCAACTCCTAAATAGAGGGGCGGAGGAGTGAAGGGAAAAGCGTTCCATGAAGTGCGGTGGCAAAGGATCGACATACAACACCGTGACAAAGCAACTCATTCATCGCTGTCAACCCATCACAATAATCCAGATGAACACACACATCCAAGTGCCTCATCGTTGAAGGATTTGATGTCGCAGTGCATGCCAATGTCGGGCTAACATAAGCCATAACCTAATGCCTCATACTTGTACATAATCTAATCGAAGAATCACCCCAATCTCTCCCGAAACCTAATCCCCGCCTATGTGCCCTCTCGCAAAAACAATAGTTTGGTTCTCATCTCAACTATTAGCCACCATCAACCACTTCTCCAAATGAATGCTTCATCTTGAATTCGGAAAGGTGGCAGGAGATTTTTCGGCGTATAAAAAGCGGATCAATGCACAATTGGCAATGTGAATTAATATCAGAAAGTAATAATCGAACAAAAGAATAGATGGGCTTGAGAGCAAATCCACTGGAACAGCAAACCCAGATTCAATCACAAAGATCAACAATATTCGAGGTAGGAGAGAGGAAGGTTCCTTCCCAAACATTGCTAAACTGAAAGTGGGCATAGGGGTTCATCCAAGAATTCGTGGATGGATGAAGTGGTGAAGGCCATAATTACCAAGGAGTGGAGAGAAATAGAAAACAACCAGTGGCCTATGATCACGAAACATGTAAAGAAAAGGAAGATGAGCCCAGAGGAATTACCACGAGATTCAATGGCACCGCATGCCATATCCTATTTCTGTGCATCAGAAGTATAGAAGGCATCCTCAAAGAGTGGTATCCTGGAAAGTCTTAAGGTAGCGTCACATGTCTTCTCGACATCATCACAACCTCGCTATGCAGTTTTTGAAAGATCTCCGTATTAAATCAAGAAGGGATCAAGTATCGAAGAAAGCCTTCCTAACCGAGCAAGCCGTACATAATCCAAAGCAAGACCTCGTACCAAATACAAGGATCCGTGGATTCCCACAATTTCACTAACATTGGAGGGATAATGGCAGGTGCCACCGCTAGATTTAGAGTTTAGTGCGAACTCCACGCCATACCTGCATAAGCAGCTAGGTTTGTGTGAACTCAAACCTACCAACATCACTTTGTCATCGGGTCGATAGATCGCTGAAGATTCCTGGGCGAAGAGGATGTGTTGGTAAAGGTAGAGACAAATTCTACTACCTGACTTTGTGGTGCCTACACGAGCCAATTGCAAGGGCCCCAATCATGTGCCAATTATCCTGGGAAGACCATTTTCGGGCCACTGCTAATGTAATTATCAATTGCCGAAATGGAGTCATGCAACTCACATTTGGCAACATGACATCGAGCTCAACATTTTTCACTTGAGCCACAAGTACAAACCATCGAGGGTGATGAGGGCTGAAGAAATGAAGTCCGCTCTAATCGGGTCGAATGCGTGGAAGCCAAAGGTCCATTAAATTGCAAGAATCACAACTAAGGTGAAGCGCTTATTTGTAGAGTCATTACCGCTTGTCGCCGCAAAGCAAATGGGTCAGCCCAAAGTAAAATCACCAAGTGAGAAGAAGATCAACAATGAGGAATCAAACATCATACGCAACACAGTTTTCATCGCGGCTAAGGAGTCTCTCCCCTCGACCCCCATGAATGGAGTAAAATTGAGCCGATTCGTGTCAAATGAACCAAATCGCAGAAAGCTCAAAATTTTGCTTTTGTTTTAAATTGGTCAATCTTTGATATAGTTGCTATTTTTTAGTAACCTTCCCTTTTAGTAACTTCCCGTTTTTAGCAATTCCTTTTCAAGTAGCCTAAAATTAATTTTATTTTGTGTTTTTGATAAAAATAATATTTATTAATTTTTTATGTTATTTTTTATCTCATTCGATTAAATTATATATATATATATATATATATATATATATATATATATATATATATATATATATATATATATATATATATATATATATATATATATATATTTTTTTTTTTTTTTTTTTTCTACAAATGGAGTTCAGCCACACAGCGAAATCGCAAAGGCCTCTGGTCTTCCTCAAGGATTTATTTAAAGGGAGGGGGGAAGTCTCATTTTCAGTCACAATTCCAAAAGTCTTTCTCCCCCCCTCCCCTCTCCTCCCCGAGCCACCATAACCGTGAGCAGCAGCAGTGTCCCTCCCCCTGTGAGTGCCCTGTCTCCTCACAGACACGCATCTGCTGTGTCCAGCGCCTTCTCCATCAAGTAGCCCAAGGCCTCTCGCTTCCAAAGATCGCCGACCTGGGTTCACCGTCTCCCCGAGTCTCGGGCTTCGTGCCCCCATGGGCCGCCTGAGCCCCTGGGTTGACCTTACACTGTCACGGCCACAGCTGAGCGAGGCCACAGGCTCTCGCTTCAGGGCGCTCTATGCCCCCGCAAGAAGCCTGAGACTGCCTCTAGCCTCGTCTCGTCTCTCCGCTCCACTAGCCGTGGGCTGGCGGGTCCAACACCAGCCCTACCCAGCCTGTAGCGCACCGTGATCGTTTCCCAAACTGCAGCCTCCCCGTCAGTCAGACATTTTCTGACAAAGAGAGAGGAAATGCATTAGTGGGGTAATCCGCCAGCTCCAGTGGTCGATTCCAGCGCACTCAGAGCGGAGGGTCCAGACACTTACCGAGGCCGGCCCTGCCCATGCTCCACATTTTGGCAGCTGGAAAGCACTCAAGAGTGAGGTCCCCAAAGAAGACCTGAGATTCCCGGTCTCGTGGAGGCCTCACAGATGGGACCCCGGCCCTTCCACCAATATCCCCGTAGGACGATCTGTGAAGGCCTACCTGCTGCCCCAGACATGTCCGGGAGTCCTCATCGGCTCTGTAGCCCTCACCGTCGCCTTCTACACCAGCAGCAGAGGAGTAATCTCATCACTCCCGCCATCACCGCCTCGAGGATCGCGACTATCGCTTGTCGGGACTCCGATTTCTCGAACGTCTGACGACGCCGTAGATTTCCATGGAGAGTCAGATACGACGGCTTCGCGCTGACCGGCCGACCCCTGCCCAAGGACCCATGCGCCTCGACATCTATTACTCCCCTCGCCGGCTGCCTCACGACACTGGGCTGGCAGTTTCTACTATCCTCGTGGTACTTCGGGGCCTACTTACACCATGACTTCCCGGGAGGCCGAAATCCCGCCGGAGCTCCGATTCAAGATTGATGATCGACCGAGTGCCCGAAAGGCGATATATCAGTCAGATTGCGGTTCGCAACAGAGTTGCGCCAATTCTTGTGAGGGTTATCAGGATCGGGCCTCAACCGACACAGAGGAGATGGTCCCCGCTCGCCGCGACATCACTACCGACTGAAGATTTCTTCTGTGAGTTCAATCCCAAACGCTTTTGGTGGACCACTTGTCTTGACCTTTCACTCCTTATTCCCAAGGCAAAGACTATGTCCACAACAGGGAGCCAAACTCAGCCTCAGACTCTGATCTCTTGAGGATTCGTTCATCCTCCGAGTCACGAAGGACCTCGCCTTTGTCGCGATTTCGAAGATAAGGTCCACCGCAAGGGCCTGGCCCGGAAGAGTCTACCCTGTTGGGATGCCACAACGCTGGAGCCAGTCCCAGGGAGTGACTTGAGCTCTGCAGGAGCCCCAGACGAGAGGAGGACGTCGGCGCCCTCGTGTCCCGTCTACGGAGCGAGCCATGAGAGCGCCATTTCTTTTCTCCTCCAAAGAAGAGGACTGTGAGGAGGCACCAATGAGAGGCAGAGGACTCAGAGTAGAGATGATCTCCCGTCCCCGAGGTGGAGTTAGAGATAGGAGTCCTTAGTGCCGATATATCTCCTCCATCCTCCACCTGTCTCTCAAATTACACCATCGATGTTCCACCATCGATGATACAAAGACAAGACTCTCCGGAGACGTTCATATGTTAGTCATGGAGGTCAGCAGTGTTATGGATGTTGTCTCGTCATCGCCTCTCACATTGCATCAATGGACCAAAGTATTGACTCTCGAGTCTGGTTTACTTTGAGCATCACATACCATGCTCCTCGCAGATCATGAGTCACCCCGCCTCCTGATGTTCCCGCCATCAGGATGTTCAGATCGCTTTGCCATATAGCAGTCTCCTTAAAGCATGCCGCCAATAAAGAAGCAAAGCAGCCTTCCGCATCCACCACTACCGCGAGATCGAGGTGGTCACACCTCTGTCTCTAAACCTTTCCATCCCCATGACATGTTTCTATTTTGACTGGAGGAAAAGTTAGAGTTAGAGTGTCTTTCTATCATGTTTTTGCATAAGCCAGCCTTTACTTCAACTGACACTCATTTCAGATAGATCTCATGTATTAACAATATAGGCAAGATATTTTTACATGTTTAGCCATATTGCACAGATAGCTATTTGGTTGTATCAAAAGTTTTATATACCATTTTACATTTTACTATGACTTTTGTAAATCACTTTCTAGTGCCTGATTATGTTTTTACTCATTTCTTTAATTGGAAAAAAAACTGAAACCATGTATGTTACCTTTTAATGATGGGACAAATCTTATGCATGATTTAGTTTTCAACAATTGAAATTCTGTTATAGTCAACCTTTGAAAGATTCCCTTTAGCTATCTGTTACACTGCACACCGTGGGTTGGTGTCAATAGGTTAAGAAAGAGACTTTTCTCGCTTTTGCAGTTTCACTTAGGATGTTTACGACCCATATAGGTTTGTGCTGAACATGTATATGACCAATGTAGTCTTCCAAAGAAAAGAAAAAGAAAAAGCAAAAAGAAAAAGAAAAGAAGAAAAAGAAAATGAAAGCCGAACGCTTATTCAAACTCGAACACTGGTCCACGGGTATATACAAAGTTTTTAAAGCCAGATGGCCCTAAACCCACCGTCGAGTCATCATTTAGTGTTCCGCGGCACCCGTGGAAGAAGTTTCTAGTATGTTGTAGGCGCCACTCCTCGGTCATTCAAGTCCCAAGCAGCCCAGTAGTTCAGGGTCAAGGATCCTTTCGCTCGATGCCCTAAACCTTAATCGTCGAGTCATTCCGTGATCTCAAATACACTGACCTTGGTGAAGTCGGTAGTCTTTAGCATTGCACCTTACAATTTAGTCAAATAAAGGAATAAGAGCGTATTAAATCTATTTAGGCTATCAATAAACTTTAAGGCCATGGCAATAGGGGCTAATAGGCTCAAAGAGGAATTAAATTTCTTGCACTTTTATCGCCTGTCGGGTTATCTTAGAAATAATTATTCTATGGAAATTCGTGCTTGACATCCTCTTGGAACCACGTTGCCTTTTAAACTGTTATTATATGGTTTTGTTTCTGCATGCCGCTTTCTATATAGGGCTGTGATTTGTTCATAGCTTAAAGTAAGGCTTAATTCAGACATACACACTTTTATTCCACATATACGACTTTTGTAAAAGCACAAAAGATGCATCCTAATATTGTTTTGCATTGCCAAGGGACTCAGCAATATGCTCTAGTCGGGGGTGGATTTAGTGCCAAAAGTGCTATTTTATTCATTCAAGATAGGTTTGCGCTTTTATGCACTAATCGATGACCGTCACCGTCATGTGCATGTCCTACCTAAAGGTTTTTTGATCGGTTTCTCGGATTGTTTTTAGATATGCCTCGTTGCGTTTTGAGAACTTCAATCAAGCTTGGCTCTCTATTGTTGTTGATTGCGAGAATCCTTCATGATTTCACGAGCCGGTGCGGATGAAATGTCAAGATTCGCAGAATCTCCAAGGCAAAGTGATGAATAAGAAGTGCAGGAGGGAATGTAGTGTGCAAAACAGGAAGCATGAGCAATCCCTTAATTCACATATTTATGGTAATTTTGATGGGATTAAGTAAAAATTTCGCAACTGCAAAATTTCACAATCCTTTAGCAAATTGAGAATTCGCTAGGCTAGCAAATTCTGCCAGTCATTAAAATTTATCAAGTGCCCAGCCGGGCCCTTCCAATTTATCTTCACAAAATCTGCCACAGTTGCTTGTAAATTTTATAAATAGCCAATTGACCGCATAGCCGAAATCTCCCGATTTTCGCTTATCTCCTCGTGAGGACCCCTCGCTAGTTAGCGTACCGCTGAAGATAGCCAAATTTTCACGATGCTAGCTAAATTTCCCCGATAAATAAACTCACTCTGTTGGCATTTTTTGCCATAAACTGACTCACGTCATAATACCATTTTGACCCTTATGTGTCTAAGGGTCAGGTTTTGTATTTTCACACTATGGGTTTGACTATAAAACCTCTAACTTTGTAACTCTACAACTTTTAATTTCAAGACAGCTTTCAAGAAATTTTCTTATCATTTTTAGTGGTTTTATTTGCCTTTCCTTTCTCTCATATTTTCTCGGCTGCCAAACACCCCCTTTGAGGATGATAAACTCAAGGGATGCCAGCTAAGCCTCTAGCTTCGTGGAAGACGAGGGCTGGGCTAGCTTGGTCTTGGGGTCGCATGTAAGTTGTCCTCATGCTTTCAATGTTAAGGTAATAACATTTATGCTCCCAACCTCTTTAAACTTAGGGCTTAAATGCCATTTTAATGTCTTTCCCTTTGGCCAATACCTTTACATGTTTTAAGGTTCAAAGCATTCTCTAGCTATGGATGCACCATATATTCTTAGATGTCATTTGACAAATATGAATGGAGGTTAAAGGCTAGGGTTTCAAACTGAACTTGGACTTTGAATGCTTAGTACTTCAAAGACTCAAATAGGAGTGGTTTCTAGGTTAGGTTTTTATAGCTAAAACAAAGATCCGGTTCTTTGGGCTGACCATATGTCATCGGCCTCTAATGCGAGGAAATAAACCCGAGGACACTTTAATAGCCCTATACGTTACTGCTTAGCACCCAATCCTTCAGTTTATTCCATTTCACACTTTCATTTAAGCCATGACAGCTTAATCTGAACAACCAATCTCCCTTGCTTTTTAACAAAATCCCTAAAATCCAAACTAAACCCACCAATTTTCAAACACTCAATGCAAATCATTCAGTGGGATGGAAACCCATCCCCGCGGTTCGAATTCCTTGTGACCGCTATATATCGCAGCGAGCTTGACTACTGCGAATAGATAATCAGATATAAAATTTTGTTGATTCCATCACCCTATTATGAACTGGTCTTTCATCCAAACTTACCTATCTTTATGAGTCTGTGCCTAGGAAGCTCTTTTGGCTCCCACGCTTTAGCAAAACTGCATTATGAGGATGACATTCGTACTTAGGCTCAGGCCTCGCTTTTGACTCCTTCCGGAGTCAGGCTGCTCATTCTCCCGGTCCCGGAACATAGACCCCCTTGATCATCATGCTCGTGATGGTAGAAGTGCTCTCTTCATCACCATCATTAGGTATTTAGAGGTGGTCACCATTCTCGAGCATCTTCACTTCAGAATTGTAGGGGGAGGACTGCAGCTTATGCATCCATATAGTCTTTTTTCCGATCAAGCACTTCTTGTTAGAATCTTTCATTGTCTGATCTTCATGAAAGAAATATCTCTGTTTCTAATAATCTCGCCTATCTCTGCATGTCCTAAAATTTGTGAAGTCGAAGTCCTCAGGTTCCATAGCCAAATGAAGATGCATGGTATGGCCTTTATCATCTAGTCATTCTTTCATCTTTGGTACGTATGAATGCTTTGCACCGAACACCTTCCGATGGTTATAAAGAAATTTCTTTACCTATCCACACCTAATGGGGATATCGAATCCTGTAGTGGAACTAAAGAGACCTTTTAGTTTAGTTAGGTAACATGTAGTAAAACATAGCTTGTTCTAAAATGACTTGTAAGCTTCGCAGCTTCGCAGCATGACTAACTTTCCACGAGGCGCGATTCTATCCTTTCTTCTACACCATTGTGTTAAGGGGTGCTTGGAACCGTCTTCTCATGTCGAATCCCTTGTCTGGAGCAACATTCCCTAAATTCACTGAAATGGCCTTTGCACTTCTCGTTATCCGTATCAAGGCACTTCAAGGGCTTCTCGGCTCTTTCCACCATGGAAATAAACACAGGTTGAATATTTGTCTTTTGACTTCAACAGTTATGGTCCATGTTTTTTCTGACATCATCAATGAAGGTTACAAAATATTTGTATCCTCCTAAATCTCAAATCCCTCTCTTTATGGGACCACAATAAACATCATAATATGTTCTAGTGGTCATTTCGTAGATTCTATATTAATGAACCCAAGTGGCGCTTCCAAGTAAGCAATAATCATATGGATCAATAGTGTACCTTTCAGAAGGGAATGGAGTTCTTCTTTGCCACACTTAAAGCTCCTACCATGTGACCAAGTCTCCCGTGCTGGCCAAACTCTGGTGAGGAGTTCCACTAAGTATATTCAACCTATTTTGCAATCTTTCCTCGGGCCTGAGGCAAGACGACAAAAACTTCTCCTTGCAAAATAATCCATCGCCTTTTAGTGGAGTTCTCATTGTCACGCCGAATGATCTGGAAGCCTTTATCTAAGGCAATTCCAAAGACTGTTGAGGATAATCAGAAATGTTCAGCATCTTGGTAGTCACTGGGTAACTCCATCGGGTATGTATGATAAAATTGTCTCCGATTCCCACAATATCGTTATGGTGGTATTCTCCATCTCACATATCCAAAAAGCCCCCTACTTTGTATGTGGTGAACAATTCCTTATTTGGCATAGCATGATATGACGTGAACAAAGATCAATCCACCCACCAATCAACCGATCATCATACGTAGCATTCATTAACGAGAACCGTAAAGATCTTCTACCCACTTCTTTGTGATTTGCATGTGGTGTTCTTATTTTCTTTATTTTTCTGTGTTTTTTTATTTTGTTCGGCTTCCACATTAGACAACTTTCCAGATAGATCTTGTTTAATGTTGATAGTGCGATAGTCTTCGCCTCTTTGATTTCACCTCCTTTCGATTTGTCATTTCGAGATCTTAGCTGCCTACTCCCTTGTTTCTACCTCCATTTTCTAAAACCAATGCTTGTGACTCATTGCTAGCAACTTTTCTTGTCTTATTATAAGACAATAAGGATCCTGAAATCTACTCAAATTTCAAAGTGTCCTTCCCATATAACAAGGTAGTCATCCAATCTTCTTGCATGAAGAAGTAGAGATGCATAAGAGTATAGCCTTATCTTCGTCATCAAAAGTTACTTTAAACTGTAATAGTTGAGAGATAAGGCTATTGAACTTACTCAAATGTTGTAACACATCTGTATTTTTAGGCATGCGTAGACTGTACAACTCTTTCTTTAAATACAATTTATTCGACAAGTTGTTTACCATGTACAATTTCTCCAAGCCCTAAATCTCTTCTTCGGCCAGGCAATTATGTCGATGTTGTTTAGTGCATTTCAAATTCCCGAAGGTCAAGTCAGATTCAGATTGGCTACTGCCTGGCTCCATCTCTTCCCATCGGGCTTCTTTCATGGTTTCTCGCATCGCTTGACTTGCTAGGATAACGCCTGCAGGATCTTCTAACGATAAAGGTGTCTTTCATTGGTTTCTTCTAGAGGGTAAAGTTGTTGCTCGACTCCAACTTCTCAATTCCTGCATTTTTCAATTGGCATCTTCTATTTCAACTCAACTTTGAGCTATCCTAAAGCAAGGTGTCTCAAAAGTCTTTGATGGGGGAAGGCCTGGTCAACAAAGAAATAATCACGCCTAATTTTCGAGGGTCCCGTTGACAACCCGTCAACCCGCAAAAACCTATGGGGAGATCAAAGCACGATATCACACTCCACATGACTCATACATTGAGACCTATTCGTGATAATTTTTCACAACAACCCATTTCTTTATAAAAATCTACAAGAGTCGATGTACAACCTTACATACTTATACGCCAAATTATATTATTTTAATATGTTTTTACTGTAATGCTTCCTCAAGGCCACAACCCTTACTCTTCAGATTTACGCCTCGAAGGAGCACTGCTCTTCGTACCCGAAAGGGGATTCACGACTTATGGAGCAAAGCCTGGGAAGAGGATACTTTTGCCAAGGGTTAGCTCCTAACGGCGTCAGGCAAAGGATCAAACCAATCCATACACATCCATGAGTGCCCATATTGAATGCTCGTGATAAGTCAGCGAGCGAGGATGTCACTTCGCGCCATATCCCAATCACTCATCACCTCCCACACAGCGTCTGCTGGGCGTGTGAGAACCCAATCATTGGTAGTACCAATGACCAAATATATATTAATCCTGACGCCACCAGAGCTCATTTCATAAGTGCCAATGGGCATTAATCCGAATAATCCCGACTCCTATCACACAACTCGAAGTCTATGTGTTAATCATGTGTCTTATTTTGGGTCAACATAACTTTGTGGCTCACGCCGCGGGTCTCTTACACCCATACCGAACTTTTAGGATCACATTGCGTGTCTCTTACACCCATCAAAGAACTTTTTGAATAATACCGTGGTCTCTTTGGCACTCCATATAAAACTTTCTTGATGGACAATCAAGCAGGTCCTTTACACCCAAATTCCGTTTTCATCCGAGGAGATTAACGACCCTTCGCTTCTTGCCCAAATATACATTACTTGCCATTTAAAATGGGATTTACACCTCGTGAGTCTCTACCTTTGGACTTTGTCCCATTTTCTCGAGTTCACTAATCTATCTCACCAACACTATGGAATAAACACATAATCATACACCCAATTCCATTTTATACATATACTCGCGTATATGAAATGATGATGCTGCAGATTTTCCTTCATGTTACATGTATATATTGAGTGCTATGAACATTTAACTGTCATGGATAATCAGTAATGATACATATAATTAATTATCCATATATAGCCTTCCATGTTAGCTTACATCAATAAAGATACATTAATATAAGCGCTGTTTTTCACACCGCATGTTATTCAAATAATATAAATAATACAACAAGGTCACAATCTTTTACCCAATCCAATGTGGCACTCATGGCCTTTTCACAAACATGAACCCGCCGGTTCCAACATCCATACAACATCAAACAAGCCATAAAACCCTGGAAACTTTAGCTTTAGATCACACCCTAACCTGATGCACAATCCCTGACTTGAAAAACCGATCATGTAATTCTACCATCCAATCCCAAGTCTCGGAACTAAATCACATGGCCTCATGCAGGCCTCCCATAAGCAGCCCATGCAACAAGACATATGGCCTAGATCTGGTTAAAACCACGAGCAGGAAAATCCCTACCACCTAATACCACCATGCTATACAATGTCATGTTAAAACCCGACTATTCACTTCTACACAACCAAGCAACCTGTACACTTTGTGAAAAACATAGGTTTTCAGAAAGTACATGGATCGAATCTTGACTCGATGGGCTTTCCATAGAGTCCAAGAACACCCGAATTGGAGGTCGGACGAATAAGTTATGGTAATCCAAAGTTAGAGGCCTCACATGAGTCAACCGGCTATTGCCAAAGTTAGAGGCCTCACATGAGTCATACCAAATTCCCTAGCTTAGCCGACCCACTAGCAGGCAATCCTAGTTGTGTGTTAACCTCTAGCAAGCTCGATTCCCAGTCTACCGACCTCTAGCAAGTCGACCCTCTAGGAGGTCGGGACCCTGAGGAGGGCCGACTCTAGCCTATCATTTTGAATCTCGCTCAGTGGTAACCCTAATTTACAAATTGGGCCATAGGAGCTCATTTGAGCACTTTAAAAGTTTGACACTGTTCACTAATGGCTACACTCTTAATTCCTCGAAGGACTCATCAATAAACTCCTCTTAATTCCCACCAAAAATCAGTCATAAAGTTGCTAATGCATATGATCAAAATAGGTAACTTCCTTGGTTCAAAAATGCACCAAAACACTTCCCTGTGGCAGAGCACCATCACACAACCTCAGGTAGGAAAATTGGAACTAAAGTAGAGAAGACCCACTCGGGGTTTTTGAAACGCCTCACCCCTTGCCTACTTGTAGCTCATCACGAGAAGATTTCCCGCTTCGTTTGAACCGATGGTCCGATCATCGGAAAATCTAGAGAGAAGGTAGAGCCTCTTTCTCTACTTTCTTCTTCTCTTCCTTTTCCCTTTCTTCCTTTTTTTTTTCTTCCTACCGAATTGTTTGGTCTAAAGTCAAGGGATGTCCCTCTTTGGCCATACGTCACTCTCTCTTACTGCCTTGGATTAATTTTATCATCTTATCCATCTACCTTGGATTTCCATCCAACTGCGGTGTTGCCATGATGTTCATATGGGTCCCACTGCGTCTCTTTGTTTCGATTTTATTCCTGTGATTTCGACAGACGCGGCACACTATGAGCCATTCAACACGTGCCAAGTGTCCCGCACTACCCTTGGTGCCTCGAAAAACTTGAAATTCCGACTGTTTTGGAATTCGACAAAATTCGACGTGATAGCTAGATTTCACGAGATGATTCCAATGCTGAAGTCCATTTCGTCATCCGAGATCTAGAAAAATTCTAGATTTTGACACAAATTTACCGTTCTACCCTTCCCCGTAACTGGATCAAAGGTTTCACTCTTTCTCCCCTTTAAAAGAATTTCATTCCCGAAATTCCACACACATACCTTACCCAAATCACATGCATATGTAACCCCCACAACCCCACCCCCACCCGGTGTGCTTATGACCTTCCCTAAGGTCACACTCACCGACAACTCCGATGGGTCGCCAACCTTAATCCATGTCGAGAATGACATCCAAACTGAGAGGTTCGTCACCCGAAGGTCCAATTGTATGAGCAGATTCTTTGAGGATCTCTAATCACAATCCTCCTTCCTTTTTTCTTTTCATCAACTTTTCTTTTCTTCTTCAACTTTCTAAAAATTATCAACCACCCTAGATCCTAGGGGAGAACATCCATACAACGGCTTTTCCGGAGGCCTCAACCTCCAAGCCCAAATTCTATCACACAAGATGAAACAACAATGAATATGATGCATCCTAATTTAAACAACACCCCGTTTGGCCAAAAGTCTCGGCCTGTGAGCCCTATCCTTAACCTCGACCCGTACTTTGGCCTGTCTGGCATGTCTAGGCTGCCAAAGGTGCTTACATGGCATCCTTTGACTGAAACTAGTTCCTCTGAATTCTCATCGGTGAAAAGGAACAACTGCGGTCTCGCTACCGTCCCACTGACACCGGATCAAGCACATTGCCCTGAAACTCGATCTCGCCTCTCAAGGGCATTCCAACTATATGTCCAGGTTGATAGCAATATAAGCATGTCATCGGGCCCGTAGTTGAAATTTCAGACTGGGCACCTGGGTTGTCCTCCATTTTCCTAAACCTCAAGAAGGCTAACCCTCCTTCCTCTTCCTACTAGCTCGTGACACGATGCCCTGGGTGGCATCATCTACCTCCCTCTCTATGGTCATGGCTGTCTCGACCATAAAGTCCAGGTCATGTAGGCGAAGTCCTATAATCTTTTCCCAAATGGACAACTTCAGCCCATTCTCAAACCTCCTAACCTCGCACTGCCCCGTGGTCATTAGCTGACACCAAAATGCGGCTAACCTTGCAACTAGCCACGCACTCCATCACTCACATCGTCCCCCCGCCTCAAATTTAGGAACTCCCGGATCTTTACATGCCCAGTGGTGTCGGTAACATTCGCCCCATGAAGAGCTCATGGAACTCGCCAAGTCATCGCTTCAAGTCCCAGAGGTCTTAACCCATCCCACCCACACTCGGACTCTCCTCTTCTATTAAAATGCAAATTAATCGGATCCAGCTACACTCCGAGGTAATATCCATGGCCCAATACCTTCTCAACTGCCAGAACTAAATTTGGTCCGCCACCCACTCCGCCTCCCTCCCCCGTGAACGCCCTGGAGGATGATGGACTTAAACCTCTGGGGGCGTTACCTGACCTCCCCGATCACTCTGCCAAATCACAGACTAGCTACGTGTAATGGTGAAAGTAAATGGGTGAACCCAACACCCGCAAAGGCCCATCGGTCAAATATCAGGTGCCTGATAAAATCTTGGACGACCCCACGTCCCGCCTCTCGACTACCATCTACACATGTCAAAATGGCAAATGAAATTTATTTGCACTCTCTATCTCGCCTAATCATAGCACATGCTAACCACTAATGGACTTAGTTATCATGAACTAACCCATTCATCCTTTTCTCGCTGGTGCTAATTGCTAACCACTAAATACACCCAATTCAATCAATTTTAACTATCTTCACTCTATATACTATGTGCTCAAGTATATGCTTTAGAGGCAATGCATACATACCTTTGCACATGTCACGCCCAACTTAATTTTCCGAACCCTAAGGTTATGTTTTCTAACTTAGCATTCCACTCTTTCTCATATATACACTTATCAGTATATACTTCCCCGCAATTCATAATACATAATCATGCAATCACAACAAACATGGAACATAACCTGAACACAACATTTTGTTACAGAATGATGCAAGTGGTCAACCCATTCCATAAACTCCTTCTAGGTCATCACCTACCTAAACTCCTAATGCTGTCGAATCTGCTTGTACCAAACATCGAGTTCGTAATTCGGGATAATGAACTCCGATACTCAAGTCATGACACCTGTGATTTAATTTCACCACAATAGCCATGGCCTAGCCATACGTCCCTGCCCTAGGTAGTCGATACCCATGATCCGACAATGTCGTGACGCCCAAATTTCTGGGGTCCGCTGACAAACCCGCTTTCCATTTAAAACTCCTGGTGGATATCGGGTGCCCCGATATCACACGCACATGACTCATACATTAAGACATATTCCTGTATAATTTTCTTACAAATAACCCATTTCTTATAAAAATTCACAAGAGTTTGATGTACAACTCTTACATACTTTTTACATGCCAAAATTAGATTATTCTAATATATTTTACAAAATGCTTCTCAAGACCACAACCCGGCCTTCTTCGTACTCACTACCGAAGGAGCCGCTTTCTTCGCGTGTAACAAAGTGGGATGCCACGACTGGCAGAAAATCTCAGTAGTGATACTCTCCTACAAGGGTTACTCCCCACCTAAGTGTTCATGCAGTGATCAAACCAACCCATACACATCTAAGTGAAAGTGTCTACATGAATGTAGTATGGTCAAGTGCATGAGGATGTGTCATCATGTCGCAGATCCCGAGTTACCCATCGACTTCACACATGCTAAGACTAATGACCAACATATACCGACCCATCGCCACTGTGAGCTCCACTACAAGTGCCACGGGCAACTTAATCCCGAGTCAATCCCGGCCCATCACACAACTCAAGTCTATGTGTTAATCGTGTCTTAATTTGGGCAACATACTGCCATGCCAGGTGGCCCTTTTGCACTCAAACCGAACTTTTGGTGATCACACTCAGTGGAGTCTCTTACACCCATCACAGAACTTTCCGGATAATACCGCAGATTTCTTACACCCATACAAAACTTTTCAGATGATACCGCGTGTCTCTTACACCCAAATTCAAGTCTTTTCACCTAAGGAGATTAATGGCCCCCTTCTTGCTTTGCCCAACACATATTACTTGCCATTTAAATGGTTTTACACCCTCGTGAGTCTCTACCTTGGACTTTGTCCCATTTTCTGAGCTCAAGACCCATTCACCAACACCGATGAATAAACAATACCATACACCCACACCCGACTCCAAGCAATGTACCCATGCATATGAAATGCATGATGCCAATGCATATTCCTTCATGTTACATGTATATATGAGTGCTACATGAACATTTACATACCATGGATAATTATAATTGATACATATAATTAACATCCATATATAACCCCATGGGTTATATACATCAATAAAGATATTAATATGTTGTTCTTCACACTGCATGTTATTCAAATAATCCATAACACACAACAAGGTCACAATCTTAGACTCATCCAACAGGGTACCTCATGGCCTCTTCACAAACATGAACCCGTTTGGTTCCAACATCCATACAACAACATCAAAAAGCCATGTAACCCTGAAACTTAGTTTCAGGATTTACACCTGACCCACAACAATTTCCACCAGAAAATCTCGATCATGTAATTCTCTTACCATCCAATCCCAAGTCTTTAACTAAATCATACGGTGGCCCTAATATGGCTCTCCCATAAGCAGCCCATATGCTCATTATATGGCCTTTAGACTCATAAACCAGTAGGAAAAGGTTCCACCAATTTCAATGTAGCCCTACAACATGTCATGCAATGTCATGTTAGGGAAACCCTAATTATTCACTTCACATAACCAAGCAACCCGCACATTTTGTGAAAAACATAGATTTCAAACATACTATGATCACCTACTACCCTCAACAGGTACACAAAATGAATATTGACTAATGGGCTTTTATGAGTTTTAAGAACAGTTCAAACTGAAAGCCCGAACGGCTAGTTATGGCAATCTCAAAGTTGAGGTTCTTACATGAGTCACCCAAATTTAAATTCGACTAACCACTGGGTGAGATTTAATTTCTGGGGCAGGTCGAATTCCAAATTTACCGACCTCTGCAGGGTCTGACCTTTAGTTAAATCGACATTCACAGTCGACCCTAGCAAGTCGACCTCTCAAATTACCGACCTCTAGCCTATCACTTAGATTGTTCAAGGTAAATGGACCATAACAACTGTTCAAGGTAAATGGACCATAACTTGGGCTATAGAGGTCCGATTTGGGTAATTTAAAAGCCTAACATCAAGTTCACTAATGTGGCTACAATATACCTGAGGTACTCACTACCAAATTCCCTTTAATTCCCACCCAAAAATCATTCCTAAAGTCTGGCTAATGCATATGATCAAAATAGGGTAACTTCCCTTGGTTCAAAATGCAAATCACACTCCTCTGTAAGTGATGATCACCTTCAATACAACCTTTATGGTAGAAAATAATCAAAAGTAGGAGAAGACTCACCTCTGTAAGTTTACAAACTCCTTGATTCCAGTCTTTACTTGTAGATCTCGTCACGAGTAAGACTTTCCTTCATTTCCAACCTGATAACCAGATTTACTTCTCTGAAAATCTAGGAGAAGGTGAGCTCTCTTCTCTCACTTCTTTCTTTCTCTTCCTTTTCCTTTCTTTCCTTTTTTTTTTTTCTTCTCACCGACTGTTTGTCTAAAGTCGGCTGGATCCTCTACATATTTACTCTATTGGCCTTGTATCTTTATCTTCTTATCCATCTACCTGAATTTCATCCAATCATATAAGCTGTCATTATTGTTCCTATGGGTCCCACTTGCGCCCTTTTGTTTGACTTATTCTTCACTTGACAAGTGGCACACTGTGAGCCACTCAACACGTGCCAAGTGTCCCGCACTACCTCTTGGCAGGCTCAAAACTTGAAATTCCACTATTTCTGGGACCATGACATTCGATGATGGGCGGCTAGATTTCGTGGAGATCGATTCCAATGGTCAAGTCCGCTTTGTCATCCGAGATCCTCAAAAATTCCTGATTTTGACAGAATTACCTCCTGCTTCACTCCTTCCTCGTAAACGGATCTTCCCGGCTCACAAAGAATCACAAGGTGCTTTATTAAGACTCGTAGATCCTAGGTTTGACACCCCTTTGTCGGAGGAGCAAGGATCGACTTTTACTACTATAATACTAAGTACTCTTTTGGGTAGTATTCATTGCATTTTTCTGATGAATAGTACCCATGTACATGAATAGTACCTTACATGTGAATAGTACCTTATATGTGAATAGTATCTATATAGGTGAATGGTACCCATACGAGAAAATAAATATAGAAATGAAGAACACTAGATTTATGTGGAAAACCCCTCAAGGTGAAGGGAAAACCCATGGGACAAACTTCGAACAATTTTTCACTATCTCAAAGTGGTGTGCAGTACAATTCCTCCAATAAAAATTCTAATCTTGGGGTATACACTCAAAATTAGAGATAACCTCACACTCCCTATGGAAATAATTGAGAATATCCCCAACTTTCCAATATTTTCTCTTCTACTCTCTCCCTCTCTTCTCTTCCCTCCTCTCTCTCTCTCTCTATCTCTCTCTCTTTCTCTCTCTATCTCCCTCTCTCTATCTCTCTCTCTCTCTATATATATATATATATATATATATTTGTTCTCCTTCTAAGCTTCTCACTTATTATAGGAAAAAAAAAAAACTAAAGAAGGAGAAGGTAAGAGGAGTTTGGTTTTATGACTAATCTGCCCAACCCTAGCATACAAAACTGAACTGTATCTGGCCCTCTTTTACGACCTTATAGCAATCATTTTCTCAATAAAACATATTTCAAATACTCATTTGTAAAGGAAAATTTTTCCTTATGAAAATATATCACGTTAACTTATATGCCCATTTGCTCCATTTCCCACCTTTATACATTACGCCATTATAAGTCTTTATAAATATAAAAAACATTTACAAACATTGGTGAGTCTAATCTTTTCACAACATAGTTTTAATAAAAAGTATAAAAAAACGATCACGGTTTCATGTATAAAACATTCAGCTTTACTTTATCAAAGGTGGCTTTTGATTTGATGACTCGCACTGTACGCCTCGCTTTTGAACCTATTCACTCTAAGATTCTCGATGATAAAACAACGCCATAGTTACTTTTTATGCTTAAGTGGTTCTTAGTAAGTATTTTCTTTCTTCATTTTATTTTTAACACAAATCATGCGGCCTTTCTAAAAGCAATGCTTTAACCTTATTAAATAATCAATGCAATACAATACGATATATATCTATTTCCATATACATTCATTTACAATTTGCTGATCATTCCAAATATGCACTCCTTCTATATGCAACAACCTATTCAAAGCTCAACCATGCATTTCAATAAATATTCTTATCATTTTCCTTTAAACAAATTTAGCCAATGTTTCTGCAAGGATAACTTAATCATCGATGACGGTCCCGCTTAAGTCACGCCTAAGATAAAAGTTTTATAACACCAAAAAGGTTCCGCTTAGGTCGGTCAACGTTATAAAAAATCATTTGTGAACACACGATATCATCCCATCGGGCTGACTTGAAAGGTATACTACATTACGCTTGTTCACAAAGAGATTAATTAGTTTTAATTTTATTGGTATACTGTTTATATCTTAACTCGAATATGACTGGAGTAACATTCTATTAAGGGCATTAAAAATCAAGCCATAGAAATTTATTATGGTATATACATTTATATTTCAAATATATATTTCAATACTCATGTAATTTTTTTTCACGGCAATCATTTCACAATCAATTTTCTCAAATCACTTAAAATAAATCAATATGTAGTTCATTGAAAATCATTTCAATAATTGCACAAACAATTTGATACTTCTGAAATAAGAAGAAAAGAATAGAGAACGACCAAAAAGGTCAAGCCGCACTGACATTCCATCTTTAAATCTGACTTCAACTGTAGTTTTCTCGCCAACCCCTTAACCTGTATCACAATTAGAGAACAATATCGCTTTTGCTTATATAGGTTTCTTTTTTGAAGTTAGGTTATTTTTACCCACTACACCTCTCACTTGTAAAATTTTTTTTCTAAGAACAAATGAGCCACATTTTTACCCAACTTCCTTCAAGTACATTGTTCTATAAATCTATTTTTATTCACACTTGAATTAATCCAATTCTGGCACCCTAACTCCATATATGTCCTAAACATCCGGACTATTCCCATTTTCAACATTTAAACCAGAATTTATGTTCCAAAAAAGGGTCCCTTTAGATCTAATTTTTATGGGTCTAATGGGGTCCAAATTGATTACACTTATTTCTGGAAATTTGTTCTGTAGTTTGATTTATTCAGCCCTGAATCACTCAATGGAGGTTAAAACCCAACTTCTTATGGCCTAAATACCAAAACTGTTCCGAAACCCAAAATTGTATTAGGAACCGAAACTGTAATTGATCCAAACAGAGTCTAACTCACACTTTCTGATCCAACCTTGATTAAGATCTCATTTCAGGGAGATTTGCTTTCCTAGAAGTCTAGCTGTCTAAAAATTTGAATCACCAATTTGGATTTACACATCCAAGTTATAAAACAACATAAGTTTGAAAATTTTGACAAGATCTCCCTAAGAACCTAACATTTCCTTTGCTAAAGTAAAAACCTCAACACCAGTCCTAAACAACCAAAAAATGACTTAGAGCAACCCCCAACACTGAAATAAAACTTAATCTTAATATCATTTTTATACTAACTAGGTTCTTTCTAAAACCTAAACACAATAAGGAAACTGTTAATGTTTGATTTTTACCTTTTAAATTTTGATTCCTTTTCCAAACACTCAATCTTCATTCTCCTGATCACCTTAATCCTTGATTTCATAGAGCAAAGACCACTTAATATTCTCCCTCTACAACTAAAAGCCTCTAGCACATTCTCTCCCCTTCTTTTGCTAAATATGCAAATGCCTCAAAGACTAAATATTTGGTCTTTAATCAAAATCTTCACTAAGCCTTGTCATAGCCCAGCAAACCCTTTTCCTATTTCTCTTTTTTTGCATTTCTTATGACTTTCTATTTCTAATTTCTTCTATTTTCTAATACATTTTATCACATTTTCATTTTCTTTGGCATTTACACTTCATTTATGACTCTTGTGTTCTCATTTCTGACATTTTACCAAATTGTCTTAATGTATAATTTTTCTTTCTTGATTTTTTTATCGTTTTCATATTTTAGTAATTTAATGCCAAAAAATACAATTTAATTTATTTTTATACCCTAAACATGTTATAAAACTATTATAGTATTTTCATGGCATTATAAAAAGCATCCGGGTCGTCATGCACAAAACATGGAGCTAGAGAAGAAAAAAAACAAGGAGACATGCTTTCATATTTCAAGGAAAAAGGCCCTGAGAAGAAAATTTAATGGGGATGGATCCCATCACAACCCACCTTTAACTACTCTATTGCATAGATCCAGGTGAGGGAAATCGACTCGTTGACATTCCCCGCATCGGTGAAGTTTCAGACGACTACGACTGAGCAAGTGAATTAAAGGCCTTCGATGACTCTATGGCGTGGACAGTGATCTAGTCTGGTGATGTGGGGATTAGCAGAAATTTCCTCTGCTCTTCCATTAGTGCATTTCTGGTCAAAATTTAGTGAAAGTTAAGTCTCATCATCAAACTCTGGTCCATCTACAGGTCTAATTAACCATGTAAAACTACTGGATACAATATCCACCATCTCACAACAGAACTACTTGGATGATACATGACAATTTATTAAATAGAAGACAATAATGGATGTTTTGTTTCATGAGAAATAACACAATAATGAAATATGAAAACAAAGAAAAATACAGATTTATGGCTGAAACTTTTATAGTGGAAAAAACCACTGAATAAAAAAAGAGAAAGTCACATTTAATATGAGATAGACATAAAAGTTTAGCGGAATAGAGAATAAAACCCTAATGTGTTTGATATCAATGTTGTTAATTTATTTCTCTCCTAATTCAGCATTTAGAGTTGTTCCACAGCAAACTAGAAAATAAATTGTATCACTGGCTCAAACATAAAACAATCTCCTGAAATGCCTTCCTTAACCAAGTGAAATAAAGAGAGAAATTAAGGAAAATATGTAGGCCAAATGAGAAAACACTTAAGTAGAAACCTGGTCACAGAAAAACAATTCAGAGTACAAATGTGTTCCATTGACTTTCCTTTAGACGTTTAAGGAGGCTATTTTACTGGCTGGAAGGATTCTTTTGTGGGCAAGAAGGGAAAGAAGGCCTGGAACTCTGTCCCTCAGTGTGTTTTCTGGTATGTTTGGAAGGAGAGGAACGGTATAGCTTTCAAAGATGGGTCTTCAGCTATACAAAGATTAAAACATTCTTTTGTTTATAATTTGTGGAGCTGAAATAGGGGGTATTTTAGGGAAAGGGGCCCCTCTCTTTTGTGTTTGAGGTTAGTTTCTAGTTGAGGGAAGAGTGAGATTTGTGCTTCAGCCACTCTCCTTGTTTGTTTTTGGACTGGGCTTTGTATGTTCCCAGTACACCTGGTGGCTGTCTTTTTTTTTTTTTGGGTTATTATTCACCAAAAAACCAAGAGAAAAAGAAATAATCATCTGCAGAAGTGGATAACATGTTCCGAAGGATCAATAAGATATAATTATTTATTGTACTTGCACATTAGATATTCAGTGTTAAGATCTTGAGAACTGCCATTTATGGATGAAAAAATTAAAATGAAAATATCACTATAAATAAAACACGCACATCCCCATCCACACTTACTAAAGTGTGAAACATTAACATTTTTGTCTAACCTGAATCAAACAGCTAGGTGGAGGAGGGCCCTTGTTTATGCCCCTTTTCTGGAAACAAAATCAAGAGATGAGACTTGGTTTAAAAAGGTCAGCAGCCAATTGAAGGGTGACCAATATTACTGATTTCTGCAAAGGACCCAATAGATTCCGAAAAGCCAGAATCCCAACTTGCCTATCCCCACCAAATGATGGTACAGAAACCAAGGTTCAATTTCAGATCATCAAATGGGAAATGTACTTGAGAAATCTAAGAAAATAACATAAAACCAGAAGAAGAAACACAAGATTTGGCCCAACACCAACTCATGGAGGATGGGTTTGAATGATTCAAATATTTATCAGAAACACAATTTCAACCTCAAAACCCCAGAAAATAGTCTTATTTTACTCCCATTGTCCAGGAAATTACTTACACCATTAGGTTCAACAGCAGCAATTTCAGGCAGCAAGATTAGTGAATCATTCAGAGAAAACCTAAACCTTCACTCCCTCCTCTAGTTTCTACAAAAACAGAGCTCTAAATTAAGAACGCATTATCCAGTCTGATATTCTACTTACTAAACAAACTCCAAAAACGGATCAACAAACACCAAAAGAAAAGGCAAAAAAGGAAAAGAAGATAAAAGCAAGTACACAAGTTAAAGATCCTCACTAATAGAATAATTCTTCACAAAACTACTAGAGTTACTGTATATTTGCATACATGATATTCACAGAAATTCATCGTTGTGCAAGGGTTCATATATTAGAAATAGACATGCTTGTAGGAAAATCTATTTCACGATCAACTGCACTGGCTGCAGCAAGAAGTCAGAAAATGCAGCTGGTTTGGCCGGTATTTGATTATAAAATTTTGAGAAACATTTCCAAACAATGTATCTCCTGGTCTGTGATGCACCTTTTCTGCATTTTGTTATAGATCATCATCGTTCCTGTTAAATTCAGCTCCAACATTTTGCAAATCTGGGAGAATCTAATCCAAGATTAAAAAACAAAAACATACACCTGTGAACTCCAAAGGCTTAGAAAGTGCCAGCCAGGATTCTATGGTATTTGAGTTGGTGAATGGCCCAGTTGGAGTGGATGACAAAGGAAAGAAGTTCGATGCAGTAAAGGGTTAAAAATTGAAATAAGATGTGAGAGGGTAAGAGCAGACTACCTATAGAACAAAAAGGCCCATGGTTGGTTGTGTGAGATATAAAGAATAGGGAAAACAAGATGTCAAGTATTCCACCCGTTTTATACTCATTTGGCAATCTTCTTTATCATTTAAATTTGAAGTGTATCTTATCCATGAAGGTAGGCATGATTAGTCTAACCAGCTTTCTATTGCCACCACAGCTTAAAAGTTCTATGTTGATTAGCCCTATTCAAATGACGTGAGCCGTCCATTTCATTTGTTTATGTGAAGATTTGCCAAAATCCTCTCATAGTTAAGTTCCGCACCAATGACAAGCTCATCAAACTTTAATTGACCAACTTGCCTAAACTTTGAAGAAGCTTCACTTATTGCTTAGCCATATATATGTAACCTCTCTATATAGTTAGTTTCACTACATACAACCTCAAACCACCTAACATACTAACTCTTCATAAGCTCTTTACTTTCTATCAGAATCTTAACATCAACTAAACAATCCCTACATCTAACCCCAACAAGTTTTCTATAAAATTAGTCAAAACCCTTCTTCAGTAGAATGTGTCCCAACAAGAATAAGTTCCCAAACAAACCAAGCTAGTTTGCCTATATCCAAGTAAGTCATCATCACTGTGCCTACATGCACTTCTCGTGTAATCACTGCCAACTTTGAAACTCAAATGTATTTACTGCAAGTAGCTTACTACAAAACCGAGATTTTGTCATGTCTTTATTAGCTATAAATTTAATTTATGTCTATTAAATTGTTTATTATCACTTATAGTCTTTTTATGTCATCATCATGTGCTGTTTTTCTTTACTATTCACATCAATCATTATTATGTTTTTTTCTTTTAACTCTTTTCTTCTTTATCTTCTTTTTGCTTACTCCAACCTACTATTCATTATCATACATAATTATTATAGAAGCTTAATTACTACTTCAGCAACATGATATTTATCATCAATTAAATAAACTCATTATTTTAAGATGAATCTTCATCTATCACTGATTTCATCTAAGATGAGTTCTTGTAATACATTAGTGTGCCTTGATAAATGCTTCCAATTTTTAATCCTTTTAATGGATGAGTTGCAAATGCTCCAAGATAGTTTTGATTAATGAAACCAAAAATTTAAACAAATCATGATATACATAATATTTCCACTAATTAATGCTCATCAAATGCAAATATACAATGGTGGTCTTTAAAAAATTTGAAGGACAAATTGTTGGATTTTCTCGACTCCTAACCCTAAGAAAAAGCAAAAGGAGAAATCCTAGTAGGCTCACCTGAAGAATGCCTTTTTCTTCTTTGGTTGGTGGCGGTTATATTTTATATATATGGAGGTAGATAAAACTTGCATGGAGGGAAGGGTTTATTTCACATTATAGGACAATACAAAGCGTACTTTAATTTATGTTTTTCCCAGAATATAAAGGTCTCCTATGCCAAAGAAATTCATATTTGATTGCATGAAGCTTACCCAATAGACTTGCATGCATGGTGATGTAAATTTGCTAACACAAATAAAAAGGCAAAACACCCTCAATCATGTTTTCCTTTGGAAAAGGTTTCCTTGTGTTTAAGAAATGCATGGATTCAACATACCGACAGTTTCCTATTCTATGGAGAAGCAGTAAGAAAGAAGGAACGTCGGAGAGAAAGAAGAGTCAGAAGACGGTCGATTGAGAACTGGCCCCGAGTCTAAGTAGCATAGGATTGGCAGTCAAATCAGTCCAACGGTGGGAAAATGAGGCTGGATTACTCGAAAGCAAAAATGGACCCAATCTTTCACTCATTTCAATCTCAAACTGAATGGCCAAGCATGTCAAAAGTTCCTGAGATGCAAAGGAGGAACCAAGATTCCGAAAAGTACAATGAACCAAATGTAATTTCATTTTGTCCCTACCACCATGACAAGCCCCACCTTCGCGCAGCAGAAAACATCGAAGATCTGTACAAAAAGATTGAAAGTAATATCAAGGCAATGAGGGTGTGCTATGATACGCTTGCGATGACAAAGTATAACTATGAGAACTCGCTCACATTATTTGACAAAAGCTTATTCTGCAATTCATCCAATAGTAGCGCCAGAGAAGAAGATATGAGTAGCTCTCTTTAGGAAATTACGAAATAAGTTTGGTAGGAGTTGGATCATAGCTCTGTAGTTGGAGAACCAGATCCATTGGAATCCTGAGGTTGATCTTGGAAGGAGCAATTCCAAAGAGATGGTTCCACAATGAAATATATGATAAATAGATTCGTAATGACTGGAAAGGGAATGGTCACCAGCAGGGTATGGTAGAGGGCTCCTCAACCCCCGAGGAGTCCTTCCATCTCCTCCACCTCATGCGAATTGCTTCCAAGGAAAGACAAGATCTGGAGGAAAAACCCAAGCAAATTAAGGAGCCGGCAATTTTTCTATATGTCATGAGCTTTTACAGCTGCCAGACCCTCTCCCAACCGAGTAATAGAGGTTTCTTTGATGACATTTCTTTCTGAACTAACTTTCTCCGTAGCTCCTTAAAACTTCCCCAAATAACCATCGGATGAATTCTACGTACACCAGGTGTTTGAAACATTTTAGGCCTTATGAAATGTGTGCTCAGAAGGCCCAGAAGACTACAGCCACTTCTCTTATATAGAAGCCTCCAGTCAGCAAGAATTGTATATAGAATATAGTTCTCTTCGTGAGAACAAGACTACTTCAAAGAACAAGGATGAAACTTCTTTTCCATTCATCCTTTCTTCTTTAAATCACTAGCAACCTCAAAAATAAACTTAACAAAGTTTAATGTGGTGAATCTTCTTTAGGAGACCCAGTCACCCACTACCACAAAGTTAAACACATACCCATAATAAACGTAAATAACAACTGCAATACAAATATAATATAAACTGCCTAAATAATTCAGAATAGACCTGCATGGGCCTTGGCTGAGTATTATCCTTGATATTTAGGATTGGGCTTGGAGACCCTAGTGGAGCTTCTAAGCTTATCAATGCCCACCCTAATCGAGAGGATGCTTGTCCTCAAGCTCCAAATTAGGAAATTGCTGTGCAAGCATCTCTGTAGCTTCCCAGGTAGCTTCTTCAACAGGTAACTGCTTCCAGCGAACTAAACATTCTTCAACCAAAACATCGCCGCGTTTGACCGAACGTTGATCAAGAACTTGCTGAGGTTCTAAAATAATAACCCCATCATCAGTTACTGGCGGTAAGTCAAGAGACAGATTGGCTGGATCTCCAAGGTATCGTTTGAGCAATGACACGTGGAATACTGGGTGAATTCTTGCTGTGGCCGGCTACTGCAGCTTATAAGCTACGGTTCCTATCTTTTGCAAAAAATGAATAGAGCCATAAAACGGCAGTAACTTTTGAGTGACTCGCTTGAAAGTGTTGTTGATCAACTTCATGCATGGGAGAAGTGCCACGGGGGTATGACATAATTGATGGAGGTAAACGACCATAAAGCACTTGGAAAGGAGTCATTTTTGTGGACATATGGTACGTAGTATTATACCACTACTCAGTCTAAGCCAAATATGTTCTCCATTTGCGCGGCCATTGATGAACGAAGTAACGAAGGTACTGTTTAGCGCAGCGGTTGACGACTTTGGTTTGACCATCTGTCCGTGGGTGATAAGCTGAGCTAAGCATTAACTTGGAGCCAAATAATATGAAGAACTCCTGCCAGAATTGACTTATGAAGATTGGGTCTCGATCACTAATGATAGAGCGAGGCATTCCATGGAGCTTGACAATGCCCTCAACAAACTTTTCGGCCACAGTTTTAGCTGTAAATGGATGAGTTAATGGGAAAAAAATGAGCAAATTTACTGAGCCTGTCAATGACTACTAGTATGGTGTCTTTTCCATTTGAGCTTGGTAGACCTTCAATGAAGTCGAGAGTGATATCATCCCATGCTTGGTGTGGTACAGGTAACGGTTGCAAGAGTCTAGCTGGTGTCACAGTGTCCGTCTTGATACGTTGGCAAACTTCACATTTTTGAACGTATTCATGAACTGCTTTGTACATTTGTGGCCAATAGAATTGTTGGTGTAGTCTCTTATGTGTTCTTAGGATTCCTGAGAAACCCCTAATCTTGGAGTCATGGATGGCATGCAATAGTCGTGTCCTCAACGTTGGGTTGGCAGAAACAACAACCTTTCCCTTATAGAAGAGTAACCCATCTCGCCATACAAAAGAGCCTTGCAGATTGTCGTTTGCCTTTTTTCCCATAGCTTGTATGTCAGTGTCAAGTGTAGAGGCTTGTTTGACGTCGTCCCATATATTCTCATCTGAAAAATGAACGGCATTCAACAATGGACTGTCACTCCTTGATAATGCATCTACTGCAGAATTCTCATGTCTTGGACGATAGATTATTTCATAGTCATAGCCCAGCAACTTGGCCACCCATTTTTTTTGTTCTGGAGTTGCAACCCATTGATCCAAGAAGAATTTTAGGCTTCGTCGATCAGTGTTGATGTAGAATTTTTACCTTAATAGGTATGGTCTCCACAACCGTATAGCCTCCACTATTGCTAACATCTCCTTAGCATAAGTGGACCACGAATGTTTTGTTACTCCCAATGCCCTGCTCATGTAAGCTATAGGCTTGTTTTGTTGAGTCAGAACCGCCTCAATACCATTGCTTGATGCATCAGTTTCTATGATGAAGGATTCCGTAAAATAGGGCATAGCTAGTGTGGGTGTGGTAGTCATGGCTTGCTTTAGTGTAAGAAAAGTTGCCTCAGCGTCATCATGCCATTGAAATTTTCCTTTCTTGAGCAGGTTCGTTAATGGTCGAGCTATTATGACATAACTTTGAACAAACTTTCGATAGTACCCCGTTAATCCCAAAAAACCACAAAGCTCGGTGATGTTCAAAGGTTCCAGCCATGCTACCATTGCTTCGATTTTCTTGTCATCCACCTTAACACCTCGGTGTGTAATAATGTGGCCCAAATATTCCAGCTCTTGTTTGCCAAAAACACACTTAACTTAATTTGACTAAGAATTTGTGCTGCTTCAAAATGCTAAGTGTTTGTTGGACATGATCTAGGTGTTTTTCCCACGTAGAACTATATATCAAAATGTCAGTAAAAAATACTAAAATGAACTTGCCTAAATAAGGGCGAAAAATAGAATTCATCACCGCTAGAAACGTGGAGGGAGCATTGCAAAGGCCAAAAGGCATTACTAAGCATTCGTAATGGCCGTTATGGGTGCGAAAAGCTGTTTTTGGTATGTAAGGATTGCTTACGCTTATTTGGTGATACCCTGCCCTGAGATCAAGTTTGGTGAAGTACGCAACATGCACCATCTAGCATGTCATCTAGCATGGGGATTGGAAAACAATCCTTAATAGTGACCGCATTGAGTGCTCGGTAATCCGTGCAAAAACGCCATGTTCCATCTTTTTTCTTCACGAGTAGCACGGGAGATGAAAATGGACCAATACTAGGATGGATTAATCCTGTATTCAACATATCTTGAACTTGATGCTCTATTTCTGTCTTCTGAAAATATGCATATCGATAAGGTCTCACATTTATGGCTTCAGTTCCTACCTTAAGAGGAATAGTATGGTCAACTTCACGTACTGGTGGCAATCTAGTGGGCTCCTCATATACATTTGAATACTTATCCAAAATGGTTTGCATATCCGGATGAATTTTCTCGTGCGTGGGTTTTTCTCTAGGTTGAAGATAGAGAGCGAATATAGCTTGTTAGCGAAATTTTTTAGTTATTCCTTGCAGCGTAGTCGTTTGAATGGGTTTCATTTCAATTCCCTGTAGACGCCTAGATTGTTGTTCCCAAATAAAGTCCATGGTTAACTGTTTCCAATCACAAACCACATATCCTAGTGTCTCGAGCCATTGAATCCCCAAAACCATGTCCAAGCCATTCAATGGGAGTGAAAGGAAGTCGAGCAGAAATTTAGTGCCTTGTAAATCAATTGTAATCTTCTCATATCTTCCTTTGCATGATAATCATTCCCCGTTTGCAACTCGCACTATGAATGGCTCAATGGGATGTATAGGCAAACAAAGCCTATTAGCTATTCAATCACTTATGAAATTGAGAGTCGAACCGCTATCGATTAATGCGACCACTGCATGAGACCCCAGTTCAGCGTTGATGCGCATAGTTCTTGGCACAGTCCACCCCGTCAATGCATGCAATGTGATTTCTAGCTCTTGTATCTCTTCAACCTCTTCACTACTAGTTGGCTCTTCCATATCTGCCACACATATATATTTCCATCATGTGGTGTATACCCTTCCAATATCAAAAGTTGGGGTGCTTGACACTTGTGTCTAGGGGTGAATCTTTCGTTACAATTGAAGCATAAACCCTGAGCTCTTCTCTTCTGCATTTCATCCCATGATAAGTGTTTAACTAGAGCTTGTGTTGGTGCGGATGGCGGAACAGGATTGGCTACTGTGAGTGGAGTTCGTGTAGTGCTTGGTCTTACAAACCGTCTTTGCCGCGTGATATGATCATCTCTCATTCGATCTAAACTAATAGCTTCTTTAACTGACTAAGGTTTGAACATTTAAATACCATATGCAATTTCGGGTTTTAAACCACCCATGAACGTCCCTACAATTGCCTTTTGTGTCCATCCTCACACTCGGTTCCCGAGCCTTTCAAACTCTCGTTGATAATCCCTCGATGTCCTAATCTGCTGGACTCGAGATAATGCCTCGTCGAAGTCTTCCACATCAGATGGTCCAAATCAAGCTCTAAGTTCATCTTCAAAAACTTCCCATGTGATGGTCCTTTGCCCTTCATAGAGTGCCTTCCAAAGCCATTGCCACCATTGATTCGCTTCGCCTCAAGGTGAAAAGAAGCCAAGCATACCTTCTGGTCTTTAGCAATCTCCTGGAACTCGAAATACTGATTCACACGGTTAAGCCATTCGGTCGGGTCGTCTCCAAAAAATCTGGGAAATTCAAGCTTTGCAATCTTAGAGGAGAAGGGTTTGTTATTTATCGCTAATTGTCTCTGTTAGTTAAACTGCCCTTCGATTATAGTTATTTGTGACTTGGTGAACCGCGGCTTGAAAGTAAAGCCTCAGATAGCTTAGCAATAGCGTCTTCTAACTATTGAATCTTATCAGTTATCCCAGCCTCCATCCTCTGCATCCTATCTTGGACTCCACCAAGTCCTTCCTCCAAGTGCTTTATTCTCTCTTTGTTAGTTGCCATTTAAGCCTTGCTCTGATACCAATGATAGGTCCCAGTCAGTAGCAAGAATTGTAAGGCAGAATATAGTTCTCTTCAGGTGAGAACAAGACCACCAAGAACAGGGATAAAACTTCTCTTTTCCATTCATCCTTTATTATTCTCTTTTAAACTACCAGTACAACCCAAAATAAACTAACAAAGCTAATGGCCGAGTCTTTAGGAGACCCAGTCACCCACTACCACAAAGTTAAACACATACCCATAATATACGTAAATAACAACTGCAATACAAATATAATATAAACTGCCTAAATAGTTCAGAATAGACTTGCAGGCCTTGGCTAAGTATTATCCTAGATACTTAGGATTGGGCTTGGAGACCCGAGTGGAGATTCTAGGCTTATCAGCAGACGATGTCAAGGAGCTGAGATCAAGGCACATTCTCTGCGACTTACTTGGTAGCGATGAAGAGGTGGCCCGAATTTTCCACGAGATCGCCAATAACTTGGTAGATCTTACTGTATATCAAGAAATCGAAGTTCTTATTCAGAAACACTGCTACAATAGACTGAATGCTTATATGAATTATGCCCTTTACTACCGTTGCAGTGCTCCAGGGAGTATGATAGCTTTCATTGCTGCTATTTTGATGTTGTGTTGTATCTTGCTATGATGCAGACCTACTTCTCTCTTCCATCTCATAAATTCAAATGAGTAACGGTAATATATGTAAATTATGACTTTTATGCGTTTTTTTTGCTTCTTTTTTTTTTTTTTTTTTGGAAAAGTAGGTTTTGATACACTCGTAGAATGACTTTTAGGGTGGTCAGTATCCCTTATAAAAATAATTGCTCTTTGTTTAAAAAGTTAAGGCAAAACAAAAAACTCTAAAATACCCTTCTCACTTCCCCGTCATTTTGGAACAAAAAAACAAAGAAAACCTTCTTTCTTCCACACTTCATCTCTGTCTACCTCATATCTTTTTCTTCGATTCTTCTTCTGCACGTCTTTGAAACAATTTTAGGGAAGATTCAGTGTTCCTCCCTCCCAACCTTCTATCGTCCCTTCCTTTCCTCGTCATCCCTCCCTCTGTTATTGTTCCCTTTCGTCTTCCTCATATTTTTGGTTGGACTTTCCCCATTTCATCACATCCTCTCATCTTCTAACCATACTTTGTGGGTAAGGGTTCTTATTTACTCTTTATTTGATTTGGTTTGATTTTTTTCTAAAATGATGTTTTTTTTGTTCATAAGTTGCTCAACAATGTTAATGGTGAATATGTAATCCTTAAGTTTCATTTTCCATTGTGCTTCTTCTTCGAAAATGAGGGAAATTTTATCCTAAAACTGTAGAAAGATGAAATTAGATCTTTGTTAGGGTTGTGAAGCTTCAAATTGGTCTAGAGTCGTGCCCCTACTATTACAGACAAATCTACTACTATAATATACTATAATTACTATCATAACTTATGTATTTACAACAATATTGAAAATTCCCAAAACTACTACCATTAAGAATATACTAAATATGCTACCATAACTGCTACATCTACCACCATTGTGAACACTTCCATTTTGGACTATAAATGAGTTCACTAAGTAGGTTTTATATATTGTTAGGTGGTTAATCAAAGTTAATGTAGTATATCATATACTAATTACACAATTTGAAGCACACTAAATATACAATCTAAGGGAAAAGTAGGCTTCCCTTATTTATTTATAGAAATTGGTGCTTTTTTTTTTTCATTTTCTGTAATTTTAATTTTGATTCTTTTGGGCACTTTTTTTTCTTTATTGAATCCGCAGTTACATTTTGATAAATTTTTAAGAATAAAATTTTCTTAATAACTTAAAAGTTGTTTGGTTGATGAGAAAATGAGGGGAAAAGGAAGGAAAATAAAGTTTGAATATGTTTTATGCTATGAAATGGTGACTCTCATAAGGTGAGGCTAGTCTTTAAATTATGACATTAGTATGTTTTCTCAGTGCAAAACAAAAATTAGGACAAAATATGCAATAGCTATAATGAATCATTTGGGTTGGAGGAAAGCTCATATAATTGAGCATTCACTAGGTGAGTAATTGATTTTGATCTTTCATACTAAAATACTGACTTTGATTTCTTATCATTTATGTCAAAAATGATGAATTATGAATTTAATTTGATTACCTCCAAACGAAGCACACTAAATACACAATCTAAGGGAAAAGTAGGCTTCTTTTATTTATTTATAGAAATTGGTGCTTTATAAAAAAAAATTTCATTTTTTTTAATTTTAATTTTGATTCTTTTGGGTACTTTTTTTTATTGAATCCGCATTTACATTTTGATAAATTTTTAGGAATAAATTTTTCTTAATAACTTAAAATTTGTTTGGTTGCTGAGAAAATGAGGGGAAAAGGAAGGAAAATAAAGCTTGAATATGTTTTATGCTATGAAATGGTGAGTCTCCTTAGGTGAGGCCCGTCTTTAAATTATGACATTAGTATGTTTTCTCAGTGCAATACGAAAATTATGACAAATGATGCAATAGCTATAATGAATGATTTGGGTTGGAGGAAAGCTCATATAATTGAGCATTCAAGGTGAGTCATTGATTTTGATCTTTCATACCAAGTATACTTTGATTTCTTATAATTTATGTCAAAAATGATGAATTTTGAATTCAATTTTATTACCTCCAAACGAAGGTACTTATGGTTAAAAAAATTTAGGCTATTTTTTGCATTTGGTTGTTAAGATTTGAACCTAATTTCTTTGCTCCATGGTGTCTACATTCATTTATGAATCCAATTTCATCCAACCAAACACGGTCATAGCTTTTTCCCTAAAAAGGATCCTAATTTAGAATTTCTTTGGTATTATTTGTAATATTCTAGACTTATAATATCGACCAAACAAACATGAGTTAAGCTCATGATATAAAACTTGCTTCTATATGTGGTATAAAATTTGAGGTTGAGTTGAGTTCATTCTTGTAGCACCCGAATTAGACCATAGTAATTTTATTACAGTTTTGTAGTATAAGAAAAACAAAAGTTGTATTTTTCGGAATTTAAGTGCAAAGAGTGAAAAAGGACAAAGCCGGAATTAATCCAAGCGTAAAGGGTAAATTGGTAATATTTTAGATTAAGGACTCAAAGGTCATAAAACAAGAAGATTATATGCTATTGTAGGAATTTAGATAAGTTCATTTGCAAATAGATGGGAGTTGGAGGACTAAATTGCAAAAGCCAAAATTAAGCCAAAAATGGGATAAGACCAAACATGGTCTTCTAGAATTAGGAAAATTATCATTTTCTCACTTTGGGGATTAGGGCACGGTTGAAGAAGAGAAGAAGCCATTTTTGGGTTTTCAATTGTTCAAGCAAAGAGAAGGGAAATAAGTAGAGAAGAAATCAAGGTATGGAAGTTTGGTATGGAATTTTAGTATGGGATTCTTTTATGGAAACTATCACAAGCCCTACTTGTTTATGGGTTGTTAGGCAAAACCTAACTTCTATTATGAAAGTGTTGTTGGTTGGTTTTTGTGGGCTTTAGTGGTCTTGGTTGGTTCAAGTCAAGTTTGAGAGTTTTTTTCTTTTATGTGTTTTAGGTTTTGGTTGGAAATTTGAAGGGTTGAAAGAGCCGACACATCATTTCTCTGAAATCGCAGGTGAAATGCGAATCTTGAAAGTTAGTCACAGTACTCAAAGTTGTTTTTGGTCCAGAGGATATTGAGTACCGGTACTCAAAGTTGTTTTTGGTCTAGAGGATGTTGAGTACTGTACTAAAAGTTGAGTACCGGTACTCAAAGTTGTTTTTACCTTAGAGGATGTTGAGTACTGGTACTCAAAGTTGTTTAAGGTTTGAGTACCGGTCCTGCAACCTTGTTTTTTCTCTGTTCTTCCATTAATTCCAAATGAAAGGGTCAGAACATGTATAAAAGTTATATGGAAAATGTTAATGCCTGCCTCGGTGAAATTGAAGACAAACGTGTTTTTCTTGCCCATATTTGCTTAATGTGATCCAGAACAAAATATTGAAACAGAACACACCTGCCAATTGTATTGTTGAGTGGATGATGAATGAACCAAATCCTCTGTGATTAGCCGGCACTTTTGCTATTGCTACGATACTTATGTTACATGGGCAAGCACGTCTCTGATCAGTGCTTTGACACTTCTACTAGTGCTACAACACTTCTGTTACGTGGGCAGGCACGTCTCTGATTAGTGCTTCGACACTCCTGCTAGTGCTACAACACTTCTATTACATGGGCTGACACATCTTTGTTCAATATTGTACCATACCTTTAGGTACCTATTGTGTTGCGTCCCTCTCATTCATTATTACTGGTCTATATAAGCAAACGTTTATATGATAAGAATATGAATAATGAACAATAAGAAAGATAAGTAATCGGATTACGCTCTTATTAGTATTGTACCCTCACGGGTACCCTATCTGAGATCTACATTTTGAACTCTATGGAATATAAAAAGAATCCATTATAAGAATTATGTTATATGAAAACTCTGTTATAAAATTCTATTATACGTAAACTCTGATAAATCCATTTCATTATATGTATGCGGACCACTTCAAGTGGTCACATATGTTATTTGTTTCCTACTATTCTCAGCATATGCGGGTGGAGCATGAAAATACCCTTAGTATTTTTATAATATTTTATTATGTATTTAGAACATAAATTGAGCAAGGCGGGGGATTTTCAGCTATTGTTAAATGATCATATGTTAAATGTTAAATCATAAATGATTTATTATGATTCAATGAATGAACCCAGAATTTACCCAAGTGTTAAGGGCAAAATGGGAAAAATTATCAAATGAGGACTTAAAGGTAATTTATGATAAAGAAAATATGTCTAAGTGTGAATAGTGATAATTGAATTGAAAATAGAGAAAGTATATGGGTTATATGGCAAATTGGGAGAACTTAACTCAAAAATGGGTTTTAGAGCCAAACATGGCCTTATGATGTTAAGTACTTAAGACCACATTTGGTATATTGAATGGCCATTTGTACAAAAACGTATTTGGAGATTGAGAGAGAGAAAAGCTAGGGTTTTAAGTGAAGATCAAGATATTGGTGTGGAACTTGCTCTTTGGTGCAAGATCTTACAAGAAAGTTCAAGGAGGAAGCTAGGGCAAGAAGTTTCAAGAGATTCAAAGTAAGAACACAAATCCTAGAACTCTTTTCTTGTGTTTGGATTTTGGGAAAAACCCTAACCTTATGTAAAGGAGATTTTGATTAGTTGTAGATCAATTTTGGGGTTGTGTTTGGTTGAGTTTTGAAGTGTATTGTTGGTTGGTATTGGTTTGGATTGGTTTTGAGGAATGTTTGTAAAAAGGAAAATATTGTGTTTTCAAAGGAGTTGCTGTAAAAAAATTGTCAAAACCCCTGTTATTGTTTTGGCTATAGGTTAAGTTATAATCATCTAAATGAAGTGATTCTAATGGGTAAAGAACCATAAGATCTAGATATACAAATATATAGAAGGGACTAGGAGCAAATTGTAGCTCTAAGGCTCCCGAATATGGGCTTAAAGGTGAGTTTCGGGTAGCTCATGGGTATGCTCTATTTTGGGTGTAGTTGTGGTGTTTTGGCCATAAGTTGAGTTTCACTCATCCAAATTGAGTGATTCAAAATTATGGGTAAACTAGACTTCTAGGGAATAATTTACTTGAAGGAAGTGTAATTAAATTGTAACCCCAAAGTGCCCAGAAATCTATCAAAGTGGAGCTATGTGTAGATTCTATTTTTTAAATTCGAGTAGTCTAGATGTAAAATGCAATAACTTGAGTGTTGGTGATCCAAATTGGATGATTCCAATTGGAGAAGAAACCTTAGAACCATAGATTCAAATTAGTGAAGAAAACATTAACAATTTATGGAGTTAAGACCCCATAAATAAAAAATAACAGTAGGTGATCCAGTGATCTGGGCATATCGACTAGTTTGACATTAAAATGCCATAACTTGAGTTTTGGTGATCCAAATTGGATGATTCAAATTGAATATTCTAAAATTCAAAATATCAGATATATAATTATCGTCCGATTCAATCGAAATAACAAGTGGTAATCGGTGTGGGATGATGCTGGTTGTTAAAGATGCCGCCAGCGAGTTTGGGTGATCCAAATGAGATGATTCTAATTCCTAATGAGAGTAGACTCATAGACCTATCATTTTATTGAAGGAAATATGAGAAAAATATGGCTCATGTGTCCCCAGCAAATTTTTCAAGTGAAGGAGTATTGGATAGACATCAACCCTAACCAAAAATCCTAGAATACACAACTGATTTTTCTTTCTTAGGTTGTTCTTTAATTGTGACATATTTGTGATGGATTAGGGGTTGGTGACGAGGAAGCTTGACCCAAGAACGGTATTCTGAGGATAGGAATCGAAGAACAACAACCTTTTTGAGTTTGTTCTTCAATCCCTCTCTTGTTTCAAATTTGTGAAAGTTTGTTTTGCACTCTTCTTTCATTGTTTCAAAATTGATTGTGAAATACTATGAAATATTGAAATGATTTATGATAAATTGCATATTGATTTGAGACAACCAATTGTGAAATAAATTGCATATGAAAATTTGCATGAGTGTTGAAAAATAAATTATTGTATCAAAATATATATACACTATTGTAAATTGTATTGAATGATTTGAAGGCCCTTAAAAGAATGTTAACTGTTAAATTTGAGTTAAGGATAGATTGGTATACCAATAAGGGTCAAATTAAATGATATTGCGTCGAATGTAGCAGTGTCGCTCGATCATGCTTAGGTGGGATAACATCGGTAGTGTTCCACGAGTGATTTTAATAACCGGTCCAATGTGTGAGGCCGTCTTGTGATAGAAAACCATTTTTATACTAGCACTCTTATTTTAAGCGGGGCCAGGTAATACGATGATTCGTTATCACATCGCCCGAATCATGGGATTAAATTTGAAAAGGGCAAAATGATAATAAGATTAAAAAATGCACGATTTTGTGATTTGAATAATTTAGTGCATATGAAATTGCATAACTTGAAATGACCATTGAATTGTAATTGAATGTAAATGAAATGAATATCCACTAAGTGTGAAAATGTTTAGCACGTTGTTTTTGTTATCCCGCAAGTATCGAGTGAACAGGTTCGAGGACAAAGACCATAGAGATTTAGAGTCAACGTCAAAGCTTCGTGATGTCGAAGTAAAGATCCGACCATGCATTAATGAAATGGATTTGACAATTTTGTATAAACTCTTATTTTATTTTGTAAATGTTTTGATATTGAAAACTCTGATATATTTTGTAAATGATCTGATTGAAAATGGCATATAATGTCATATTGTACAATTTTGGGATTTATCCCAAAATGATGGGCCTACAGCAAATGTTTTGATGCATATTATTATATATTCTATAATATACGAAAAAATGCATTTGTATTCATATTAGGAGAACTGGAGTTTACATATTATTTTGATATCAGAGCTACAGTTAAATTGCTAAAATGGTGTTTGATTATATCTTAAAAGTAAAAGTATTGGTAGTGTAATGGACTTCTGCGAGTGTTTCATCAGTGTAGAGTCTTGAAGAGAGGGACATCAGGGTATATCACATTTGCCGGGAATGACACAACAACAATAGGAGTCCACGATGTAGGTTTTGATTTTTTGGTTTTGGAATGGAAATGTAAAAGTTTTGTAATAGTGGAGTTTGTTTTATGTACAAGTAAAGGGACTGGGAATATACGGGACACTTTAAACACCACTCGTTGGTAGTACTAGAAGTTTAAACCTTATACAGTATGAAATGGGCCCACCAATGTCAGAAAAGCAGGTTAAGGAGTCTTAGTCATGTTTTTCGCCCCCTCTCTTTGCCCAAGCGGGGGTAGGGGCGTGACAATTATAAAATCTGGGAAAAAAATGCCATTTTTCTAAAAAAGGGAAAAATGGTAATTTTCTACTTGAGACCAGTGGGAAAAGATGGAATTTTTCTAGATCTCAGGTGACCAAATAGACAACACTGTTGGAATCGTCTCGCGAAATCTAGCTACCCCATCGAATTTCGTTAAATTCCAAGATGGTCGGGATTTCATGTCTTTCGAGGCATTGAGTGTCGGGTGCCAAATGGTAGCTTGTGAGGAATACACATGACCTGAGAGGCATGTGGTGTGACAAAGGCCACCTACTACATGTATCCATGTGACACATGTCACATAAAGAGTGAAAGGATCAAAGATAAATGGCTTATATCAAGTCATGTGTCAAGTGGTCCTTAAAGTCAAACTAAGAGAACAAAAAGGGAATAAAAGGAAAAGAAAAAGATCATCTTCTCCTTTTTGGCTTGGTATCCGAGGGAGGGAGAGGAGAAAATAGAGTTTAGAGAGAGAGAGACAGAGTCTATCTTCTCTGTAAGATCTACGGCGTTCGGACAGTCGGTTCTCATCGGAGCAAGAGGAGAAGTTGGTCTACGCGTTAAGAGCTACAAATTAGATGCAGGAATCGGGGTTTCGACGAGCTCCACGATGTAAGGGTCTTCTCCTACCTTGGTTAATCCTTGTTTAAGAGCCATTCCATGGCCGTTGGGGTTTAGTTCTTAGAATGGGAGTTGATTGGAGCCCAATTTGGAATGAACTGTGAGTGGCCTAAGACCATTTTTTTTGGGTCTTCTTCACTCCGAAGCTATTGATAAGTTTGAGCGTGTGGTGTGTATAAATACCGCGCCTATGTGCGCAGAAGTGCGCAGTCGCCCCGAGAGTAATATAGTGTACCTGCAGTGCGGATGTAGATCCGCAGGGGATAAGTGTGTTGAATCTGAAATTGGCTTGTGAATATTATGCGGATATAAGTGTTGTGTGAAGAGTACTAGTGTTTGAATGTAAACTAAACCCCTTTAATCTGAATGAATTCTTGTGTAATGGAGACTAGGGCTATGTCTCCCCACGCCACTTTCGTGGTTATTTTTCTTAAAGATGATATTGTCGGTTGTTATGATTTATTGATGGCAAAGTGATCTTGCTTCCCCGAGACTACCCTCTCGAGGTGTAGCCTTTATCTCGCCTGATGAGTTGAGTGTATCTACCCCAACTCAATACCCCGAAACGCTTAAATGTTCTAACATTAATTTCCACCTTCGGGATCGGAACATCTACATTCTCAGAATACGGCCCAGGGAAAGTTTCCTTTCTCTCAGAGATCTGGGCATCTCATCTCTCGAATCTGGGATATCCAGTATAGTCGTATAATGTTGAGACATTATCGTACAAATGATTCATAGATACTCAGCAGATGCTAACAAATTATAAGCAACTGAATAATATAAAATACTAATCTTTAATCCATGAAAATGTGACAGGGTTCAACAACACCCTAGGTATAAATCTAGAACATACTGAACAAGAAAACACAAATATGTAATATGTAGAACATCAGTACTACTGTCAAAAAAACTTAATACAAAATGATGGCTTTTCTCCAAGGTCAAGATCTTGCTGCTATAATTTCCGTGCCTAGTTAAATGCGTCCTCGATCTCGGGCCCCGTCCTCAGTTAAGTTACTTTTGCTTTTTAATGATGGAGGCGGAACTTCGGCGTTGATGTCGCGGTGCAGCGTCGCTGACGTTAAGGCGTCATAGCGTTGAGGCGCGTGCGGCGTTCGCCGTGTTGACACATATTGGTTGTTAGCGTCGTGGCGTTGGGGCGTCACGGCGTGAGACGTTGCGACTTTGGAGCGTCGGCGTTCCGATACATCTTTATGCACTTTCATCCTGCGCTCCAGTGCTTCCAAAAGCGCCCTTTTCCACCAATTGCACGCATTCACACTAGTGAACTAATCAGGTGTCGAGCTATAAAAATACGTATTTAAATATTAAATAGCGTTAAGCGTAAGGCCAGGCAGGTATAACTTTGAGTGTTTGAGGCACTCATCACACCCCCGAACTTAGCTTCTTGCTTGTCCCCGAGCAGAACGGACTCTAAAAAGCCCCGGACTCACCCTACATACTATAGTCTAACACTAATATAGTGATGCACATGCTGATAAGTAGAGGATCAAATTGGACCGACTCACACTGCTGCCGTTTTGTTCGAAGTTCACAGGATGCACACGGGTGTTCGACTTTCTAAAGAACTAGGTTGAAATCGGTGAAGGTGACTAGTGCTCGGCCTCAGAGTATTCAACTTTCCCGAGGACCTATGTGCGTTGAATAAATGACCTTTAGTGTATAACTAACAAGGTGGGATGGCATGCCCCAAACTTAAGTTCAACTCACCTAATTGGGAAAATCTAACTACGAAAGGATAGGAACGCACCGTTTTCATTTCTAAACATACCTACTCATAACAAAGAACAAAACTAGTGCCCGTAAGTTTATGCTAAGGTAACTCATGTGGCGGGATTGGTTGGTGACTCCCACCCGAGTTGGTTAAGGCTGAGGCATTCGAGTTCCTCGAACATCACCCGGCAGCTCAGCGTAAACCTACGGGCCCTAAGCTGTAGGAAACTTCAGCCCTATACGTCCATTGTAGCAGGCCGGTGAAGTCAATGACTCCCAGCTAGTTGGCTCAGGGAATTAGGCTTTGAAAGGCCCCTCGGACTGTGCCCGGGATTCTGATTGGAAGATCCCACTTATTCTATGCCTAAATACTTTCTTTTTTTTTTCTTTTTATATGGGGCTCGAAGGCAATCCTCTTTTATTGTGATGTCCATCTCTTTGAGTAATATAGAATTCTGGGTTTGTTGAACCTTAGTGGCGGAGATTCGACATCTAGGCATATCCTAAAGTCATCGTGTGAGTGTAATAGGCTCATTGAAATAGTTTATTGAATGCATCGGAGGTGATTCGCTTATGCCTCCCCACCTACTCGGCCAATTCTAGGCGTCGAGCACCGCTGGATCCTGTCTAGAGATATACACTGTTTTCTATGATAGTAGTGGATTCGGCCAAAAAGTGATCTTTGACTCTCAAACATGGCACACACACATGAACTACCTACACACGATACCACTAAACATAGATATAATCTACGAAGCCTGCAAAACTAAACACATGACCGACAAGGCGAAATGAAAAACGTAAATGAAACTAAGCGAACATAAGCAGACATGCTATAACAAAACTGAACTAAAAGCACAAATACGAACACCAAAACAAAAATAATGCTAATCTAATAAAAAAACTACGATCTTTCGATCACCACCCCGCCCCCCCCAGTAAAATATCCGGTGTCTGCGGCAATAAAACGATAGAAATTGAAGGGAACTCCCCTGGTGATCGAACGGGTCACTGTGGTGGTGGCGGTGGCAGCTGGTGGAGAGCTGAGTAGACAATTGGGCTGGAGAATTTCTTCTGCTGGCGAGAAGAATAGTGGCTGGTGGCGGAGCGTATGCACGTCGGCGCGAAGGGCCTCCATATCTGTGTGATGAGGACTGGTGCTCTGGGTCTTATCCCGGGAATGCATCAAAGCCGGCTCGATGGGGAGAACACTTAGGGTCCTCGAGGTCGGGTGTGGGAGGAGGGAGAGCTGCTAGGGGGCTGCTTTGTGGTGGTGGTGGGTGAGAAGAGGGCGCGAATGTCCCCACAGGGATAGCCCGGGAGTCCCGAAAGCGGGCTGATAATCCTGAAGCTCATCCTCGTCCAAGGGCTCATGACCTGAATCGTAGGTCCCCTCGAATTAAGTAGTACCGGTTGTCCCTCTGCTTCGTCCCGATATCGCCTTGATGGGATTGTAGCAGCGCCTGCATTGTCATCGAGGGCACCCAGGCTCGTTTGCATAAGCGCCCGTGAGGAAGGGTGCCTGAGAATTCATCTTAGCGTCCCGGTTATGGAGGATGGCGTCTCATAACACACTTGATATCAAAGGGATATCCTGAATGATGGCATAGTTGAGCAGGGCACGTTTGGTAGTCACTTCACACACGTTCGTCGTCGGAATGAGACGCGACATGATGAAGTGATGCGGACTAGCGGGATAAACGCCAAATCGCGGCCCCTTGAAATTATCCTGGCATGACCCTCATTGTTGAGTTTCCACTCACCCCGCCCGTTTGTCAAGACTCGAATGACCTCGGGGTAATCGGGTGGCTCGTAAAGGCGATCAAAAGGCTTCGAGGGGACATGATCAAGATTATAAAAGTGGTTGATCGACTCCGCACTGAAGTCGACCAACACACCCCACACTCGAACCTTCTTGACGATGTGGGAGGAGAGGTTGGCGTAGAATTCTCGCACCACACTCATCGCAGCTGGATGAGGTGGTTGGAAAAGTGCTCGCCATCCCTTGGCCGCAATTGTCTTGAGGAAAAAATCATCAAGGTGGTGAAGCCGCTTATGTCGCGGTTCTTAGGATGGTGCAGAACCGGTCGGCACCCTCGTTAACTTGAACGCGTGACATCAAATTGGGGTCGAGATCCTCATTGGTGACCCCGGGTTGGCGACAACTTTTGCCTCTTGCCAAACATTGGTGTAGTGGGACAATTGAGACAATTGAAGGGCCTCGTGGGCACATTGTGATATCACCAACGAGGCACGCTAATGGAAATTTGGCGATGTGTGGCTTGCACAGAGTGCGATGGGAGGAATGGGGCTAAAGGGGCGATAGGAAGTAGGCCTGACCACCAGAGCTCGGCGGACAGACCAACCTTGACTAAACCTAATGTGAAAGCCTAGACCCTAACGAGGGGAGGACCCGAGACTGTGCGAGGACACCTCGGGTAGTGTGGAAGATCTTTAGACAGGGACAGTGGATTGGGACGAGGCCTAAGGTGGCGGTGTCAGAGAGGGCGTCGGAGGGCAAAACAATGGCCTCCGACTAGTGCGAGAGTGGACTCCGACAAGGGTTTGTGCAGGTGCGCAACACAGGGGCACTAGGGTTCGACGAAGTAGGGAAAAGTGAGGGTAAAATGGAAGTGTTTGTGGCCTTAAGCGGGGTCAGTAATCGCTGACGTTCGGAGCAACGTCGCGGCGTTCGAAGGAAACTGACCCGACATCAGCGGCGTTCGAATTAGCGTACGGCGTTCGAAGAGTGGTAAAAATCAACGTCGCGACGTTGATATCCAACGTCGCGACGTTCTAGAGAGGTGTAAAACCAACGTCGCGACGTTGAGATCCAACGTCGCGATGTTCCAGAGGAGTGCAAAACCAACGTCGCGACGTTGAGATCTCACGTCGCGACGTTCAGAGAAGGAGTCACAATCAGCGTCGCTGGCGATGCCGGAAGAAAGATCCAGCGGCGTATAGCGTTGAGGCGACTCAGCGGCGTTACTAGCGTCAGCGGCGTTGAAAATAACGTCGCATCATTACGAGAGAAGGCCAAAAATGTACATTATGCGACCATGATGCAAGATAAGAAACTCCTTGTGTAAATTGGGCGCTCTGGACTTTTGTAATTGCTCTGCATGAGCGGATCCTCCCAGTACTTGTCGATCATTAAGGTCACTGACAGGGATAAATCAAAAAAGAATTCGGTCTGAGACCAGAGCAATGAGCCAATATAACGTAAAACAGATAATTAAAAAAAACTGAACCAGAGAAAGGAAAATTTCAAGAAAAACTTGGGTTGCCTCCCAAGAAGCGCTATGTTTAATGTCGTTAGCTCGACGGCCTTGAATCTTAATGTGCTCGGGAACCGAGCTCTTGATCGCTCTTGTGTATGCCAGGAGCGATCGATGGAATGTGCCTTGTCCGCGTAAAGTCGCCCCCAATCTGACTTCAAAATTTGTGTGTTAGCGTGAATGTTCCTTTCTCAGGATGTGTAACCTCTACCCCTCCATGTGGAAATACCTTGGTCACTGTGAAAGAGCCTGACCATCTAGACTTCAATTTCCTAGGAAAAACTTTTAGGCAAGAATTAAGCAACAGAGGACTGTTGCCCTTCAATTCCTTTATGGTAATGTGTTTATCATGCGGGCCTTTGTCTTTTCCTTGTAAATCTGAAGCATTTTCATAAGCCGTTCCTGAATTCGTCCTAGTTCAGGCTGTAGCGATCGCTTCTCACGGCTAGTATAACGTCATGTTATTGTCAGTTGCCCGATGAAGCTCGATGCTCGATTCAGCTCGCGGGTGACATGCTTTGCCATAACGGTGAAAGGTGACATCCCCAGACCATTTTTAATGTTGTTCGATCGCCCGAGTGCATCATCAATCTTTTTAGACCAGTCCTTCCTGGAACTGTTAACTGTTTTCTCCAGAATGGACTTAATTTCTCGATTTGATACCTCTGCTTGCCCATTTGATTGTGGGTGATATGCAAGGGAGGTACGATGGCGCACCCCATACTTTTGCAAAACCTTGTCAATCATCTTATTGCAGAAATGAGTCCTGTTATCTGTGATCAGTGCTCGAGGAGTTCCGAATCGCGAGAATATGTGGGCAATGGAAGTAGCCCTTCATGGCATCGATTCGCGTGGGTGGTGCTTCAACCCACTTAGAGACATAATCTACTGCCAGCAAGATGTACAGGTTGTTATAAGATGGGGGAAATGGTCCCATGAAATCCATCCCCCATAAATCAAACAATTCGACTTCTAGAATAGGATGCATGGGCGGTTCATCCTTTCTAGAAATGCCCCCCATTCGTTGACATTTGTCACATGTGGATACGAAATGATGAGCATCCTTAAATAAGGTAGGCCAGTAGAAGCCGGATTGAAGCACACAGGCTGGCATTCGGCGGCTACGAAGTGTCCACCACATGGTAGTGTGGCGAGTGGTGCAGATCTGTAATGCATTTCATCTTCGGGCACACATCTCAGGATCACTGGTCGGCCCTTGATATGCAGCCAAAGTGGCTCCTCCCAATAGATGGAATTTCAAATTAATGCGAAAAACCGCTTTTACATTGATAGTTAAATTAGAGCGGGACTATCTTGGCTACCAAATAATTCACATAATCGCAAACCATGGGCGCTCTTGTCTTGATAGCTAGAATTCGCTCATCTTGGAAAATCGTCATTCACTTGAACATCATGTGCCCCTTCCGATCGTGAAAGATGATGCGCCCCTTTAGTTCTCGGTGCCTTTCTTGTCTTCAATCTCAGCGTCGGTGCGCTTGTAGCAATAGAACCCACCGAATTAGCCGGGGTTTGGTGTCTTTTTTAGTCATCAAGTATTTTATGCGGAATGGTCGGTGTACCTACATTGTATTACCAATCAAATAAGGCTGAATTTGTAAAAGCAAAGAGAGCCATTAGCCAATAGTTCTTTTCGTGTGGCATAATTCAACTAAGCATCATTCAAGGTTACGCATAGTAGATTACGGAAAATTTTCTCTCGTTTAACACAACACTTTATCGATCGCAAAATCACTTGTGTAACACATAAGTTGAATGGGAAGGACGATCCGAGCTACTACACAGGGTCGATACTCAACTTATCTTTTAATTTAAAATGCATGTAAACATCGTGAACTAAAATCCAACTGTGGTCCCTGACCAGAGATTAATAACTTGCTTGCAACTGAGAGAAGTCTTTGATGAATCACCTATAGAACTTGAACGTGGCCTAAAACTTTATCCCTTTTTTAATGAGGGTGGAGGTAGTTTTTCGCAATTGATTCAATCTTTTGCCTGGCCTACCTCTCTATTCCTCTTGCTAAATCCGATGTCCGAGTACAATACCTCTCGTACTCATAAAATGGCACTTCTCCCAATTGAGTACTAAGTTGGTCTCCCTACATCTTATCAATAATGATCTCTTCAAATTTTCCAGATTAATGGTTAAAATGAATTACCTTAATAAAATCATCCATGAAGATCTCGATTGGCTCTTTCTCAAATCATGTCGGAGAAAAATGGCCATCATACACGTTGAAAGTGCCCGCGTGACAGACAATCCAAAGGGCATCCGTCGACGCGAATGTCCCATAGGGACATGTGAATGTCGTCTTCTCCTGATCTTCAAGGGCTATAGCAATTTGATTGTAGCCGAAGTATCCATCCAAAAAGCAATAATATTCATGACCAGCTAATCGATCCAACATCTGATCCAGAAACGGCAATGGGAAATGATCTTTTCAAGTGGCTTTGTTCAGTTTCCGATAATCAATACAAATCCTCCAATCTTGGTGACTGCTTCGAGAAGGCAAGAATATATTGCTTTTGGCTCTATGACGCTTAATTTTTCCCTTCTTTGGGTACTACTTGAACTGACTTACCAAAACGGCTCCGAGATAGGATAAATTACTCCAAAGATCCAACCATTTTAATACTTCCTTTCTGACTACCTCTTCATAGTTGATTCAACCTCCTCTGCGCTACCACCTAAGGGGTTTATGCCCCATCTTTCCAGCAAAATACGATGGGATGCACATGGAAGGGCGAATCCCTTTAAATCGGCTAGAGACCGAGTGCATTTCATGGTCTCTATGACCTCAACACTTCTCCTCCTGGGGCCTCACCAAGGATGCTGAGATGATCACTGTATGGTAAAAAGGCTATCCCAAGATATGCATACTTAAATGGCGAGGGTAAAGGTTTTGTTCCATCTGATGGTTGTTCAAACTGGTATTGGCGGCTTAGTACTTTCACCTAGATTCGGGGCATTTCATTGGTCCGGGAAGAACTAATCCTTGGTCAGATATTCCTCTGCCTCTTCGCTCATATTCTCTAAATCATTCTGAACTAGGCTAGCCTCCAAAGGATCTGTGAGACCACTTTGGCTAGACACTATAGCCTCTACTATCTCTTCCATGAAACAAAATACTCGCCGGATGTCTCACGCCCAACACGTTGAACTCGACTTCATCCTCCGCACTCACTCGCCTCCTCCGAACATCAAATTTTGCTCGCTTAGTTGCAAAGTTTTGTCTACCCAAGATTACGGGGTATTTCCTCATCCTCTTCCATATCTAATACAATAAAGTCTCGCTGGGAAGATAACCTGCTCAAATCCTTACCATGATGATTCTAGTCATTCCCTCCTGATGCTTCAAGGATCTGGCTTGCTTCAAGTGTGATCAGAGTCGACGCAGCTTCACCTAATCCCAAACGCTTAAAAATGGACAAGAGACACGTTACAACCAAGAATCACACACAAAGATCTCAAAGATGGCATTTCCAATGGTGCATGGGATGCGGAAACCGGCCGTGGTCTTTTAGCTTTCACACACTTCCTCCCATATGGCACTACATTCTCAAGGTTAACTGCTTGAAATCACCCAATCTTCTTCCGAGACAAGAGTGTCCTTCATAAATTTTATACAATCGGGGGCATCTGCTCGCAGCATCAAAGAAACTGGATATTGATGTGTAGCTTCAACTCTTCCATGAATTCCGTGAATCGCTTATCTAAATTAGTGTTTCCTTGCACGCCAGGGATATAGAATTGGTGGCTGTCCCCGACTTCGTAGTGTTTCCTTCCAAACTATGTCTCTTGGAGGTCGCTCCCTATCTCGCACATCATTCTAACCGGCCGGATGACCTTTCTCATTCTCATACCTCCTATAACTCCGGGGTCGCTCCCCTGCGGCTCTCCAATTCTTTACCACTTCTCGCCATGGATCGCTTTAACATGTTCATTCCATCTCTAATGCCCACTTCGAGTTGCTTGGTAAGGAACCCGACAATTTTCACAATAGATTGGCCATTCTAATCTTATCCGTATTCCAAGTTTCTCAACTGTAAGTGTACTGATTGTTCAATTAGGTGGCTCAAGGTCGCATACACATTCATTGGCTCCATTCATAAAGGCAGTGTGTGATGTGAGCATCTGTGCAAGGGCTTGTTCTAGGTCCATAATCTTTTCTTCAGAGCGTTCCGCCACTTGGGTGACGTGATGTCACTTCCGATCGTCTTCTCCCATCCATACCCTCGACCGCCTCGGATTGCTCGATTCTCATTGTTACGCCACCCTGGGCCTCGATTCGTCTCCGATAGCTATTTCCCATACCGTCCCTGGTTGCTGCTGCGGGTCGGGTTCCGATTGAATCCCCACACATACTCACCGCCTGCGCTTTGGTTTCCTGACCACACTGTGCTATCAGGTTTGCCCTCCACTGCATCTCACACAACTCCCACGTGGTTACCTCAGACGGGCATTCAAGTAGCTCGCTATCTAGTTAATCGTTTAATCAACAGGCAACATGACTTACTGTGATTGTTGAGAACTCCTGATTATCCGTGCTTTTCACTCACGCTTTACCGGTGTAGTCTTCTCCCTAGGCCACCGATTTGTATTGGTCGCAAAGATCTCTGCACTTCATGTTTCGTCCGTGGTTTTCTTCATTAAGGTTCTCCACCAGGCATCAATCAATGTCTAGTTGCATTCCTTAGACCATCAGAGAACGTATGATCCTGATCCATCTTGTTAGTCCGTATGACACTTTCTGCGAGTTCAGGAATCCGTCCCATGCCTCCGCCGTGCCCTCTCCCAGTTGTCCAAAAGATGATCTCTCTGCACAAGTCGTGCAATTTTCTCGAGGCTGGAAAACTCGTCGCAAATTTCGCACTAAATCGCTCCACGGCTAATGGAACTGCACTAACTCATAACCAATGCTTGGCTCTATCACCTAGTGAGAGGAAACAACCTCAACCTAAGTGCCTCGTAACTCCCATGGTATTTTGATCGTGTCGCAGACTTCGAGAAGCCACAAATGATATTCGGGATTCTCATGGGGTAGTCCATGAAATAAGATAAGTTCGCTATCCGTAATGTTACCACTTCACCAAGTTGTTTCGTCAATAGTATTCTGATAGTCAGTTCGCGACAACTCCAGAGCGGTAGCGCAAACCCTCAGCAACATGAACAGACCATCCGGCCGTGATAAACGGTCCGTGCTCGATTCTCCATTATTCCCATTTCGACCCCACGCCTGCTCATTTCAATGCTAAGATCCCGCTTCTTCGTTTCCATGATCGCTAGATTTCTAAAGATGCTCGCTCTCTATTTCTACTGTTCGTAAAGTCCTTCTCCCTCAGATCGCTTGAGATCAACCAGATCTCGTCATTTCATGCGCCATTAAAACCTTGACTACAATCACACACCTAAAACAGAAAAGACCAAATTACTAGCACTTGTAAAAAACAAATAAAAAACAAAATTCCAAAGTAATATCTAATCGCACTTATATCATCATTCTAAACCTATCCGCACCGCGCCAAACTGATAAGCGGAAAGCGGTATAAATGTAATATGCGCGCAAGGCACGTCGCCTGCATAGTGTACCTACTAAGACGATACATCGATCCACGTGGATAGGTGTGTCAATACGCATATTGGCTTGTGAATATTATCCGATATAAGTGTCAGGTGAAAGAGTACTAGCGTTCGAATGCAAACCAACCAACTAATCGACGAATTACTGTAATGGAGACTGTGTGGCTATGTCTCCCGCCACTTCGATGGATTATTTCTAAAGATGATATTATTCCGGGCCTTATTTATGATTTATTGATGGCAAAGTGATCTTGCTTATGAACTACCCTCTCGAGGTGTAACCGCCGCCATCTGCGCTAGCAGCTGAGTGTATTCTACCCCAACTCGACACCCCCGAAACACTTAAATGTCTCTAACTTAATTGCCACCTTCGATTCTTGAACATCTCTGACACCGAATCAACCAAGGCTGTCACCGTATCTCCGCATCCTCACTTCAATCAATCTCCAAGATAGTCATGCTAATGTCGGGCGTACATCATCATGTACCATTCACGTATATAAAGCAGATGCTAACAAAATTATAAGCAATCGAATAATATAAAATACTAAATTTTAATCATGAAAATGTGACAGGTTCAACAACAATTCTGTATAAATCTAGAACATAATTTTAACAAGAAAATTGCCAAATATGTAATATGTAGAACATTAGTACTACTGTCAAAAAAACTTGATACAAAATGATGGCTTTTCTCCAAGGTCAAGATCCTGTTGCTGTAATTTCCGTGCCCTAGTTCGTACATCCTCGATCTCCAACCCCCCGATCCCTCGAATTTTGGTCCCCTTCTTGCTTTTAATGATGGAGAGGCGAACTGGTACCACATCGCGATGTTGCCGATTGTTTGACTTTATATTAGCCGACCTTAACGCCGACGCTAGCATCACGATGCTGGGATCGCCATGACGCCGAACGCCGTGGACGCTCCAAATTTCCATCTTTATGCACTTTCATCCTCGTCTGCAGTGCTTCCAAAACTAATTTTCACAATTCAATCGCACCCGCACTACAATTCAATTGAACTAATCGACATCGAGCTATAAAAATAATGTGACAACAAAATAACGCTAAAAACGTGAAGACGCATGCCTGTATAACTCGAAAGTGTTTGCACTCATCAGCTACTTTTGGGATGGGTATGATTCTAAGTGATTCGAGGTCATGAGTAGCCCGAATCGAGAAACAGTGATGTCTAAATCAAGACCGATTCAAGACTAGCGAGGGCGTGTCAGAATTCTATTAATAGTGGATCCGAACTTAAGGATTCTCTTTTCAGGTGTATCATTGCTCGATTTTGGAGTGGTATGCTGAAGTCAGAGGAATTTGATGTCAGTATTTGCTTATTAGAAATATTAACATGATCGCACGATTTAATTGAAACTTTTATGCCTTGCAGATATGAATTGTCAATTGATGTATGTGTTGAATGCATGAAGGCGCATGTACATATAGCATTCCTCATATGTGTAGCATGGTAATAGGTAATGGCATATTTGCATTGCATTGATGCACCCAGAACATTGCGCTGAGTCAGCGTGGTGCATAGAAAATCCGCACTCACCATTCTCGTGAATAAGTGGTGAGTTCAAAACGGACAGCGTCCAAATGAGACTCATCGTGATTTACAATGAAACAAATGAAAATAAATATACATGTATTATGCGAAGCAAGATGGGGTAGATCCCCCCTAGGGTGAAAGACCAATTTATTGAGGTTAGACATGATCACCGACGGTGAAAGCCCATAAAAAATGTCGAAAGGCATGCATTCGCTGTAATCCCCAAAACTGCGGGCTCCACAAATGCATAAACACACGAGATTTTGATCAAATCAAATGAACATCGGGGGTTTGGTCCAATGGGTTACAGTTTTGAAAGAAAACAAAAAGCTTTTGTTTTGAAAAAAAAGAAGAGGTGGTCATCAAGAACACTTGCAATGACAAAGCCACATTTTTACGATGCTTACAAGTACAGGAGTCAAGGAGGACTCAGATACGGATGTGGTGAGTCACATTCTCATCCATGACATGTAGACATTTGAGTAGAAATGTGCATATTTTTACTTGAATGAGTGTATGTTTGATCACCCCATGATCACTTAGGTGGGGAATAACCCTTGTAAGAGACTATCACTACCTAAGCCATTAATTCCTGCTGATCCCTCTTGTATATATTTAGGAGACACGCCACTGTAGGCCTCTTTTGGAGAAGAAGAAAGCCAACATGTATCTTGATTATATATTTTTGTAAAACATGTATAAAACATCTGGACATACATGTTTGTGTAGGAGCTGCCATTAACTCAAACTATCAGAATATAGCTGGTTATATTTTGCTAAGTATGCCGACGTGGCCATTTTTACTTATGTTTGAGTCTCGGGTAGAGAGACACTCATTTTGAGGCATTGAGACACTCAATGGCTACAAGTATTATGTGGGTTGACAAATTGTCAACGGACCCCGGGGTTTGGGGCGTCACAACAATTCTACTGCATATAAAAGACCTTATCTTTCCCCTTGCAAGTTGACTGCAATCGTGCCTGACAGAGTTCTGGCAGTTGATACAATGATAATTTTTACCTATTAGCCTCAACAAAGTTACTTTTTCTTCCAATTGAGAGACAAGATGTTGCTAACCTTCATATCTTCTTTCTAGCTATGTTGAGGACACAAGCTAAAAATTAAAACATACTTTGAGATCCCCATTTTGATCGTACTTTGAACAATGTCAGAGAACTATTCATATTGATAATTTTTGCACTGAACTATAAGCCGATGTTCGTTTTTGTCTTAATGTTGATGTTGCAATGCAAATTCTAATTCACTTTAAACCCATCTTATGCAGGAATATGTGAAACACATATCATTGTGAGGGATGCAATCCAATCGGGGCTTTGAAGGTCAAATTAATGCTTGCTAGACACATAAAATGACAAAGAACAGAACTTAAATTGATCTATACGATTGGGTTCCTTATATCATTTATTCATATTTGGTAGTGCATGAAGAGAACCGAAAGTGGGAAAGGATTCAAAATTCATGCCAACTTAATTGAATTTGTGAGATTGTTTGGAAGAAAACTGTAAATTGTATGAGGATGTAATTTTTGGACAAATATGTACATAATATTTAATGTTGTAATCAATGAAGACCCGATTCACTATTCAAATTTCATACATGTTCTTTAAGCTAATGTTGTAATCAAACAAATAGAAAGAAAATTTGAAGAGATAATCCTTTAAGAGAGCCGTTTTCACCACAAAAAAAAAAAAAAGAAAGAAAGAAAGAAAGAAAGTTTGCACCAGAAAAAATTGATATACAGGTTTTGCGTAGGTTTTATATTTAGGCGCGAAAGTTAATCAGCACGTAGTATAACACTAATGCAATTTGAAGCACATAATACATAATTTACCAAAACTATTACCGAAACATACTCAAACTACTACCATAATATACTAATCTTACTATCATAGCATCCGGTTGTAACTACTGTAGTCCGATAAGCCGTCCGAACGAGTTGTTTTGGTAAATTAAGTATTATGTGCTTCAAATTGTATATTTAATATATGTTATACTACATTAACTTTGATTAACCACCTAAAAATATATAAAACCTACTTAGTGAACTTATTTATATATAAAATTTTCCTCATTTTTGAAGAAGAAACACAATAGAAAATGAAACTTAGGGATTACATATTCACTATTGACTTTGTGGAACAACTTATGAACAAGAAAACAAACATCATTTTAGAAAAAAAAAAAATCAAACCAAATCAGATAGAGAATAAATAAGAACCCTAACCGACAAATTCTGGTTAGAAGCAAGGTCAAAATATTGGTGGATATTTTTACAAAAATATATAAAAAGAGAAAATTATATAAAATTCATAGAAATACTTCGAAATTTTTTAAAAATAACAAAAATAAGTAAAATACATATATTAGAGTTATTTTAATATTATTTTATGAGTAATTATTTTAATTCATACATTTATAATTGATACAGATATTATTTATATATAATGAGAAACAATTCATATCATAATTAAGGTTAACAAATCCAGATTTGAATAATTATTTAATTATTAAATTGATTATGTTATTATTTTATATATATTTGAGCTATTATAATATTAAATAAGATATTATTTTATTTCTTTTCACTTATTATTACGGATATTATGTAGATAATGTGATTATATATCAAGAGGTGCTTCATTCCATGCGAAAAAATAAGAAGGGCAAGGTTATCATGATTATTAGAATTGATCTAGAAAAATTCTATGACCGGTCGTCTTGGAGCTTCTTTAGAGATACTCTTGAAAGCATTGGATTGCCGAGTTCTTGGACCAGGAATATTATGAAGTGTGTAGAATCGTCCCGAATGTCTATCATTTGGAATGGAGATAAACTTGAATGGTTTCGGCCAACTAGCGGAATCCGCCAAGGAGACTCCATCTCACCGTATTTGTTTTTCTTATGCATGGAACGGCTAGGGCATGTGATTAACCAAGCTGTCTCCGAGGGGAAATGGAAACCAATAAAGCTCTCATGTCGAGGACCTCCACCATCCCACCTCTTCTGTGCAAATGATCTTATTTTATTTGCAGAAGCTTCTGAAAGCCAAATTGTTACTGTTATGGAATGCCTAGATCTATTATGTAATTCCTCTGGACAGAAAATCAGCCTCAACAAGTCAAATATTTCTTTCTCCCCCGGGGTAGAGAAGACCCTAGTGACAAAAATCATAGCAGCTGCTAAGATTCAGAGTTCCTCAATGCTGGATAAATATTTGGGCACCCCTTCCATAACCGGTTGTGCCCACACAGGGATTTTTAGCAGTATTCTGGACAGGCTAGGAGGCAGGCTTGAAGGATGGAAGGCTAAATACCTTTCCCTTGCAGGGAGAACTGTCCTTGCATAATCCACTTTAACTTCTCTTCCGTTATGTATCATGTAGTCAGCTATTCTTCCCATAAATCTTTGCAATAAGATTGATAGATTGGTAAGAGATTTTCTGTGGGGAACTCCAATGACAGGAAACATATTCATTTATTAAATTGGGAATGTATTACTAAAGACAAACAACATGGGGGCCTTGGGATTAAGAGGATGCACAACATGAATTTAGCACTGATGGCAAAACTTGGTTGGAGACTGATATTGGAAGGTGATATTCTGTGGGCTCATATTCTGGCTAGTAAATACGTTCGAGGGGAGATTAATCTTGATAAAATTACCAAAAAGAATGGCAGTTCAAATGCTTGGAGGGGCATATCTTCGGCGACTGATCTTCTCAAAAGAGGGGCAAGAATATTAGTATATAACAATCAAAATACCCTATTTTGGAGGGATTCATGGCTGGGAGATTTTCTTTTAATCAACTTAGCTCTACGGGAAATTTATTTCATTGAGTCTTTCAAGCAAGTAAGTGATTATTGGGACCCCATACGAGGCTGGATGTGGGAGAATCTTGCGAGGCTCCTCCCAACCTATATTGAAGATACTCTATCAAAGGTCTTATTTGTAAGAATGTTTTTTTATATATGACTCATGTGATAAAAAAAGGGATTTAATAAATAAAATAAAAGGTATAACACTGGTTTGCTGCATCACTTGATGGAAGCGGTGGAAATTTAAATGTTTGAATTCAAATTTTAAACCCATGTATATAAGGTCCTCTCCCTACCCATGAGGTTTATCTGAGAGAGAAATATTTTACCATCATGCATTGATAGTCAGAGATTGTAAAGAAAGGGTAAAGGGATAGAAACAAATAAAGTTTGATTTGACCACTCGTCATTATTGATCCAGTTAGTAATAACAAAACTTGATACACTTATGATGTGAATATCATGAAATCAAAGATCCTGTGTTCTGGGTTATTTATGAATGAATTGTAGAACCCAAAAAATATATTAATTTCATTTATTTTACATGTGGTATCAAAGCTTTCTGGTTTAGCGATTCATGATTTTCCTTGAATGGGTTTGGTTATTAGAGGTTTTATATATATTGTTATATATATTTTTGCTTAACCTTCGTATAGTCTTAGAATCAAAATCACAGCTCGTTTTGTTTGCCAAGAAAGCTAAGAAGAGGACCAGAGATAAAAGTAGCAAATCTCAGCCTTTTCTATAGATGTCTCAATAGAAATAAAAATAATAATAATAATTCATAGAAACCGAGATAAATTCAAAGAGAATATCGACAAAGAGCCAAAGGAAATCCAAATGACAATTGAATGGGATTTGAATGCGTGAAATAAATAAGTGGAAACACTTTAAGGGGAGCCCATCTTCAGGGGCGCATCAGTTAGACTAAATTTTGGATGCTATTAAGTATATTCCGTAACATCAAATGATCGGCCCGAATTGTCGGGATCCTCCGATGATGGTTTGTATAAAGTTGCTCACAATAAATTTTCAATTGATGTGCTTATACATATATTTCATGGAGCCTTCTAGTACTGAAAATCTGAGGGTATTTGATATGCCTCGAATGGATAAATTTTATTATTTTTTTTCATTTATATAAATAAATGGTAATATCAATGGAATGAGTGTTTTTATGTATCCCGTCAATTTTTTTTCTTTTTTTTATTATTTATTATTATCTTTGGTGATATTATCCTTTTGATTTAGAATCATTCCTAATGTGGTGATAATATTATTATTATCTTTTTGTTTCCTACATTTGTGCATGTGTTGATGATATTTTTACTGTGATGATACTATTGTTTATTTATTATTATGTTTTTTTTTTTCATCATCCTGTGCATCCTGGAGCTATGGGATTTGAATTTGTTAAAAAAATTAATAATAATAAATAAATGACAAAAGGGAGATTGGAACCCATAACCATAAGTATCTCCTTTAATTTTAAGGGTTTCTAAAACCATCAGGCTACAACACATGTTGTTTTGTTTTTGGTAATATTTATTTTTATAACCTTCATCAACAATTTTATCCAATTTGATATTCAAATTATTTTATTCACGGTCATCAAAATGGTTGAACCTTAATATTTTGAATATCATAATTATTTATATTATACAATTGAATTCACTTATGAATGTAGTTTATTAGCCACAAGTAGTTGAACCATGAAGTTTTTTGTATTTCCAATTGTATAACATTATAATTGGTTACCTAACATGAAATGCTTATAAATGAGATAATGTAATGTCATATAGAATTTGATTAAATTGTTATGAATTAAAGATCATTTCATTAAAGGTATTGTTATAGATAACTATTTGTATGAATTATACATTATGGATAGCTTTATCAATATGATGCTAATTGACACTAACGGGATTTCCAGGTATTATTCATATAAATCTAAATGGAACTTATTATGTGAGATTTCTTTTAAAATCTCAAGTTCACATTACATAAACACATTTGACATGTCTATGATTTGTCATATTATATAAACTTTTGATATTTGTCATATTTATGAAGTCTCAAGCAGTTTATTTACTTTTGTACTTAAATATTTGATATTGGCTGTGACATATTATGGTTTTTCCAATAAAATCGTATTTTAATTTTATTGATTTATCACAATATAATGTTTGTATGATAATTATATTATCATGTATGAGTAAAAGACATTTATGGTATGCTAGTCATTAGAATGACTACACTAAAGGATTTGATAATCATATTTAATGATGTAAATATTGTTAATTGTAACTTTTGAAATTCGTTTAATGTAAAAGTTTGGCAATAATTAAAGTGGCCGAATTTGAATGTTCCATGAACTTCAAATTAAGGAATACATACTTATGCTATTCAATTACTCATTTCTTATGGATGTTTGAAACAAATTTAAGTACTTTGATGAATGAGTATATTGAAGTTCATTAGTTATAAGATATTTAAGAATTTACCCAAAGGTAAACTAACCATCTTATGAATAATAACATTAAGGATATATCTTATAATTTTGTTAGATTATATTTGTACATCCAAAGATTATGTTTAATTTTAACATGAACTATGAAGAATATCCATTAAAGAACATGTACTAAAAACGTCATAAAGGGTATTATATACTACAATATCTAACCAAAGGAGAGTCAGAGTATTTCAGATCGCTTAAAATTATTTGTTTGAATCTAGTTATGGGATTTGTTTGTAGTTTATTCAATTTCTAATTTTGTTAATGTTTCAGGTTTGTTTTAATTAATGTAAAATATGTTTTCAAATGTGGGGAGAATTTTATAACTTCATTAAGTGGCTCATATCTTTATGGATCGTGCAATGCTTTATGATTAAATTTAAGAGACAAACTTGTATAGCTACCAAATAAAGTTACATGGAAATCGATTGAAGGATACATACATATTGCAATGTTTGTTCATGATATCTAAGCTTTATGATATCATAATGTTATTTGACTCTAAGAACACCGTTATTTCCAATGAATAAATACAAAGATCAGGGAGGCAAAATTGATTATGCCTTAATAGTTATTAGTGAATTAAATTTTATTGCAATAATTTATGAAAAGATCTTAAAATTGTATGCTGAAGTATATAAAAGAGATAATATTATGTAACGTAAATTGTTAAATTGTATCATAAAGTATATATTTAAAGGATTTTGATATACTGAATGCATGGATTGAGACAAGATTAGATGTCCCATATGAAGTTACATGAATGTCAGATTGTCTTATAAAAGTATATATTTAAAGACTTTTGGGTTATCGAATGGATTGAAAGCATCATGATAGAAGAACCTTAATGATTCATGCATGCTTTCTATTTGCTCTTAGATTCAATTTTGTTTGAATGATAAAGGAAAGTTTATCTTGTTATTCGTCTTATTAATCATGATTATATAAAGGAACAATATTATGTAAAGGTATAAGTATCTACTATCAAAATATGTATTATGATATAATATGTCATAAATTATGGATTATGGTTGCAGAATATTATTTTAGGACTTGGAATTGTTGACTTTATGGCCAAGTTGCTAAAAAGAATAGATTCCGTTGTCAATTCTCTTCTTTTCAACAAATGTTTACATTATCGAGATATAAGGTTTATATTTATTGTTGTATATGATAATCTAGAAACAAGAGGTTAATTTAAGATTATGTACATAACTTATGTTTTGTGACTTAATGATCAAAAGTAGTGTCACTAAGACATCAAATGCCATGAAAATTATGAGTCTGAGCACATTATAGTAATAAATTTCAAGGATGATTGTTTATCAACACTCCTGAGCTCAATTATGTTTTTGAAATTCTCATATCTGCTTTGTATACATAATTGCATACGGATGAATGTTAAAAAGGAAAGTCTTGGACAAAGACATTATTGTGGACCTTAGACGCCCCAAAACTCCGGGTCCGCTGACAACCCACAACCTCATGGAATATTTCGCGGGATGGCTCGTAACCCGACACCACTCAATGAAAATTAAAGTAGTAGGTCCCTTTGTACGTGAGCCTTACCCAAGGTACAAACCTGTCCCAACAATTAACAATAACTAATAAGGTCCACATGCGAGTAAATAATGGTCACTGGGCCCCCGCATCAATACTACAAAATACATCAACTATATATACAATAGTTCAAGAGTTAATAAATTACTTTTACCAAACATATATCAAAATTCTGTGAAGTTTTAATACATGTTATACAAATGAATACCCAAAGCCACAACCCAGCTTTCTTCTAAACACGGCCTCTAGTGAGCGGTCAGTCCCTCCCGTACACTACATGTACTCGAAATTAGTGATCTCGACAGGAGAAGCCCAAGAGGATAATTTCCTACATGGGTTACTTCCCACCTAAGTGCACATGTCATGGCAAACAATCACACTCAAATAAATACATGATCTTACTTGAATGTCTACATGCCTAATCCCATGTCTCGAGTCCTAACCGATTCCCTCACACATGCCTAAGCCAAATGCGAGTAAAATCACAATTTTCAAAACAAAAGATTTTTGTTCTCAAAAACTTACTACCGAGATTCGGTGAAATATATCGACTACCCCTTCGAGGCTTAATTCGTCGATAACGCTCCGAAATAGTCATGGTCCTCATCCGAAGTGATCTGTTGGACGACTCTCCAAGGCAATTCTTCGGAAAATCTTCCTTCGAAATTCCTTTCACAAACATTTTTCCTTTTTATTTTCTTTCATGTCATGCACTCACTCCTAATATTCTAGGGTGCCCCAGTGCATATGGAATGCATTATGCTAATCCCAACAACTCATGCTAATATATAAAACATGTATATACTAACATAATTAATCCACATAAATCATGTTATTCAAATTCACAATCAATAACACCAAAATTGTACCATGGGCTAATTAACAAACACAAGCAATTCATTTTGAATCACTCAACATCATAAAAATTCATACCAAAATCACGTCACTATTCATGTGAATGCTGAAACCTCTGCTGGCACCATTCACGGCCACAACAATGGGGATTTTCTCCACTCGGTTCAAATGTTTTGAGATCGAAAACACGGCTAATCCAAGCCTCAGAACATCCTCAACCATTTACATGGCTCTTAGCCAAAGAATAAAATAAGTAGGAAAATATCCCTACCTCTGAGTTGCTTGACTCCTCCAACCTGTCCACGCAGTAGCCCTCACAGAATCGCTTTGCTTCTGTTCAAGAACCGACTCATTCGAACGGCCGAAATCTAGAGTATAAGGCACACCTTCTCTCTAAAACTGAATTTCACTTACCGCATTTTTTCCAAGTTTTGTATTCAAATGGAGAAGATAACTATTTACTCCCGTCTTATTCTCATTAAACATTTTCATAATTCCCATCTTCGCCCATTTTTCTGATTTTTTGGACATGGTTTAATCTAAGCCATCCATCTCATCCTCTTTACTCATGCAACATGTGTCACATGGTATTATTATGGTAGGTGACTTTGTCACATCACATATCTCTCAAATCCCATTTTACTGCACTGACACAATCTGGCACTTCGAAAACTGAAATTTCGATTGTCTTTAATCGACGCAGCTAGATTTCGCGAGACGATTCCAACAGTGAAGTCCGTTTCATCATCTGATATCTAGAAAAATTCTATATTTTGATCAAAATAACTGTTTTACCCTTTTTCATAAAATTAGAATTTTCCCGGGTTTTACATTCTCCCCTCCTTAAAAGGAATTTTGTCCCGAAATTCAATACAATCGCAAGAAATCACATGCATATGCAACATGCACTATACCATGCATGTAAACTAGTCATTTAAGCATTAAACAACTAAACCACGTACCTTCATCCCTAAACAAGAAGGGATAGGTGGCCCGCATCGTGTCCTCGCGCTCCCACGTTGACTCCTCCACTCCACGTTGCTACCATAGCACCCTCACCGAATTCTTTGAGCACATTATAGTAATAGTCTCGATGATCGCTTATCACTGAGCTCAAATTATGCTTTGAAATTTCCTATATCTCTGCTTTGTATACATAATTGCATGCATGAATGTTAAAAGGAAAGTCTTTGACAAAGACATAATTGTGGACCTTCTTCGTACTTCTCATTTACAGGTCATGTTAAGTGTGAGCTAATTGTGTAGTACATGGAAGGGACTATATCGAAATAATGATATACAACCGCCATGACTCTCATGTAGTTCTTATTCTTAATTATGACTTTATAATAGTACCAATTATGAATGAATGAATACCGTGGTGTAACGCGTGATTATGATCAGTATATTTATTAAATCATTAATGTATTATCACACGAAAGCCAAGTGGGAGAATGTAGAAACTTTTTTATATATGACTCAGGTGATAAAAAAAGGATTTAATAAATAAAATAAAATGGTATAATTAATTGGTTTGGGTTGCCTCGCTTGATGGAAGTGGTGGAAATTTAAATGTTTGAATTTAAATTTTAAACCCATGTATATAAGGTACTCTCCCTACCCATGAGGTTTCTTTGAGACCGAAATATTTTACCATCATGCATTGATAGTCAAAGATTGTAAGAAAAGGGCAAAGGGATAGAAACAAATAAAGTTTGATTTGACCACTCGTCATTATTGATCCGGGTTAGTAAACAACAACTTCGATAGTTAATTTATGATGTGACTAGCATGAAATCAAAGATCCTATGTTCTAGGTTATTTATGATTGAATTGTAGAACCCAGAAAACTATATTAATTTCATTTATTTTACATTATTAAGGCAAAATGCAGATGCTCAGGACAGGTTGTGCTGGAATTCAACATCGAATGGGCTTTTTTTGGTGAAGTCAGCTTATTCTCTTTCCTTGTAGGGTATAGAGGATCCACCTCTTGGTTTTTGGAAGGAAATCTGGAGACTTCATGTGCCTCAAAGAATTCGAACCTTTATTTGGCTAGTCCATCATGAAAAGATTTTAACAAATAAAGAGAGGAATCGACGAGGATTCACAGCTGACCCTTATTGCTCCCTTTGTCGTGAGGAAATAGAAGACCTTAATCACATCTTTCGCACTTACCTGATGGCTGATCAATTTTGGAGGAAAATGAAAGGGGGTGCCTAAGTCCCGAGATGTGTCTCTTCTCCTTTTCGGGAATGGTTGGTGCTTAATCTCTCCAAAAATAGAAGGCCAAAGGAGGAGGTTGATTGGAAAGACAAATTTTCCATCTCCCTTTGGTGGTTGTGGCGATGGAGGAATGATCGAATTTTTGGTCATAAGGTTATTTCAATAGAACGAAAAATCAGTTTATTTCATGGCTACTGCAAAGACGTCCAATCGGTGTTTCATATCTAGGATATAGCTCTTGGAAGCCATATGAAAGTCGCCACATTTAGGTTATGTAGACCACTGAGCCATGGATGCTTCCAAGCTTAATACAGATGTTGGCAAAGTATGAGACAATGTTGTTGGTAGAGGTGGGGTCCTAAGAGATCACTGTGGAGATTGGCAAATGGGGTTTCAATGCAAAACTTGGACACTACTCATTGGATGAGGCTGAGTTATGGGCATTGATTAGTCTGCAAAAGCGGGAAAAAGGTTGTCAGATTTTATCAGTAGAGGTGGACTCTCTCACAATTTACAATTGGATTACCAAGGATGACCTCGGGTTGATACATGTTAATCTTATCTATGAATGAAAAGATTGGCTAAGGAAACCTTGGAGTGTTGACATCGACCATGTGTATCGTGAATGTAACAGGGTGGATGATTTTCTAGCTAAAAATGCTCTAACGAATACTAACAAGAATATCTTTCAATGGCACCTTCCTCCTATAGCTCTTGATGATATTTTTAGACAGGACATGACTGGATACCAGTGGTTAAGGAAATGGGTAAAATAGAATATAACTAACATTTGCACCATATATAATAAAGCAATAGTTGGGTTGGTGGAGGCGTATAAGCTCACCTGCGTTTTTGGTTGGGGTTCGAAACCCCTAAGCTCATAATTTCAAACCTCTTACCTATAAAAGGTTGATATTTTTGTCATTTCCGCCCTTGTTAGAAGATGAGAGGATGTGATCAAATGAGGAAACATCAAACCAAAAATAAAAGTGAAGAATAAGAAAAAAAATCCAAGAAGGAAGGGAACCATAAGGGAGGGAGGGGTGACGAGGAAAGGAAGGGACGAGGGAGGAACGTTGAAGCTATCGTCACTGGTTCGAAGAAGATGATCAAGTGAAGAAGAAGATGTTCTTTGCCCTTCTTTTTGGTTAGCAAATGAGGTGGAAGAGATATATAGAGGCATTTTAAGGTTTTTTTTTTTTTTTTGCTTTAATCTTAAGCAAAGAGCAATTACTTTTTCAGGTATTGAGCACCCTAAAATTCATTCTTCATCATTTATGTACTCAAACCTATTTTTCTATTTTTTTTTACATCTATTCACTTTGTAGTCAATGTTATAATAATATGTTATTGTGGAAAATCGAGTCTTTTCCTATGCCTCTTTTGACCCTTTAACCATTAAGCTGCTTCCCATCGACTTTGATTTCGAGAAAGTCGGAAGATTGTATGATTCGAGAAATAAAGATATTTATATATTAATTGCTAAGCTCCGGTTTTCATGCATTCAATATTTATTAGTCTTTTCCAAAAAAAAATTTATTTTCTTGTTTTCTCTTTTAATCGGTATATGGTTGCATATATATATATATATAGGCAGATCCATCCATTGAAATTTTTTTTCTCATTGCATTGAAGGGGATTTGAACTCAAGTGTTAAACTTTTCCCCCAATGAAATATTGCAAAACTTTTTTTACTTAATTTTGCTCCCATTGAAACTTAATCTTGGCTCCGTCACTATATATATATATATATATATATATATATATAACATACACACACACACGAGACTTGCATAGTGAAAAAGGTATATTTCATATTGTAGGCAAGAAGAAAAGCATACTTAATTATGTTTTTTCCTTTAAGAATATTGAAAAGGCTTCCATATGCCAAAGAAATACGCATATTAATAGGTTGTAGTCATAATTGTTAAAGTAGTTATCAAGATATATGCTCTCTTCGAGTGGGAACAAACCACAGATTTTTGGATATACAATTGCTTCTCCCTTTTATTTTTGAACCAATCTTTAAATAAGCCATAGCTTAACAAACTACCTAAAAGCAAGGTAACTAACAGGAAGAAAATAACAACATAACAGGAAGCAAATAATAACATAAGCAAACTAAGCTAGAGTCTAACATAACAACTTATTCGAAATAATAGGAAAAGCTCCTAAAGACTTGGTCTTTTGTAATCCACATCTCTCATAGACTGATTTGTTCATGCAACCACTCTGCCACTAGTCAATCTTCACCATAATGCTTGGGATTCTGCCTACCACGTCTGGTGGACCTTCGTAGTGGCTTATCAATTCTTTCCCCATCAAGCGGATCCTTGTCCTCGAGGTCCACAGTAGGAAACTGTTGCTGCAGCATCTTAGCATTTTCCCAGGTGGCCTCTTCCACCGGTAAGCAACACCATTGAACGAGATGCTTTCTAGAATAAACTTTTTGCCCTGCTTGACCCAGCGGGTATCAAGGATTCTTTTTAGCTCAAGCAACACAATTCGGTCATCTGCCACCGGTGGTAATTCTAGACTCACCTCCTTGTTATCCCCAACATATTTTTTAAGAAGCGACACATGGAACACAGGATGTATGCGCGCACCCTCAGGCAATTGCAGCTTATATGCGACTTGGCCAATTCGTTGCAGAATCGGATACGGCCCAAAAAATCGACTTGCTAACTTATGATGAGCACATTTAAAGGCGATATGTTGCCGATACGTTTTTAATTTCAAGAACACCATGTCACCTACATGAAATTCCATATCACGTCTCTTCCGATCAGCCCTCTGTTTCATGCGATTACTAGCCACCACCAAATTAGATTTAAGCTATTCAAGGAGTTAGTCCTTGCGAGTTAAACTTTGGTCCACGTCATTCATAGGTGAGTGTCCAGCTTGGTAGTAAGGCATGGTTGGTGGAAGGCGACCATAAAGAGCACGAAAAGGCGTCATCCCAGTGGAAATGTGATAAGTGGTATTGTACCACAACTCAGCCCACATTGAAATGCAAATCATTTTCTTTGGCCATTGATGAACGAAGCTTCGAAGGTACTGTTCAAGGCAGCGATTCACCACTTCCGACTGCCCATCAGTTTGTGGGTGATATGTCAAGCTAAGCTTGAGTTTGGTGCCTGACATAGTAAAGAATTCCTACCATAATTTACTAATGAAAATGGGGTCACGGTCATTGACTATTGACTGGGGCATGCCATGAAGCTTGACCACACCTTCCACAAATTTTTCGGCAACCACCCTAGTAGCGAAGGGATGCGTTAAAGACATAAAATGGGCATACTTACGAAGCTTGTCGACAACCACCAGAATGGTATCCTTGCCATGGGACATAGGCAGGCCTTCAATGAAATCAAGTGTGATGTCATCCCATGCTTAAGCGAGGATGGGCGGTGGAAGACTGGCTGGGTGAGAGCTTAGTTTTGCCGGTCTTTTGGCCGGATCTCAAAGTAGAGACATAGTCTTGGACATCTTTATACATGTTTGGCCAATAGAATTGTTGGGCTAGCCTCTTATAAGTACGCAAGACTTCGGAGTGGCCTGCAAGCTTACTATCATGAAATTCGACTATAATTTTCTTGCGAATCTCTTGAACTCGAGGCACCACTACTCTGGTTTTAGAAAAAACTAGGCCATCACGTAGCTTGTAGGATGATCCTGACTGATCTTGGGCAGCGCAACTTAACTGGATAGTGTACTTATCACTACATGTAGCTTCCTTTCTTTCTTCCCATATGTGGACCTGTGGCATAAATAAATTATTGAGGATTGGGTTGGCTAGCTTGCTTGAAAGTGCATCTACAGTGGTATTTTCCTGACCGGGATGGTATTGAATTTCATACTCATAGCCTAGCAGTTTTGCCACCCATCACTGTTGATCAAGGGTTGTGATTCACTGTTCTAGGAGGTATTTGAGACTCTTTTGATCAGTTCTAATGATGAACTTCCTTCCAAGGAGGTAAGGTCGCCATATGCGAATGGCTTCTACTATCGCCAACATTTCTTTGGCATAAACGGACCATGATCACTTTAAGATTCCCAACGCTCGGCTCATAAAGGTAATTGGCTTCCCTTGTTGAGAAAGGACTGCACCGATCCCATCACCTGATGCATCGACCTCAATGGTGAATGAGTCGTTGAAGTTGGGCATTACTGGTGTTGGCATGGTGGTCATGGCACCTTTGAGTGTGAGGAAGGTGGCTTCTGCTTCATCATTCCATCCAAACTGGCCCTTCTTTAGGAGATTGGTGAGAGGGTAGGTGAGGACACCATAATTTTTCACAAATTTCCTGCAATACCCAGTGAGTCTTAAAAAACCACGTAATTCAGAGATGTTAGTAGGACGAGGCCATGCTACCATGGCTTTCATTTTTCCCATATCTACCTTGACCCTTTGTGTTGTAACAATATGCCCTAAATATTCAAGCTCAGGCTGGCCAAAAGCACTTTTTGCTTTGATAAAAAACCGATGGTGCCGTAATACCTCTAAAGTAGTTTTCACATGTTGCAAATGAGTTTCCCAAGTTAGGTTATTAATTAAAATGTCGTCAAAAAAAGCGAGGACAATTTTCTAAGATAGGGTCGAAAGATAGAATTCATGATGGCTTGGAAGGTTGAAGGGGCATTGCACAGGCCGAAAGGCATGACCAAATATTCGTAGTGACCATTGTGTGTTCTAAAAGAAATTATCCTACCAGCTTGGAAGGTAAAGAGACCGTTGCACCGGACAATATTAACCTACCAGCAGATGATGAATTATCCTCCGGCAATTCCCCTCTCCCGCGTCGTTCACCATCTCTGGCCTTGCGCCTTCAAAGAGAAAGCGCCGCTCCTTGGCCCGGCCGACAAATCCGATGTTGCAAGGCGTCGGGTGCGGAGAGAACCTAGCGAGGACAATGATCTCGGCACAATACGATATCGCCCTAGCAGGGCAAAGGCACCACACTTTGGAGTCGTCCATATATCATTGCGTCACGGGGCCGCCCCGTATCACGGATGATCACTCCTCCATTTGTCACGGGGCCCTTTGGACATGCTTTCTCCTTGGGCTGGCATATCTTGAACTACGATCCTCCCCGCGGCTTTTCCATTCTGCCCTTCGCCATGTACGATGGTTCATCCGACCCTTATGATCATATGTTACATTACAATCAGGCAATGATCCTAAGCGCCGGGGATGATCGGCTACTTTGTAAGGTATTTCTAGCCAGCCTCAGGGGCACGACTTTAGCGTGGTTCCACAAGCTCCCCAGAGGATCCATAAACGCATTGGGCGATCCTTAAGGCCGCCTTAGTATCGATACTTATGCTGCATCGGTAGGTAATACCTGCGTCTAAGCAGTCGTCATGAATTTCATCATGTGAATGACATCCGGCGAGATCGACGTGTACAGTATGGATGCAGTCTTGCAGAACTTCAGAAGAAGTTTCGGGCCAACCACCCAATTCTTCCAATCCTACGTCCCTTAGACCCCGCCCGAGTGACTATGGAAGAAGCGTCTGCGTCGGGCCAGATAAATTCTCTACTCACCAGAGAACAACATCAGAACCGTCGCAGGGTGTTATGATCTTGTAGGAACAACAAGCCAGGCCGCGAGGTCCGTCAGACGAAAAACAACCAAGGCAAGAACGCCGAAGCACCACAGATGGAGCAATCAGAGAAAAAGAACAAACCCCGAGTTCACGCTCTCAACATCACTTTATGATTAACTCCACGCCCTACGTTCGGGACCTCCCGGAGCTTTAAAATGGAGCCACCAATGAGGGGCAGTCGGATATAACATAATAGGTCCTGCGATCTGCGAGCTACCATAAGGACCTGACCATACAGAAACCAATCACTTCAAAGCCTCGAGTTCACGATAAGAAGCTAATTTAGGTGACCACCTCGGGACCCGGTACTTGAGGACCCGTTTCGTGGAGCAGCGATGCGCCCCCACATTGTAGGCGATGGCGAGAAATTGAACATGCACCAGAGCCTAGGCCGACCATCAACTTCATACTGGGGGGACCGACTGACAATCAATACCAATCTAAGAAACAACGGAGAAAAACGCTCCGGACAGCCTAAGTTAGAGCTCGAGTAAACACCATCAGCAATCAGGGAAACGCCCCAACTGCGCAGTCGGTGGACGGCCCTATATCTTTTCCACCTATTAATAGCCCTACCGCGGGTCATCACCACCTTATGATGCACTTGTATTAACTGTATGCGTGCGGCTTTGATGTACGGGGTCATATCGTCCGGGTAGTGTAGTAGATGCGCTCCATCTCCCGGCTTTTAAGCGAATGAGGTCTCGATTGATCATCTCACTCCCAGGCGGATTACATCGAGGTTTCTATTCAGTGGAGCTACCACATTGTCGATCAGACATCACCTTTGTCGAGTAGGTCTAGTAACCCGTAGTCTTGTTTTACGTGGTGAAGATTTGGGACCTTACAATGCTATTTTGGGCCGAGCTTGGCTGTATGCAATGAAAGCAGTGCCTTCCACATATCATCAAACAATAAGTTACCTGACCGAGGCTGGACAAGTTGACCTCCAGGAAACCCGATTATGTACCCAGCGACGGTGTTATGGGACCTCTCTGCAGAGCGTGGGCGAGGTGACCGCTCGAACCACCCCCTTGAACCCGACCCTCGTAACGATGTCATAGTTAACCACCCGGCTTGCCTTGGATAAAAGGGAACCGTTGGCTATGGATCCCTTAGAAACTGTGTCCCTCGACGGGTAGGACAGATGCATCTATATTAGCACCCTCCTCTCCAAGGAAGAAAAAGCCCAGTTATGCCAAGTTATACAATTCAATGTCGATGTGTTTGCTTGGACTCATGCGGATATGCCCGGGATCAGCCCCGTTCACGCCTCACACAAGCTAAATGTCACCCTGCGCCAATTCGGTCGAGACAAAAGTGAGGCGTTTTCTTTGATCGCCACTGTCATCGGACAGAGGTCGATAACCTTCTACATAATGGATTCATCAGAACAGTGAAATACCCTAAGTGGTTGGCCAATGTAATGGTGGTCCCAAAAAAGGGGAACAAATGGAGAGTATGTGTGGACTACAGGACCTGTGGCCTTTGTCTAAAGATAGCTTCCCGCGCCTGCGCATAGATCCAGTTGTGGATGCCTCGGCAGGGCACGACATGTTATCCTTCACGGGCCTTTCGGGATATCACCCGAATCCTGTCTTGCCCCCCGGATCACGAGAAAAGACATCTTTCATCGCACCCGCGGTTCGCATTCTTTATAATGTGATGCCGCCCGGATTAAAGAATCACGGGGCCACTTGCCAGTTGGTAGAAAATGTTCCGACCTTTGCTCGGCAGTACCATGGAGGTTTATATTGACGATATGCTGGTGAAATCCAAACAGCACCAAGATCATGTCACTCATCTCCAGCAGGCTTTCGATCTCCTCCGAGAATATGGCATGAAGCTGAACCCACTAAAATGCGCATTCGGGGTCAGTGCCGACAAATTCCTCGGCTTTATGGTAACACAGAGAGGAATAGAGGCAAATCCCTTGCAGTTAAAGTCCATCTTGCAATCGTCAGCCCCCAGTTCTAAGAAAGAGATCCAGCAATTGACCAGTCGGTTAGCAGCCCTTGGGCGTTTTATTTCCCGCTTCACTGATCGGTTGAAACCCTTTTTCACTACCCTGAGGGGGGCCAGCCGAGCCGAGTGGGACGAGGAATGCGGCCGCATTCCATCCAACTTGATATCTTCTGAGCCCCATTGATCCTTGTGAGCGAGACACGAGACACACTATCTTTATCACCGTAGCCTCGAAATAACCCCAGATTAGTCTGTAGCCTTATTTAAAGAGTAGAGGATGCAAAGTGCTGGCTTGATATTCTTTGTTAGCAAGTCCACTGGCGGTCACGGAAACCAGGTGCGCCCACAGCAGACAAGCCGCCTTAGCCTGCGGACGGTAGCTCGGAAAGCTCTGCCCTACTTCGGAGGCCCATCCCGTCGTGGTGCTTACTGATCTTCCACTCTGGGGCACTATCCATAAACCGGATTTGTTCGGAAGAATGGCTAGATGGGCAATGGAATTGAGCGAGTATGGAATACGATGCAATGAGAGGCTTTCAAGAGGGGCAAGTCTTAGCCAGATTTCCTTCTAGGCTCCATGTGATACACGCCCAAACAGTGAGGGATGGTGGACCCTCTGCATTGATGGGGCCTCCAGACAATCAGGAGCCGGTATCGGTCTACAGTTAACCTCCCCTACCGGGGAAAGGATCGAGCAGGCAGTTCGTTTAGGCTTCGATGCCTCCAATAATGAGTCAAAGTATGAAGCCTTGATCGCCGAAGTTGAACTCACCCTCGTCGTGGGTGTTGACAACCTCCTAATTCGAAGTGACTCACAGCTAGTTGTAGGACAAGTTAATGCAGAATTTGAATCCAGAGAACCCCGAATGGTGAAATATGCTTCCTTATTCAAACAGAGACTAAGTACCCTCTCGGCCTGGAAACTTGAACATGTTCTTAGGGGCCTTGCGAGAGGCGGAGTCTGCTCTTGTTATTCTTCCTTCTTGCCCAGTAAAGAGAAGCGTCTTACCTCCCCATCTACTATAAACCAAACTCATCCATACTGCATACCCAAGTAAGCTAGATAAAGGAGGCTCCCCCTTCCTGGATGGATCCCATACTACTCTACATAGCCATAGGGGAACTGCAGGTGACAAAAAAAGACGCCTGAGGTCGGTCGATCCCGCGGGTTCTCCATAGTAGACGACGGCTATATCGCGGTCCTCGGCGGACCATGCTTGAATGCCTGACTCCGAACAAGGCCCGGTCTGAGTTGGGCGGGATTACATGAAGGTATATCACGGGGCTCCACGGGAGGAAGAGCGGCTAGCTCACGAGAAGAGAGGGCTCACACGGGTAGTGCGGCTGACTATGAAGCCGGATCTTCTTGCTTGGAACTACGTCGAGAAAATCTTGACCCCTGCAATAAATGTCTCCCGTTTGAAATCTCGGTCTGGTGGTTTCCATCTCTAGTCCGTGGCCATTCACACAATGGGGAATTGATATTGTGAGCCCATTCCCCATCACTCCAGCACAAAAGAAACTATTCTGCGGGTAAGCTATGGACTACTTGATGAAATGGATAAGAATTAGAAGCTTTTAGCATCTATCAAAGACAGATATCACGATTCCTATGGAAGAACATTGTCTGTCGGTTTGGCATCCCGAGATCGATCGTATCAGATAATGGGCCATAGTTTGACAACCGGGTATATAGAGACTTTTGCCAGGAACTGAAAATACGGAATTTGTACTCCACCTCCCGGAGTATCCTCGAAGAGAAATGGCCAAAATTGAAGCCTCGATAAGACCATTAACTACCCTCAAAGTGATTAGATTGGCAAGAAATGGGTAGAGGAACTACGGGGTGCCCAGGCTTCTGAGACCACGACCCAGCAATGGGGTGTCTCTCACTTCACACTCGCTCTGGGATGGAAGTTGTTATCCACACTAAATCGATTACACCTACAAATCCACGTGATGCCACGACCTAGCGAATGAAGAATCTATGATCGGAGGAGTGGAGCACTGTGTTGAGCTACAGCGGAAGCAATCGGTGGCATCTATCGGCGTTGGCAGGAGAACTCTTATAACAAACGAGTAAAGCCTCGATTTTTCTAGTCGGGCGATCTAGTTTTGCGGAAAGTTTTTTGAGAATGCTGCGGACCACGGCGGAAAGATTCTAACCCTGGCGGGAAGGCCCGTGCGCATTGGTCGGGCGACAAGGGAATCCCGGGGTCCTATGCTATAGACAAAGCAGACGAAACTCCACGTACACAGGATGCTGGAATGTCATGCACAAGGTATTATCAATGAATGTCTTTCTTCTCTGCTAGGCGTATCTTCGCAGCTGTCTGGGGTCAAATTATAGAGTCAGGGCGGTGCGGTTCCGACACACTTGACCCAGCTCAGATCACATTTATTTGAGATCCCGATTACAAGTCGGGCGGCCTTGAGTTCAACTAACTGACCCGACCCATAGCCACGCTGGTTGAGATTGAGTACAAGTCGGGCGACGGTTCAGTGACCTGCTGGGCTGACACTAGCCACGCCTAATTTGGTCAAATTATAAGTCAGAATGGAGTTCACTAACACTTGGTGACTCAAATCACCTCACAGTTGGCCCGATTACAAGTCAGGGACTCGGGTATCCTAGCATGCAGGCCCCGACGTCAATCAGGTTAAATTTACTAATCTGGCTCTCTGTAGAAAAATTCTACCAATCACATATATGTATTCGAAATAAACATTAAAACATAAACGAGTAGAAATCCAAAAGAGAAAATGTCTAAACACCGAAAATGACCAAAGCAAGAGAGAAAAGCTAATTGTTTGGTATGACAAGCAAACTAATAAACTTAAAGCTCTACTCGGTAGGGATGCAGCCGAAGCTACCTCCGTTGGAAGAACCGCATCCTCACTGGCAGCAGATGGACTATTGGCCGAATGGTCTTCCCCGCTAACAACTACAAGATCCAAAGATAAGCGGTAGATCGCTGGGGGCGGTGGGGATTGGCAAAGAAAATCCACGATCAAGCGGGCCCAGGGTTCGGCATGTCGTCCAGTTACGAACTGTTCCCACGTGTATGGGTGATAAACACAACAACCATAGCCATAATTAAAGCGTATCGCGAAAGCAGAGGTCAAATCTGACCTCAAATCATCTCTGTCAGTAGACTTTCTCCCAGGAAGGCGTGAAGTCGTCTTAACGACTCGGGCTACATAACCAAGGCGATTTTTCTTCTACCAAATGGTTATTTTCTTCTTACGCCTTCTTTGGCCTCCCCGTAGCCTTGATGCTTCTTGGCGGCTCAGGTGATCAGAGCTCCGCCCTTCGACGGAGCCCTCTTCCATGGCGCAGCGTGACGAACGGCGACTCCAGGCTATCTGGCTCGAAATTAAAAACTGTAGTCCCCAGCTTGGCCATCGCCGCTTCATGGCGCGCCGTATCCCCTCTGTTCTCGACAGAGCTCTTCATGATTCTCTAGCTTCCGGCTCGGGTGACGACATACTGGCTCGGCTTTCTTCGATGAAGCCTTATCATCTCTGGATTACGCCATACACTTTGAGCGAACAATGTGACCTTCGGCATCCCTCAGCCGGCTCAAACTCGCGCCATGTTCTGAATAAGCATTCTACGGCACCGCAAAGGAACCCGTTAGCAAGCCCAATAAAGGGTATGCCTTAAACCATAGAATGAATCACCTATCTTACCATCTCGGTAGACTGAATAAAATTACGGTTCCGGACTTGTATCCCGTCATCAATGATCTGCAAAAAATCCTCCTTCAGGGTAGAAGCAGGGACGGGAACAGTATAAGCTTCATGAAGGCCTATGCCGGCGGCCACTGTTGCCGATACGTGGCGGAATTCTGAATCTGTTCAACGTCGCGCGGACTCTCGCGATGAAAGGAGCTCCAATGAGGCGTAGTGTTTTCACCTCCTCCTCCCCGAGGGCCGATATCTCTACTCTAGGGGTTCCGACGAGTGGATGTAGTTATGGGTAATCACTTGGTCGTAGTTTGGGTCTAGGCGAGACGGGCCAAGCATGAACTCAGTCTACGTTTGTGACCCCTCGCCCTGATCGGAAGGCGGGATTATTTGAAGTGATCGCGGAGCCAAATCATCCTCATTCGATTCGGATCGATCTGGCTCCGGTCTAATTGTTGGCCCCAATTCGGGGGAGCCAGGGATGAGTGATTACCGGTCCAGAACTGCTCGTGTGGTAGTCATTGGTAGCCGGTGGCTTTCAGTGCAATTAGACGGGAAGGCGTCGACTCCCATTTCGAACTTACCTGCCGCTTCCTTTTCCGAGTGGCGTATCGATCAAGCAACCCTGCCGTCCTCTCCATCCGCTCTTCCTCCTCACAAATCACGGGGATCGTGCGGGTGGGTTAGGAACCCAGGTCTGAATTCTCGCACCTAGACCCAGGCGCGTTCTGACTCTTAAGTGCCTTCTTCCGCTTAATGCCACTTTCGGGAGCCTTCTGATTTTCTTGTAGGGAGGGGATGCGCTTGGGGCCGTGCCCACTAACTCCCAGGCCGGCGGCGGGGAGATGAATCGGGCAGGTGGCAGAGACGGGACGACCTTGATGCACTCAGGATTTACTTGCAGGCTCGATGCCTCGACTACCAATTCCCAGGAAGAGTTAGCGTTGCCAGAAGCTAGGTGTCGTACATATGCAAGCACAAAGTGCTCCCCCTCCACGACATTCGAGGCGGTAGTGGGGGATAAGCTGGAAGGGTATAAGGGCCCAGGAGTTGTTCCTCCACCCCGAGCGGATGTATTTTCGAGAGTAAGTAGGAGAACTTTGTGTGGCATTCCCACTCGGAAATCTCTAAAAGTCGGCGAATCTTCTCAATGCTTGACTTCTCCACCCATTTCACGGCCTTCCCTCCAGGCCTTACCTCGTGCGTGACAGCCGATTGGTACATCATAACAACTGGGATAAGCGAGGCCAGTTAGGAGCCAGGCCGTAACTACGGACTGGGAAGGATTGGGATCGGTTAACGTTAAATGGCAACGGGGGAATCAGGGGTCTCATCGAGACCTCATAATAACACCATTTCGCCTCGGAGTCTTGGGCGAGTCGGGAGCCGTTCCTGATCTGCCAGTCGTGGACTCAAAACTCACATGGACATTTGGCCCCCTGACCCTATGTTCAAGAGATAAATGATAAAAAGCTCCACCAACGTAAGATCAAGTTGGTACAAATGGTTTAGCACACAACAACCAATTAGGATGCGAATCACGTTGGGGTGTATAAGAGCCGGCGGCGCCCGGGTAAAATGTAGAAACTGTTTGAGTATGGCCAGCACAGGAAAGCGCAGTCTGGCTGCTAGATGTTCACGGGTAAAAAACACACCATTGTGTTTACCACCCAGCGTGGACTCATCCGCCCTATCCATTAACCGAAGGTCGATGTTATCGGGCACCTCGCAATGCTCCTTTAGTTCCTCCATCGTCCGAGACGCAATGATGTTGCTTGCAGAAGGTTTAGCTCGGGGCCGTCCTCTTGGACGACCACTCATGGAAGTTTCCTCCCGACCCCTCACCATTCTACAAGCATATCAAAAAGAGAGGAAAAGGTGAATATTAGACGCTAGGCACATACCAAGTAGGTATAAGAATATACCCATTGCTTGGCGGCCGCGCCGGCAGATATGTGTTAAGACTCTTCTTTTCCAGGCTTTTAACAATCGGAGAGTCGTCACCCACCATGGATTAACACTATCGAGAGACGATATAAGGTACCTGTGGAGTGAAATGCGCTAACACCTGTAGCGATGACTCTGGAATAAACGCAAGGAAGAACCAAGTTGGTCGCCGAGAGGAAAGAAGATAAATCCAAAATGATACGCATAAGGAAAAGTGCAAGCAATGATGCCTATCTAATATACCTCCGCTTTAGGGTATGTAAGCGCATTTAATGCAGCGATGGCCAGAGCGTTTGCACGACATCTAATGAAGCCGCGATGGTTCAGTACCACCCCAGGGCCTTTATGTAGATACGATGGGCCAAGCCCAAAGGCCTTCCTCTCATCCTCGTAAACCGACCCATTAGCTAATTGTTAATGGCCGAGCAGCCATATTTAGATAGAATTATAGTATACTTATACATAATCGCAATAAGGCACAAAAATGATAAGGAACTACAATTTTATTAATATCACCAAAAAAAAAAAGGTGTTTGGTATTACATAGCAATGCTTGTTGCCAAGCAATGTTTTACGATACATTCCACGCCTATAAGATGTCCGAAGTAGGCGAAGCGAAACTCTCGAGCTGCCCATGGCTTGAATGGAGATGGGGGAGATTTGAACAAAACTGAAAGCCCTTATCTTTGCTCTGAAGCTAAGAAAGAGAGGGGAAAAGGAGAGGATGAGGTGGTGGGGGGCTTGAGCGGTCCTGCGAGGTTGCGGGGGGTGCCTCGGTCTGCGGAGGCGCCATTCGAGTTTAGAACCACCCAAACGCCTCCTAAATATTTGGAGCTCATTTCGAGCCATATAGTCCTGATAAGCCCATGCCCCGGGACGGCATGGCCAATAGTGATAACTATCCATCCTCAGTCCTTCCATAGCGAGTCTTCATCATCGATCTAATGCCTTTCTCTACCAGAAAAACTTGGATAACCAGTGAGATAACAAACTTCGTCGCTCTCTCCTTTTATAATCGTTCCTATATTTCAGGATTGATCCAGGTGGTCCAATGGCATCTAATGCAATTGCAAAAAAGTTATAAAATTCATGCTAAAAATTAAGTGACATTAATAATAAACTATTCCCCATGATACGACGGTCAACCTTGCTCTTTTTCCCAGCCGGGGACAATTTACCTCCCCGATAGGAAAAATGGGGGATTATGGGTACCTTGAGCCCGAGCTGACCCCTGTAGACCAAGTAGGCCACGGGGTTTCAAAGGGAAAGACCCGAGCAGTGGCCGCGAATCTTTGGTAGACCCTCCGTCCGGATATCTCAAGGGGATTAAGCCCAGACATTAGTCGGCCTATGAGTGCCCGATTGACCTTCCGCCCGGGCACTTGAGGATTTTGTATAAGCCGGCCCATGAGCGCCCGACTGATCTTTCGCCCGGGTGCTTGGGGATTTCATAGCCCGGACGGCTCATTTAGCTCAGACGCTTACTTTCCGGCAGTGATTCTCCCAGCGAAGTTGCCCAGTAGGTTCTATCTTCTGAGTGAAAGTTCACTCATGGGCGACTTCGATTAAGCCTCGACGAAATGAGGAGGCACTTTCCAGTGACGTCCCTATGCAGGCCGATTACACCTGAGGAAACAAATCCCCCCTTTCCGAGAAATAAGGCCAACTTCCCCTACCATTAGGGGAAGAAATCGTCCACCCTCCGAAAAAGTTGGATCTCTGTCTCCCTCCATAAAGAAACAAATCACACAGATCTTTTTTATTCTAATCACGAAAAGCATTCGCCACAGCTTCGAGATCTTCAGAAAAGGCTAACTTTGCCGTAGAGGCTGACGGATCACCCCGTCGTTTTCGTGTTTGTTTTTGCGGATTCTTTGCCCAGTTCTTTGTCAATTGGTGAATGCCACGACGATCCATTGATTCTCAGAATTCAGGAGACCACAATAATTGTTAAAGTAGTTATCAAGATATATGCTCTCTTCGGGTGAGAACAAACCCTGAGATTTTGGATACCACAATTGCTTACTCCTTTATCTTTTTGAACCAATCTTTAAATAAGTCATATCTTAACAAACTACCTAAAAGCAAGGAAACAAATAGGAAGCAAATAACAACGGAACAGAAAGAAAATAATAACATAAGCAAACTAAGCTAGAGTCTAAGGTGGCATTTATTTTTTGACTTAATGCTGAAACTAAATAGCTTTCAGTATTAAGTTATTTGTTTTTAATTTTTAAAGCGGCTTATTATTTGAAATTTTTAAAAGTTCTGAATAGAAAAAGTGAAAATATTTGGCTTTTTCTATTCAGAAAAAGTCATTTTCCACAAAAATAAGAAAAACTCAATCATTGCCCAACAAGAAAAAGAGCTAGCAATATACACTACTAGGGATGACAACGGGAGGGTTTGGGACCAGGGCGGTCCCATCCCGACCCGGCTCGTTTATTTTTTTCAATTCCCAAATTTGTCTCATTTAAAAAATTAAACAAGGCGAGGCGGAGATGGGAAAATTCCCAAACTTGCCCCGTTTACATTTTATTTTTGTTTTTATTTTTTAATTTTAATTTTTTTATATTTGCTTTTATTTTATTATATTAAAATTAATATTTTCATAAAAATAAAATATTATGAATTTTATAAATTATTTATTAAAAAACATTATAATAATAATTATTATTTATATTAAAGTATAAAAAATAAAATAATAAAAAATTATTTTTAAAAATATAATCGGGACCCGGGGCTTATCGTTATTATTTGGATACATGGTTCATATTGCTTCATTCGGATCCATTTCTTCCACAAAAACAATTTATTTCTTTTAGGTTTACTTTATTTTTACTAAATGAACTTATTTGGCCGTTCACTGAATTTGAGATTTTCGTAAAATCTCGTCGCAGTCATTATGACTTATCGCTAGAGAAAATCGGAAGAATTTTCGCTTGTCTCATTCAAACGAACTTTTGGGTCACTAGATTGAACAAATTCTTGGCCTTGATCCATTTCGTCGTCAGAGATACAGGAATTTTAAGAGCACTGATTTCCTATGACAATTTATTATTTTTATTAACGTTTGCGAATTTTGAAAATTTACAATATTCTCGAGTTCTGATGCTTGATACTGAACCCATCGGTGAAAATAAATCAAACCAGTTAAAAACCCGATTAAAATTAAATTAAACATGTGTCATTAAGAACGAGGCGGGACGGAAACCCAAAATAATCGGATTAAGTTTGCGTCTCCCATTAGCGGCCTGTGTTAAAAAATATGACATCTTGTCTTTGTCATCTTGTCGCCGTTAAGATTAAAAAAAATTGTATTGATATTAAGTAAAAAAAACAAATGTGGCTGCTTGTAACAACTTATTCGAAATAATAGGAAAAGCTCCTAAAGACTTGGTCTTTTGTAATCCACATCTCTCATAGGCTGATTCGGGCATGCAACTAATCTGCCAGTAGTCAATCTTCACCATAATACTTGGGATTCTATCTGCCACGTTTGGTGGACCTTCGTATTGGCTTATCACATATTTAATGAGATAAGGTGCAAAATACCCTTTGTAATATCCTCAAACTTTTTTTTTCTAGTCCTAGGAGGTCCCGCATATTTATTTAAAAGTTGAATGTTTTTTGTAAAAAAAATCACAATTTATTAGTATAAAACTCATTTTTATATGAAAACTAGGTTTTTATAGTTGAAACCAAAAAAGAAAATATGCCAAAAAGGCAAACGAAAGTTAATGGTTACTTTAATGTCCAATGTGATAAACACGTCATTGTTGTTGACGTGTCAGAATCTCTGACAACTGGCATTCATTATTCCAAATAATTTTCTCATATTTCTTGGTCCAATAAAGAATTTCAAAAGAAAATAAAATATAAATATGGATACTTGTATGCTAAAAACTATTAAAGTTGTACAAAACTATAGATAGTAAAAAACCATAGAAAGTTATTATGAAAAACATAATTGGAAAAATAGTAATATAATATAAAAATAATGGGTAATATTGTAAATATGAAAGTTGTGACTCAATATTTAGACTCTGCTTGATAATGCTTGTTGAAAGTATTTTAGTCCTAAAAATACTTCAAAATGTTTTTATTAAAAATAGAGATTTGGTAAAATTTTGAAAAATGTTTTTAAAATTTTAAGAAAACACTTGAAATGTTCATTTAAGAGGTGCTTTTCGGGAAAAAAAAACACTTTAAAAGCTTTCAAATATTCCTAAAATACCCTTACTATTTATTGATACTTTTTTTTTCTCTTTTATTCTTATCTTCCTCCTTAGTTCTCATCAGGTATTCAAGTACAAGGATTTTCCAAGTCAAAACTTTGCTAATTCGCATTGTTCTCAACTCCATTATATGCTCCATTTTTTCTTTGTTCTCTTATTTATTTATTTTTTTTCTTTTGAAAGTTTGGTTAGATTGAAGTCATAATTTATGTTTTACAATTTTATAATACCATGATTCATGTTTGCTTATTAATTCCAAAATTTTATTATAAATATTTTTTAATCTTTATTGCAATCATAAAAGATAATTTAAATGTTTATATATATATATATATATATATATATATATATATATATATATATATATATATATATATATATATATATATATACATGGGGGTGAATACATGGATATATAGTTAAAGCACTTCCTGACCATTTCACCACACCAAGAGTTCAACCACTTAATTCAATAAAATAGAAGTTGAGATACCAAAATATAAAAAATTGACAAGTTGAGATATAATTAATCCAAAATATTAAAGGAGCGAGAACTTAGGGAAATGATAGAAAGTGTTAAAGAAATAAAAAAGAAAAAACAGAAGCAATGTAAAGACAAAAAGAGGGTTATCACTTAATTTAATGTACCTTGCATCTATCATGACTATCAATATTATAAATATTGATTCCATTCTACATTAGTGTCTAATTGAGATGATGGCTATATAAAATTTCATTTTATGATATGATATATGCATACAAGATGTATCGGTATGTTGGGGGTTGTGGAAATAATTATCTTCTTTATAGTCTTACCTAATAATTTGATAAGAAAAGTAAATGCCCATGTGACTATTTTCCTAGAGCATATATATATATATATATATATATATATATATATATATATATATATATATATATATATATATATATATATATATATATATATATGAGATAGCGATAAGAAATCAACTCAATGATCATCAATATATTGTAGAATTAAAATTATTGGGATTCTAATCACAATAATAATATCAAATGTGTAAGTTCAATTATTAAATGTATAGGCTTTGAGCCGATTTATTATGCTATCAAATTGGATATTGTTTCATCATTTATGGTTTTTAGCGATTTTGATTATATGTTTCTATTAATGTATTACTAGTTTGAATCAATAAAATTAATTTTCTCTTTAAAAATGGTGGTGGCCTTCTTTGTGTCCTTCCATTTCCATTTTTTTTTCTATTAATTCTTTTATGTTTTTAACATTTTTTTTTTTACTTTTCATTTGATAAAAGAATGGATGCAAAATGAATATGATTAACATTAATGAATATTGAAATTCGAATGATATTAACGTATTAAACAATTCTAAACCTATAACAATACTAAAGAATTTCCCATGAATAATTTCCATTATTTTAATATTTATATATTATTGGTAAGAATTTCAATTTCTTTTTCCCTAATACCAATCCATATAATTCTAACACTTTCGAGACACAAATATTTATCTTTTATTCATATAGAATTAAAAATTTTCTTTAGCATAATTTCCACTAAAAGTCAATTAAAATTTTCATATAATCATACTAAATAAAATAATAATATAAATGTGAACATGGTAGACTCAAATGTAATTTGGATGGAGTCGTGTTTAATGACTCACTTCAAATAGTTTTTGTGGTCTCTGGGATTCTCAGAGTAACTAGATCGTCGGGGCATCCACCAATTAACTGCAATCTGCAAAACAAAAGAAGATGGCGGTGGTGTTCCGCCGCCCCTCCGATGGTAAAGTTAGCATTTTTCTGGAAGACTTTTAGTTTGGAGCAATAGTAATCTCGATCAAGAATCTCCTACCTTTTCTGGCATGACTTACTTCTCTTTTATGGATGGAGGAAAGAGGATCCGTCTTTTTTGGATAATCGATAATTCCTTCCCATAATGTCAGGGGAAGATGACTATTATTTAGGGAAGGGTGACTTATTCTTCCCTTTACGTAACTACCTTCCCGATAGAACTGCCACTAAGAGGATATTCCTATTTTGTTGGAGGCGACGGGGTCAGTTCAAGAGTGGACTTTCGCTTGTAAAGTGGAGAGCCGGTTGGCAGCTTCGCTCGGGAGAGTCGTCGATCGGGAAGATAAGTGCTTGGGCTAAACGAGGTGCCCGAGTTATGGGATTCTCGAGCGCCCTAGCGGAGGATCGGCCTGGCATTCCTGGGCCGGCTAGTGCCTAGGTCGGCTTTCTTGAGGCCCTTGGTCGGCTGGGCGGCCGAAGTCTTCTGAGCTGGGCCCGTGTACCTGATGCTGGCACTGCAGTCGGGGAGGAAGATCATCCCCGGTTGGGAAAAAGAGCAAGGTTGACCGTCATATCATGGGGAACAGTTTACTATTAATGTTGCTTAATTTTCAATGTAAATTTTATAACTTTTTTGCAACTGCATTAGATGCTGTTGGATCATCTGGATCATTCCTAAGATATAGGAATAGTTATAAAAGGCAAGGATGATGAGGTTCGTTATCTTACTGGTTATCCATGCTCATCCAGCAGAGAAGGATGATAGATCGTTGGTGGATACCCCCAAGTGAAGGGGTTGCGGAATGAGGGATGGTTACGATTGATTCACTGAGTATGCCCTTCGGGCATGGGATGATCAGAGACGGCATGGTTTGAGCGGAGTCGGAAATGTTCGGGGAGACGTTTGGGTGGTTCTAAAACTTGAATGGCAGCCTCTACATCAGAGGACACCTCCTGCCGAATTCTGCAGGGGTCGCTCAAATTCTCCACCAGCCTCATCCTCTCTTTTTCCTCCTTCTTAGCCTCCGTGGCAACATGGTGGTTTTCTGCTTCTCGTTCAGCCCCATCACCATCTTGGCCTCGGCGGCAGCACGGGGGCTTTCTGCTTCTCGTTCAGCCCCATCACCACCTTCTTCTCCTTTTTGGCCTCTGCGGCAGCTTCTGTCTTGGATCCGGAATGGATGCTTCGTTTACTTAGGATGTCTTGTAGGTTGGAATGTATCGTAAAATGTTGCTTGGTAACAAGCATCGCTTATGTAACGCCAAACACCGTTTTGGTGCAATTAATAAAATTGTAGTTTTTTTTCATTTTCGTGCCTTATTGCAATTATGTATGGATATTCTATAATTGTGTTTAACTGCGGTTATTTGGTTACTATAAAATTGGTTAATGGGCTGGTTCATTTGCCCGAGAGGAAGGCCCTTTGGGCTTGGCCCACCTCAATCTAATGTACGCTAGAGTCGAACAGTTGTGTCGGTTGAGATCCGGGTAGACGATCAGTTAATCTTACGTAAATACATTGCCATACAGGTAGCGAAATATATATATATATATATATATATATATATATATATATATATATATATATATATATATATATATATATATATAGGTAGGCATCATTACGTCGTACCTCTTTTCCTTCCATGTTGCTTTGGTTTATCTTCTTTCTCCTTGGCGACCAACCATTGCGAATAGGCCAGCCTTACCTTGCGTTCGTTAGTGAGTCATCGTTGCAGGCAGTCACCCCTTTGATTCCACAAGTAGCTATCGTTGCGCCTTTTTAGTGTTGGTCCTTGGTGGATGACGGGTTCCCGGCTGTTAAAAGCCTGGGAGAGAAGGAAGGTCTTATATCTTACTCACTTGGGCGGAGTTGTTGCTCGAGGCTAAGGCGTACTCTTGCACCACGTTTGGTATATGCACTAGGGTCTAATATTCACCTTTTTCCTCTCTTTTGATACGCTTGTAGAATGGTGAAATTAGGGAGAAACTTCCGCGAGTGATGCCGTCCGGCGACCCCGGTGAAACATACGCAGCGATGTCATTGCGTCTCTGACGATGGAGGAATTAAAGGTGCATTGCGAGGTGCCTGATAACATCGACCTTCGGTTGATGGAGAGGGCGGACAATTCCACGCTGGGTGGGGAACACAACGGTGTGTTCTTCACCCTTGAGCACTGCGCGATAAAGTGCGCTTTCCGCGTGTGACCATAGTTCGCAGTTTTTACATTTTACCCGGGCACCCTCGGCCTTATCCACCCCAACGTGATCCGCATCCTAATCGATAGCTGTGTGCTGAACCACCTGTACCAGCTTGATCTCATGTTGGTGGAGCTTTTTATTATTTACTTCCTGAATGTGGGGTCGGGTGGCCGGATATCCATGTCGGTTTTGAGTCCACGGCGCGGATTGTGGCTCCACGACCATAGAGACGGAGGTGAAAGGCTGTTGCGAGTGAGGTCTGGATGAACCGAGTTCCCAGTTTCCGTTTAATGTTAGCCGGTCTCAGTCCTTCCAGTGCATGGTTGTGCGGTTTTGTCGGTATCATCCGGCGTTATGATGTGTGCCATTGGTTATTCATGCGAGTAAGGCTTGGAGAGGAAGGGTGGTGAGTGGGTGGAGAAGTGAGCGTGGAAGATCAGCGGTGTTGGAGATTTACGACGGCCGGCGCCAGCTCTTAGGTCACCGCACCGGAGAGAACATAGGCTGCCAGGTGAGGCGAGCTCGGATCCTTATACCCTGCAAGTCATCCCTCGGTCGTTGCCTTCGAACGTCGTGGAAGGGGAGCACTTTGTGCTTGCAGATCTGCGGCGCCTAGTTTACGCCAGCTAGCTCTGGATCGTGTTAGTGTGGTGATTGGGACCGAGCTCATCAGTCGTCACGAGATCTCAATGGGGTTGGTTCATCTTACGCTCCCCAGTCGGAGAGTGAGACCATCCGGCGCGTCCTCCCTCTTGCGCCAAATGGCTGAAATTTTGCCCAGTGTTAAAGGTAGTGGAAAAGGGCACTCAATCCGGGCAGCCGGGGGTCAGTGTGAGAATTTTATACCTTGGGTTCCTGACGACGCGGACGGTCCCTAGGATTTGGAAGAAGAGAAACGGATGAAGAGAATGGCGAAATTTCCTTGATCGTTATCTGCTTGAAGTAAAAGCGGCAAGTAAAGTTCGGTGGAGAATCGGTTTCCGCCCCGTCAGTCTACGGGTAGAGCCATTTGGCTGGGTGGTGAGCTGTGGCGGAGTTCGGGGCCGGGACAATCACTATCCGAACTCCCCGGTGGGGCCCGATGGATTGAATTTGAAGATAGATGGCCGGTTGGTCGAATCAAGTGAGGGGTGATCCGGCTCAGTGAGCCTCCAGGTAATCCGCCTCTGGGTCGGAGGCGAGGCCACTGGCGGTCGGATATGTGCGGTCGGTTGCCCTAGGCTGGCGGTCGGACCAAGTGATGGCTTGATAACTGCCTTCCTCGCGGGTCAAAGCCCCCGAGAGTTGAGATATCGGCCCTTGGGGAGGAGGAGGTGAAAGATATACTGCACCGCTGGGAGCCCTTTCATCGCGGAGCGTCCTCGGCTGATTGGTTAAATAGTTTGTACCCACCCATGTATCGGGTGCCGGTAGCCGCTCGGGGCATGGGCCTTCACGAAGATTATACGATGCCCCTCCCTAATTCTACCCTGAAGAAGGATTTTACGCCGGATCATTGATGGCGGGATCTGAGGTCGAGCCGCGGCTTTGTTGATCGGTAGAAATTTGGTAAGATGGAATTAGTTCGCGGGGTGATTCATGTTAATTACTTATTTTTATTAGTTGCTAATGGGTTTCTTCTGGGCGTAGGCTAGCGTTCGTAACATGGCGGCTGCGACATCCACAAGTTTGAGCTTCGACTAAGGGACAACAGCGTTCATGGTTATTTGTTGATGGGTATGGCAAAATGGGAGATGCATAGCACCTCACTAAAGAAAGCCGAGCTGACGTGTCGTCTCCTAGAACTAGAGGCTAGAGAATCTGCTAAGAGAGCCGCTCGGGCCGAGGCTGAGAGAGATACGGCGTTCCATGAGGCGGCAATGGCCAAGCTGGCGACTGAGGGAGCCGTTAATACCCGAGCGTAGATAAAGTCGGAGCTTGCTCAGGTTCAGCGTGCCTTAGCACTTGCGGAAGCTGCAGCCGGAAGGCGGGGCTTGAGCTGATGGAGCCGCTCGAGGGCGTCGGTCGCGGGGGCTTGTAAGAGCGAGAAGAGAAACGATCATTTGGAAGATGGAAAACTTGCTTTAGTCATAGAGCTCGGGGCTTTGAAGGACGACTTTGCCACATTTTGAGAGAAGGCCGCCGCTGACAGGGAGATGATGGAGGCCGAATTTGACTCAAGTGGCGATACGCTGTTCAATTATGGTTATGGTTGTTGCACTTTTGCTCACAACATATGTGGGAGCAAGCCTCAAATCCCGAATGGGATGCCGAATCCTTCAGTTCCACTGACTACAGAGTTCTTCGCTAATCCCCGCTGCCCCCCAGGCGCGTCGGCTACTACTTCTGCTTTGGCTCTTGTTGTTGTTAGTGGGGAAGAGCGTTCGGAGAATAGTCCAGTTATGGCCGGGGAGGAGGCAGTTCTTCCATCGGATCTGAGTGGTGTATAGGTTCTTTGTTAAAGCGAGACTTGTCTTATTTAGTGCTTTTGTACCAGACAATTTGCCATTTTTTCTTACTTTGTCATTTTCGATCGTTTTGTGTCTTTTGGTACTATACCATCCGGATTTATACTCGTTTTTTGTTTAATGTCTCTTTTGAGTATATATGTGGTTGGAAAAATAGAGTCGGACTTGTAATTTTACTAGCTAGATCTTTGGGTCGGGCTGGTCGATGAAGGCTGGCCGCCGGTTTCGTTGACCAGCGGGCCGTTATCTGGACTAAGGCGGAAGGTCGATGATTTGCGCCGCCGGACTTAGAGATTGACCGACGGACTTTATGCGGGTTGGGGCGGGCGGTCGATCGAAGCTGCGCTGGTCGAACTTAAGTTGACCAACCAAGCGCGTTATCTGGGCCCGGGGCGGGCGGGTTAGTGGCTGCCGCCGCCCGGACTTAAGGTGACTTGACCAGACGTTATACGGAATTTGGCCCGGAAGGTCGATATTGCCTGCCGGGACTTAGAGATTGGATATGTATCGATATGCAAAGATATGCCAGTAATAGATAATAATGACATTCTTTTATTGATAATACCTTTTCAAGTGCATGGCATTCCACATTCTAGGTACAGGGGTTCCATCGGTTTTGTCTATAGCGTAGGATCCGGATTCCCCGGGCCGTGTGACTACATATGGTCCCTCCCAGTTGGGTTGGAACTTTCCTGCCATAGGATCCACGGTGTTCTCAAAAACTCTTCGTAGGACTGATCGCGTTTGGAGCGGCTCGGCTTTACCGTTGTTATAAAAATTTGCAGCGGCGTTAGTAAGATGTCGGTCGGATTACGGCCGCTTCGGGTTACTCATCACTTGTGTCCTAATTCTCACGATCCACGGATCCCCATTTCTTATTCGGGCGTTGTTGTCCAGAGGGTAGGTAGGCCGATTTCTGTTGGGATAACAGCTTCCTTCCCGTATGTGAGTGCAAAAGGGGAGACGCCGGTCGACTTTCGGGCCATGGTCCTGTAAGCCCAGAGAACCCCGGGCAGTTCCTCTACCCATTTCCCTTTAACGTAGTCTAAGCAGCTTTGAGGGCGGAGTCGACGGGGTTTATTGGAGGCTTCAAGCTTAACCATTGCTCTGCAGGGATCTGGGGGTAGAGTCTGAAGTTTCAGTATTTTCAGTTCTTGGCAAAAAAAGGAAGTCTCTGGGCTCGGGTGTGTATGGCCTATTATCTAAAATGATTGATCTCAGAATGTTGAACCGGTAGACAATATTTTTCCAGATGAACCGGGTGACATCTCTATCTTTAATTGATGTGAAGGCATCAACCTCTATCCATTTACTGAAGTAATTAGTAGCGACCAGTAATAGTTTCTTTTGGACTGGAGCAGTGGGGAACGGGCCTACAATATCGATCCCCCATTGAGCGAACGACCACGGGCTAGAAATGGAAATCAAATCTTGCGCCAGAGATTTCGAGATAGGAGACATTCATTGGCAAGGGTCACATTTTCTAACGTAGTCAGCAACATCTGACTTCATGGTTGGCCAGTAATACCCCTGCGTGTGAGCCACGGTAGATAGTGTTCTCCAGCCCCCCATTTGAGTGATTTCCGCGCCATACCTTCGTGTAATTCAACCAACACATCTTGGCCTTGCTCGAGGAGTCGGACATTTTAGGTATGGTCAGCCCGGACTTTATAAGTTTGTCCGTCTACTAGGGAGAACCTAGCCGACTGAATCTGAACTTTATGAGCCATGCTTCTATCATCTGGTAACTCCCCTGTAGCTATGTAGAGCCGTATGGGGTCTATCTAGGATGGGGGAGACTATTCTACCTGGCTTACTTGAGTAGGCAATATGGAGGAGCCTAATTGATAGTAGATAGGGAGATATATAGTTTCCGTTATTAGCAAAGATGCGGCCACGACGACTAAGGCATTGGCCTGTTCGTTACTGTCTCTAGGGATATGTTCGAGTTTCCAGGTCGTGAGGGTACTCAATTTCTGCTTGACTAGAGAAGCGTATTTTGCCATTCGAGGTTCCACGGACTCAGTGCAGTTGACTTGTCCCACGACCAGCGTGAGTCGCTTGAATCAAAAGTACATTGCACCGCGGCGAGTCTGAGTTCTAGCCCGGCTACTATGGCCCATTATTCGACTTCGTTGTTGGAGGCATTGAAGCCTAAACGGACCGCCTGCTCAATCCTCTCCCCGGTAGAAGGTTAGTGCGAGGCAATCCCGGCTCGATTGTTTTGGAGGCCCGTCAAAGCGAGGTCCACCGGCCCGCGCCGCCCCGAGGCTGATCTTAGGGCTACGAGTTTACGCAGGAAGTCAGCTAAGACTTGCCCCTTCTTTGCAAGTCTCGGCTTGTACTGGATGTCATACTCGCTTAGTTCCATTGCCCAACGGGCCATCCTTCCGAACATATCGGGTTTGTGAATCGTGCCCCGGAGTGGAAGATCAGTCAATACATGTGAGATGAGCTTAGAAGTGGCGAAGCTTTGAGCGGTTGTTATTAGGGCGAGGCAGCGGATTCGAGATGGAGTGTATCGGTTTCGCATCGATTAAGGACTTGCTAACAAGAACAACGGCCTTAACCGCATCCCCACATTCTTTAAGCGGCGGCGCTAAGCTGCTATATCGGGAGGCTACGGGTAAAGATAAAGCGTGTCTCACTCCCGGGCTCACACAAGAGTTAGGGGGCTGTCCAAATATTACATGATTCTATGAATGCTCGGTCGCATTTCTAGTCCCAGTCATCACCGATTAGCTGCAGGGTAGTAAAAAGTGTTCGACCCGGTCCAGTAGGCGGGAAATAAGCCTGAGGAAGCCTAAGCGGCCGTTCGATTCTTTGAATCTCTTTCTTGGAGCTCGAGGCCGGCGATTGTAAGATGGCTCTAAGTTATGTGGGATTTGCCTCTATTCCTCTTTGTGTTACCATGAGCGGAATTTCTTGGCGTGACCCCAGAGGCACATTTTAGGGGTTTAGTTTCATCTGAGTATTCTCGGAGGTTGAAAGCTGGCGGAGATGAGTGGCATGATCCGGGCGCTATTTGGATTTGACCAGCATATCATCAATATAAACTTCCATAGTCTTTGGCGGTAAATTGAAACATTTTAGTGCGACCTCGATAGGTGGCCCCGACGTTCTTTGTCGAGAAGGGCATCATTATAGCAGTCACGATCAGTGGGTGTGATGAAAGATGTCTTTTCTGCATCCGGGGGGTGCATAGGGATCTAGTGATATCTCGAGAAAGCGTCCAGGAAGGATAGCATACCATGCCCTGCCGAGGCATCCACAATCTGATCTATATTGGGCAAGGGTAAGCTATCTTTTGGACAAGCGTCGTTGAGGTCCGTGTAGTCCACACATACTCTCCATTTGTTCCCCTTCTTTGGGACTACCACTACGTTGGCTAACCGTTCGAATTATTTCAACTGCTACGATAAACCGTTATGCGAGAAGGTTATCAGCCTCAGTGCGGATGACCCGGGTGGTGGTCTAGGTGAAAGCGTCTCACTTTTTATGTAGAAGCGGCAAGGGGCGACGTTCAGCTTGTGAGAGGCGTGAATGGGGCTGATCCCGAGCATATCTGCATGAGTCCAAGCAAATACATCAGCATTGAATTGTATAACTTGGCGTAACTAGGCCTTTTCCTCCTTGGAGAGGAGGGTACTAATATAGATGCATTTGTCAGGCAGGTCGAGGTTACGACCTACAAAGGGATCAGCGACCAGCGGCTCTACATCCTCAGGCGAAATTTGGGCGGACGATTGTGATTGCTATCGCGAGGATTGTCTCTCAAGGGGTGGTTCATTGGAGCAGTTGGTTTGTGGGCGTTCCCGTAGTGAGAGTTGATAACTTGTAGGTCGCGGTAATTAGCTTCCTAGAGATCAACTTTGTTCGGACTCGGTCGGGTAGCTGTCGTTTGGTGGTATGTGGATGGCCTTTGCTTTTCATGGCATCACGGCTAAGGCTCGACCCCGAGATGGCATTATACGGGCACAGGTCTTCTACCATGGTAAACAATATTTGCTAGGTTATCGGTCCTGCCTTGACAGAGAAGGTGATGTCCCCGACTGACAGTGTGGTAGCTCCGTTGAAAACTGACAAAACCTTGCCAGTGGAATGGAGATGATCAATCGGGACTCGTCGATTGAAGAAGCGGAGATGGAGCAAAATCCAGCCGCGTACCGGATGCGAGGACCTTGTGCGTCAAAAGCGGTAATGCATCACAGTTGGCCACAAGTGCGTCGTAGTGTGGTGTAATGACCGTGTAGGGTTAATGATTGGAAAGGATATAGGCGAGATCCCATAGTGAGCTACGAGGACATCACCTCGATTCTTTGATGGTGTTCGCTCGGCTCTGCGAAATTTGCCGGGAGCATTCTTTTCTGCTGTTTCTTAGATTGATATTGGTTGTCGGTAGATCCCCCGTCACGAAGTTGATGGTCGTGGGGTTACTGAGCACGTTAGGTTGATGGTCTATCGGTTGTGGGAGCGGCGTTGCCTGCCGGGACCAAGCTCCCTTAGGTCTGCTTTGAGTTGGTAGCCGAATCGGCTTTCTACTAGGAACTTGAGGCTCTGGCAGTGATTGGTCTCGTGGCCATGGTCCCTATGATAATCACATCGTAGGGATCTGTTGCATTAGTCCGGGCCTGCCCTCATTGAATGAGGGCCGTTGGAAGTCGGGAGATCCGGATGGGGGCGGGAGCGGTCATAGGCAATGTTGAGGCTTGATGGGCGGGGGGTCTTTCTTCTTCTTGGATTGCCGTCGGGCGCTTAGCTCTTGCCTTGGTTGCTTTGTTCGGATGGGCCCTTGGCGGCCCAGGCTTGTTGATACGGCGATTTATCCGCCATTTGCGAAAGCGGCCCGGATCTTATCTTAGCGTAAGAGGAATTTATCAGCCCGACGATACAATTCCTCCATGATTCTTGTGGTCCAAGGATAGAGCGGAAGCAGGGGTGGACGGCCCAAAGCTTCTCACGAGTTTTACAGTGCGCCATCCATCTGTATACATGATCTATTTGGACGGCTTGCCGAACACAGTGTGAAGTCCCGGATGGACTCATCTTCCCGCTTAAGGATGGATTAAAGGGAGCTGATGTTCCCTTTTTGTTTGAAGGAGCACAAGTATTGAGAGACAAACATGGCCCATAGTTTGTCGAATATGTTTATTGACCCTCTAGGGAGCTTGTGAAACCAGGCCAAAGCAGGGCCCTTGTGGCTAGCTGAGAATACCTTAAATAGGAGCCGATCATCCCCGGCGTTGAGAATCATTGCCTGATTATAATGTAACATGTGGTCACACAGATCGGAAGATTCGTCGTACATGGCGAAGGGTGGTATAAGCAGCTTGGGGAGGATCATAGTCGAGGGATATCTTTGTCGAGGAATTAAAGGCATGTCGTGGTCCCGAGCGGTGGAGGCAAAATTTGTTTGCGGTGCGGCTGACCCCCAGCGGGTACATGGTTGAAGTCTTGGGGATATGATTGATCGGGCACATATTGATGAGCTGGCGTGGGCGGTCGTTAGTCCATACTGGGTTCTCTCCGTATCCGATGCCTTGTGACACTAACGAACTTGTTGAATCGGCGAGGCGGCCTTTTTCTAGAATAGGCTTCCGCGACGTTCGAAGATGGTGAACGACGCAGGAGCGGGGAGCTTCCGGAGGATAACTCATCGTCGGCCTGTAGATTGATATCGTCCGGCGCAGCGGCCTCTTTGCCCTTACCGGGACGAGAAGGGGGAAATGGACGGATAGGCTCTCGTGATAGCTCATTCGAGTCGGCCTCAAGCGGGTTCTGGAGTCGCTCATTTTCTTCCATAATCGGTTCACTGTTCGCCGATTCGATACACCGCACGGCACGCTCCTCTTGTCTTGCTTCAATTCTTGGCGCGGAACGGGCCGGTGTGAGTAGGTTCGTGGATTCTTAGTGGTAGTCTTGAATTCAATGATCCTGTGGGATGTTTAGGAATAGCCAAGGCTTTGCGGTCGGGGGGAGTCCCCAGGGTAGTGTACTCAAGCTCTTGTGCGCCTGCGTGACTTCTTGCTTGGCGTTTCCTGGACGGTGCAGTGTGGTCTCTAGATTCTGAGTAGCTGGATAGTCGGGGCATCCACCAGTGCTTGCAATCTACAAACAAAGAAGATGGCGGTGTTAAGCCGCCCCTCAATATTAAGGATTAGCCTTTTGGAAGACTTTTAGTTTTGGAGCAATAGTAATCTCGATCAAGAATCTCCTACCTTTTCTGGCGTGACTTCTCTTTTATGGATGGAGGAAAGAGGATCCGTCTTTTTTGGATAATCAACGATTCCTTCCCATAATGTCCGGGGAAGATGACTATTATTTAGGGAAGGGTGACTTATTTTTCCCTTTACATAATTACCTTCCCGATAGAACTGCCACTAATAGGATATCCCTATTTTATCAAGGGTGACGGGGTCAATTCAAGGGTGGACTTTCGCCTGTAAAGTGGAGAGCTAGTTGGCAACTTCGCTCGGGAGAGTAGTCGATCGGGAAGATAAGTGCTTGGGCTAAACGAGACGCCCGGGCAGAGGATCGGCCAGGCATTCCTAGGCTGGCTAGTGCGTGGGTCGGCTAGTGCCTGGGCCGGCTTTCTTGAGGTCCTTGGATTGGGCCAGCTGGCCGAGTACCCACAGTTTTGACCTCTTCAAGTGCAAACCTAACCTTTCAATTCGTTAAAAGGCAAACAAACAATGTAGCTCATGCTTTTGCAAGGATTATTAGTTTTCGTGCTAGCCCTTCTTATTGGTTGGAGACTACTTCTTTTCTTGTGAAAACCTTTATTATTGATTGCTTTCCAGTTGAGTCTTAATGGATTCTTTCTTTGTTAAAAAGGGATCTTTTTTCCAAAATAAAAATAAAAATACCAATAATGCAAACTTAGAATCACTTGCAAAGTATCACCATCATAGGAGCTTGATTGACAACAATTGTTGAAAGTGCTCACAACCTTTTTAATAATTGAAATATTTTATCGAAAGAATTGTTTTTAAGTAGTTAAAAAAAACTAAAAAGGTTTTCAAAAATCAAGACTAAAAGGACTAAAAATGTTTTAAAAAATCTCAAAAAAGTTTTCAAAAATTGTTTTTATAAGAGTATTTTGGGGCAATTTTGGGGAAAATTTCTTACTTTCCTTATATTTGAAAATTTTTGAAAAAAGTGAGTTTTCATTATGAGAAAATTTAGAAAAAAGGACCTTGAGTTTTTTAAATTTATATTATCTTTATTTATTTGAAAATAATTTAAAATGCATTTATAAAAATTTTAAAGTTATATGAATATTTTAGTATGCTAACTTATTAACACTAATTTAATTTTTACACTCCTACATATCCTTTCTTTCTTTTTTAGATAGGTTCTTTATCTTTTCTAGATATATTCTTAAAATTATTATTATATATTATTATCCTTTTTTCTTTAAAGATAAATAATCTATGATAGAGTTAAAATTAGTTTTATATAAACAAACATCCAAATGGTAATTCCAAGAGTATGGACATTACTCAGTAATTTGAATTTTAGAGTAAAGTTTATGGTTTTCCCAATATGCTATAGGAATATTGTTAATTTGAAAATGTATATCAGAATTTTAACTAGTTCTAATTATATTTAATTTTCTCTTATATTTTTTAAAATTGAACTAAATATTAAAACAATTATTTTATTTCTTCAATAACTTTTAGAATATAATAATAATAATAATAATAATAATAATAATAATAATAATGAATAATAATAAATAATAAATAATTTAAAAGAAGACCGAACTTATGTGAAGTTTGCTTGTCAAGTGTATTATTGACTTAACAACAAGAGGTCATTTTAAAAAGAATAATTATATAACTATCTAAAATATATATAACTGCTTAATTGACGAACTCTTTTTTTTAAACAGACAATTTAATCCCAAGTCAAATGAATTAGCCGATTTCGTGTGAACCAAGGCAGTTCAAACGTCAAAGCCTCCCCTCCTTATATACTTGTTTTTTTAATGTAATCAACCACATGCTTTCCTTTTGTATGGCTAGCACACTACCCAATGGCTTTTATATATGTCATTCTAAGTAATGAGTGCCGCTTTTAAATCCACAAATATCTCAATACCTATTACCTACCGACATTCACTTATAAAGTCAACAATGTCCAAGAATGCTACAAAGAACCACTGTACCATCCAAACCACTTGTTAAATAAAATTCAGGAACAATCTTCATTTGTCCAAAGTATCACAACTAAATAAATATTATTTTATATTTTATATATTTATACAACAAGACATTTTCTATAATTTTTAATATATTTTTATATTTAAACATAGTTGCTGGACGAAGTAATTGACAGGTCGCGCTTGTAACACCAAGTCATCGCACGGAGATACGACCTGTTATTATATTTCTGATTTTGCTATTTTGTGGCATAGGTATAGACATTTGGTTTAAAAAAATATTAAAAATATTAATCTTGTCTTGAAATCATCATTTTACATTTTTTTTCTATCATTTTTCTCAATAAAATGTTTGTCCACACATATATGAGTTTTTAATTTATTTGGCGTATTGCCACTTGTGGTTTATGTTATCTTAGTATGATGGTTAATTTGTTTTTCACCGTACGTGTGTAAGTGGTTTGAACGATAAAACATAGTCGATCAAATATAAATAACAAATGAAATCATGGTAATCAATATTTTATAAAATTGTTATTCTAGTTATTATCCAGGTTTAAAATATCCAGATATATCCAGTAGATATAATAGATATCGGTGGGATCAGCTTGATATCGATTGATAATCGGTTGAGCGAAAAATCGAGAAAAAATCTATAATATCGTCGATATATCGCTGATATATTTGTATCGGGCCCGATATAAGTGGAAAATGCTCCCGAGTGCAGTAGTATACTGCGCGTTAGTTAAATTTTCAATAGAATATCAGAGATATGTCGGCGATATATTGAGATATATTGAGATATATCGGGAATATATCGAGATATATTGGGATATATCGGAGATCCATTGGGATATATCGAAGATACATCCAAACGGTCATATTTGAAATCCTAACTTGATCCAACGGTTATGGAAAAGAAGATCTAACGGTAAGATTATCATCAAAATTAAATCCAACAGCTATAATTAAATTACAAAGATTTTTTGACCATCCAACAACTATTTTGATCCAAAAAAAAATCTGTAAATACCTCTAAAAGCATTCCATTTGATCACAAATTATCTCTACTCATATCCAATCTTCATTTCACTTTAATTTTTTTTTCTTTATGATAGTTTATATGATACTTTCATATTTTAAATTAGTTACTTTAGTAATATTATATTAATAAATTAACATTTCATGTTAGTTAATATTTGAAATCAAGTTATATATTAGTTAATATTGTGTATACATATTATAAATTAATAGTATTATATGAAGTTTCGTATTTTAAATTAGTTTACTTTAGTAATAATATATTAATAAATTAATTTTTCGTGTTAGTTAATATTTGAAACGGCCATGTTGATGAACCCTGAATGTCCTATCTATGAAGAAGTTGTGGATACAAGTCAAGACATTTATGCATGACATGTTCGATCCTATAATTAATATTATTGGAACACCATATCATGGTATGAGTATTGTCTTTACGAAGATGGGATCCCTCCATCAAATGTTGCAATGAAACCAAACTGATCTTCATTTTTATTTTAAAAGCTCATTGCAATGTAATTTCAATGTATATATTTGATTATTAATGTCATTATTACACTTTTAAAAAGTATTTTTATGAATTTTAAAGTATTTTTGTTAATTTTCGATAGATCGATATTCATGTAAAAATATCCATCGATATATCCATAAAATCCAATTACTGATATATCCGTTGAAACGATATTTCCAACCTTGTTTAATAATTGTGGGTTAATGGATTATGACAACTATGGGGCTGAAGAATGCAGTTCCCATAGCTGTATTTCTCATATCTTTGTTTTTCTAATAGAAAAACTTGGACCAGTGAATGTAACAGCACCACTATCAATTAGATATTTTAGGCGTCAAGTTTATGAATTCAAAAGCGAAGATGAACAACAACTATATTTTGTAATCAAGAAAGCTGTCATGTGAGTGTTTGATTACTTTTACCTCTTGTAATTAAGTAACTGTACTGCTGCCCTTTTTTATCTGTTTGAACTGTTATTGATCCTTGCTTCTTTTGAATTTACTACAACAGTGGGAGTTTATGTTACATCATACAAACTGGCAGTAGCGAATGTTCCAGTACATTATAATATTTTTTCTATATATCCTCCCAATATAAGTAGTGGTATTTGACAAGAGCCAACCAAGTTTTAAAGTTTCATAATGTCAAATTACGAAGACCAAAAGATGGCATCCACCAAAGAAAGAACCGCAATGCACAAGGCCTACCAAAATCCGTGCAATATTTTCATGGCAAGAGCCGCACATCTGAATTCAAGAAGACAGTACTCTCGAAATTCATTTAGAGTCAGAAGCGACATCCGCTAGGAAAAAAAAATATGTTTATGAGGATGGAATGGACCATAAATACATTATAGAATTCAATTAATGAACAAGAAAAAAACAGGACAAGCTCATAAGCTCATATACGAGTATATGAAAAAGTTAATTATCAAATGAATTCCTAAAATTAAGATACAGAAGATATTGCGCATCATAAAGATGATGCAACTTTATTTAGAAAATTTGATAAATATGAGTCATTACCAATTAACTATCCAAATGACTTGTTACATAGAACTTATTATAACATTATCAAATGTTTCAAGCGAATCTTTATCTAGTAAACAAATCACCCCATATTTTCTCCATTTTTGGAAACTCTATTCTTCATAAAAGGAGTTTCGATTTCAACAGGTATCACTTTTTTGAAGCTCTGTAAAATCGGCTACTCATGCATACATCCTCCGGACCAGAACACTAACGGTGATAAGGCCAAGGTGGTGGAGTCCAATTCCATTGAAGAGCATCAAGAATTGATCATGAACGTCGGAGAGGAGGAAGGCGAAGGCGGCCAACCAAGCAGCTGGAACTGTGACCAAACAGGACCCAACCCTGAGATTGAGGAGCATAGGATTGACATTGTTGAAATCAGTGATAGGGTGAGAAATTGGATTGGGTCCGTCGTAAAAGCAAAAGAAAGGAGGACTGCCTGTCTATCTCAAACTTCATGGCCAAGCATACCAAAGGTTCCTCACCCGCTGAGGGGGACCAATGATTTCAAAAAATTCTACGAACCGAAGGTAATTTCAATCGACCACACCATGGCAAGTCCCACCTTCACTCAGGCAAAATATCAAGCCTTTATGTGCCCAAGAATTCCTGGCTGCCAGTCAACTGCGCATCGAAGATGTGTACAAAAAAATCAAAAGTAATTTAGGGGCAGTGAGGAAGTGCTATGATAGGAGACCGACGAACAAGTACGGTGATGAGACACTCGCCTGGATGGTTGTTTTATACTACAATTCATCCTCTCGGAAGGGGAAGGGGAAGGGGAAGGGGAAGGTGAAGGTGATACAAAAGTTCTTCGAGAACACCAAATATGTTATGTGGAGGATGACTTGTTCTTGCTGGAGAACCAACTTCCCTTTGGAGTCCTCCAGTTGATTTTTGAAGAAGGAAGTTTATCGATGATAGATAAGATAAAAGAATACGTCACTGCCACAATCCGATGGCCGTCGAAAGGTTTAATATCGAACACAGCCTGAAAGAGCCCGCTCATCTCCTCGACCTTTTGCGTAGTGCTCTCCAGTTGGAATTATGGCTCATTATTGGAACGGTGACTATACTATTAAAAATGTGGCTCACTATTGGAATGGTGGCTATAATATTGGAATGGTGGCTATACTATTGAAAATGTGGCTCACTATTGGAATGGTAGCTCACTATTGGAATGATGGTTATACTATTGGAATAATGGTTATAATCTTCCTATATAAACTCATATCTTCCTCATTTGTAAACATCCCACACATCCCACACATCTTTAAAATGGAAGAGAGAGAGGGAGTAGGGTGAAGGAAGAGAGTTGAAGTGAGAGAGAAAATTGAGAGCAATTTTCTTGGAGTGTTGTAAACATTATAATTTTTCTCCTTTTAGTGAAAGATCTATAGCAGCCCGTGGAGTAGGCAAGTTTGTGTCGAACCACGTAAATATTGTGTGTCGCTTGATTTATTTATTCATACTCCTCTCATAAATCTGGAAGATAGGGAATTGTGTAATTTCCCAACAATTGGTATCAGAGCTTTGGTTATAGGGACTAGGATATTCTTAGTATGCTCTGTGGTTGCAGCACTGACTGACCTTCCACATCAGAAAAGAATATTTCTTGAGCCTTATTTTTTCTATCAATTTTAAGTCAAAAACGATTCGGAGGTTCTAGATTTGAGAGGGAGCGATGGTCGCAGATGAAGGGCACGCGATGACACTCGCACTAAGATGCGCTGACGTGGTATGGTTACTAGTCTACGTGATGCCTTTCGAATTGACGAATGTGCCAAATGACATTCATGGATCTCCGCGGCTAAGTTTGAGGAGGAGCATGAGGATCATTTGCGGATTGTTCTCCAGGCATTGCGAGAGCATTGGTTGTACGCCAAATTCAGCAAGTGTGAATTTTGGCTTACGGAGGTTACTACAGGAGATTTCATTGAGGACTTCTCCCGATTGGCTGCACCTATGACGAGGTTGACCCGGAAGGAGGTCAGGTTTACGTGGGATGACTCATGTGAGCAACCATTCCAGGAATTGAAGAGGAGGCTTACTTCAGCTCCTATTCTGATAGTCCCGGAAAGGGGACAGAGGTACACGGTGTATTGTGATGCCTCAAAGGACGGACTAGGATGTGTTTTGATGTGTTTAGAGGGTTATGGCTTCACAGGTTACTAAGTTGAAAGAATCACGAGCAGAATTACCCTACACACAATATGGAGTTGGCGGCCATTGTCTTTTCCTTGAAGGCATGATGTCATTATCTGTATGGAGAGCAGTTTGAGGTATTCTCGGACCATAAAAGTCTTCAGTACATATTCACGCAGTGGGATCTCAACATGAGGTAGCGTAGGTGGATGGAGTACTTGGAAGACTATGATTTCACATTGCATTACCATCCTGGTAAGGTAAATGTGGTGGTTGATGCACTTGGTTGGAAATCACGAGGAGTATTGGCCAATGTGGATTCTTGGGAGTGGCAGATGCTCGAGGTCAGTTTCTGGACAATGGCTATACTACGTTTAGCGCATCTGGTATTTTAGAGCTCAGAAGCAGCGCTTCCTTACTGAAAGGCAGGTTATTATCGAGTCCCGGTGAGGACACAGATATCGGGTCCATCAGGACCGGGTACAATAGGGTATTGTGCATTTATAATGAGCCATTCACATAGATGGTCTTCTTGCATGTGGACCGTGGTGGTTCCCCGCCTGGTAGAGCTGGAGATGAGATCCTAAGGGAGTCCATCGTTTTGATTTCAGAAGGCATCCAGTGGCATGAAGATGTGTAACGATTCACGTCACCGCATCGCTAGAGCGAAACAGATGCACGCTAGACTTTGTAATGGAGATGTCCCCACGGTTAGCGTGTCAAGGCTAAACACTAGAGGCCGGGCTGGGCATTCCAAGCTTCGAGGTGAGAGCGGAGTCGAGCATCGCCACGACGGACTTTGCGACCACTTGCCACTTCACATCATAGGGCATGACGCGTGGGTTATTGGGGATCGACTCACCCAAGTCAGCAAATTTTGGTAGTACGAATGACCTTCACATTCGAGAGTTCACAGGTTGTATATAATGAAATGTCCAAATATATGGAGTGTCACTTATCATATCGACCTGATCCCCGGTTCACGGCCAGCTGAGAGTTTCTAAAGGCCATGGGGGACACAGATGAGGATGAGTATAGTGTTTAATCCGTAGACAGACGAACAGTCAAAGAGGACTATCCAAGTTTTGGAGGACATGCTGTGAGCATGTGTCCTGGACTTCAAGGGTGGCTGGGATGAGCACTTGCCCTTAACAGAGTTCGCCTACAACAACAGTTATCAGGCGAGTATACAGATGACGCCTATGAGGCTTTGTATGGGAGGCCATGTAGATCTCCGGTTTGTTGGATGGAGGTGGGAGAGAGACCCTCCATGGGTCCGAATTTGATTAGGGACACCTCAGAGAAGGTGGACTGGATACTTAGCGCCTTTCACCGCTTTAGAGCCTAGTGAGCCACATCATATCGACGACGACCTTTAGAGTTTGAGGTGGGTGATCATGTATTCTTGAAGGTAATGCCTAAGAGAGGAGTGATTAGGTTCAGCAAGCGGGATAAGTTGTCGCTGAAGTATATTGGGCCTTTCGAGATACTCAAGAGGGTGGGCACGGCCAGATATCGGTCGCACAACGAGTTTGTCGAGTGTGCACGTGGTATTCTATGTCCCATGCTCAAGTACACCTGGATCCGACTGCGGGTGGTTCGTTGGGGGAGAGCTTACAGGTGGCGCGATGAGACCTTCGGTGGAGTGACTAGCACGTGATATGGATAGTCGGGAATGTGTTTACGCTGCAAGACCGTGAGGTCAGGTGAAGGCTAGACATCACCAAGTAAAGGAGGCTACATGGGAGCGCGATGACACCATTCATGCCAACTACCCCTTCACTCAAGAAGAAGACCGTATATTACCCAAGCAAATATGGACTGCTAGCGCACATGAATAATCCAGCAAGTTAAGCACCGGGAAGTCGGGGTCGCTTCCCGATGTGCCCGAGGTAGTGGCTAAACCAGTCAACACGCATGAAAGGACATGCCTCTGCCGGAGGGGCAAGATAGGATTGGTGTCGAGATATTGGTCACGCCTGCCTGCCCACCCGATTGGCGATCCGAACCAGCTTTAGGTGCAAACCATATAACTAGACTTTATTTTTTTTTATACAAACAATATTTTTTTAGAGCTTAACTTATACCTGTGGGTATACAAATAATTTTTGTAATAACCAAAAGTCATTCACATATACAAAGGAACTACCACCGGAGTGGTATCCGTTAAAATCTCTACACATATGCTAAGTCCTAATTACTTATACAATTACTTATACATGTACATATCTAATACAAACATCGATATCATGAGTACCGCGCCGGTGAGCACCTATCTCCGAGATGGTCTGCATCGATGTGGAATGTCCTATCCTCTTTATCTCCCTTCAGTACCTACACGGATCAATAATTCGTGCTAAGCTTTACGCCAAGTGGGAAATATAGACAAAAGACCCACTAATAAATAAAAATCGCTGCCACTCTCTTTTACATTTACTTACTATGCATATAACAAAGCCTACCTTATGTGACTTCTAACTCATCTCATATTTACATGTAGATTTATTCTTTCAGATTCCTTATCATTATCTGCTCATATTACTTCCTGGTCGCCTTGCTGTGTCAGAATCATATCTACTACATTGCATGATGATCAAATCAAACTAATACCAATACATATTAGACTCTTATCATTATCACGGTCGAAGCCATTAATCAACTCCCTTTAGAAATTACATTTCATGATCTGGGATGCTCGTTAAATCCTTTTAGTTTTTGTTTTATTAAATTTTCATTTTCAAAGCACGCGACCCGAACTCTACTGACCTAGGTCATGGATCCAAGCTGGAGCCCGGTTTACTCCGACGTTTTCAATCAAAACATTGATTTCGCCTTATTAAATTTTTATTTTCAAAAGTGTCGAGACCCGAATCCCCGACTTGACCTCTAGCTGGCTGGATCCAAGTCGGAGCCCATTTCATCTACATTTTCAATTATCTTTCCAAACATGTTGTTATGCTATTCCATTTTAGACCTTTTTAATTAAGTGAAAGCACTTCTTTCGGCAATCCCATGACCATTTACAAATCTCAAAGACCCATAATATTCACACTTAATAACATGCATTTTCAAATAATGCTTCAGATCCACATATACTATAGTTATTCATTTTCAAGATGCTTTCATTGTTCATATCATTTATCATATCACAACATACATTTTCAATGCAATAATTCAATTCACAATTCAATTTATGAGATTTAAGCATATACATAAAAATCTCATTTACACTCGTCAATGTTAGTCATTTCACTATGATTGTTCAATTCACGTTTATGACGGATTCCGTTTAATGAACCCCGCCCTTATTATCATTCGGTAATATGCTTACACATTTTACAATTCGGTCTCCCATCATGCCGGATGCCAATTGGTGCATCCCGACACGTGGTATCAATTATTACAATTCGGTCTCCCATCATGCCGGATGCCGTTTGGTGCACCCCGACACGTGGTATCAATTATTACAATTCGGTCTCCCATCATGCCGATGTCGCTTGCGCACCCCGACACGCGTGGTATCAACATTCGGTCTCCCATCATGCCGGATGTCGCTCGCACTCGACACGCGGTATCAATTAAATGTCATACGCCATCACGACGGATCCAGTCATAATCCCGCGCTGGACATTTCAATGCCATACGCCATCATGACGGATGCCGATTGGTGCATCCCGCCGGCGGACATTGATAAATTTCGCATTTTGACGGATGCCGTTTCAAAAATCCCATCAGGCGGTTCTATCTCTTCATATCATTTAATTATTATTTACGCAATGATTCTCGCTTAATGAATCCCGCCTTTATTATTATTCACGCTTCATTCAATTTTCTCGCACATCGCTTACTTCACATCACCGTATTACATTTATGACGGATTCCGCTTCTTTGATGAATCCTGGCCCTTATTATCATTCACATTCATCTCGGCTTTCAACATCACATTTCACTCCATATTCACTCAGATTATCTTCAAAGATATACTCAATCACATACTCATTCATGTAGATCATTTTGTAAATATCATTCATGTCATTTATATATATCATGATAATCATTCATATCGTCATTCACATATTCATTCATGTATACTCATTCATAAATCCATTCATGTATACTCATTCATACACTCATTCACATATTCATTCATGTATACTCATTCATAAATTCATTTACGTATACTCATTCACGTATACTCCTATCATTTGTTATCATTTTCTGGTTATATGTGATAATAATCATATCACTTAACCACATTATATGTTCATGACATATTGCCTCTCATGTTCACAATCATGTTTCAATCCGTTTTCATTTTCATTTTCCATAATCATTTTCATGTTTCATGAACACGTCTTTACATTTTTCATTTTCTATATTTTCCTTGTTTCATGCCTATTACATATGGCCCTTCATATTCTTATGAAGTATGATGTATAGAATCACACCTCATTCATATATTCTTATTCCTCTATGAATCTACTTATTTAGGGAAGTGGAATCAATCCAATCGATCATCCAAACTAAAGTTATGGCATTTTCATGCCAAACTAGTCGGTTTACCCGGATTACACTCAGAACAGTTCGTATTACTATTTTTTTCCGGGATCCTAACTTCATGTTTGACTCTAAATGGTATTCTTTAAATAGTAAGGTTCTAAGGGTTCTATTCCAACTGAATCACCTTAATTGAGCACCGAACTCGGGTTACGTCCGAAACAACCCGACTGCTCTATGTTCAAAGCTGGAACCAGAATTTGGCTTGCACATGGCCCCACTTTGGAGTGGGAATTTTTAGGCCACTTAGGATCAGAATTTGGTGATGCTCTATTCTTTTAAGCTTGGTTCTCCTTGAAGTTCATTTTACGTAGCCACTCTGAATCAATTAAATCGATAAGAAATGAGCGTTATGGCCAAAATACGAAAACTAGTCAAAACTGGGAAAAGCGTAACAAGGTGTACCGTACACCCCCAAAGTGTACCTAAGACATTTTGGTTTTCAGGTGTACCGGTACACTACTGTTCATGTACCGGTACACCTTCAAAATTTTGCCCAGATTTTGTTATTTTTCCCACTTTTGATGCCAATTCACTTCATACAACTTCTATAATTCATAAACACTTCAAGACCACTTCAAATTCATCTTATGATCTCTTTTCTACTCAATTTATCATTCAATCCATATCCTTCATCAAAACCTTTCATGGTTTTCTCTCAAAACCACTCTAATATGGGTTATGACCCATACACAAACCAAATATAAAGATTAGTTAGGGCTTGCTCTAACCCAACTCACTTATTCTCAATTAAACCATGAATCCAACTTAAGAGAGAGGATTTATAACTATCTCGCGCCATTTGCAGTTTTAACAACCCTAATTTCAATATTACTTTGCTAAGATTTCATCCTAACAAAACCCTGTGGTTTGGACAAGATAATAACCATACAAACCAAAGATCCGAATGTTTATAGTTCCATACCTTTTGATCCCCTTTATTCTTCTCTTCTCTCTTCTTCTTCTCTTCCCTTCTCTTCTTCTTCCTCCTTCTCTTTCATTCACGTTTTTTTTGGTCCCTCAAAATGAGAGACCAAATGCCTTTTATCCAGATTTTTTTACTTGGTCATGTTTGGCCAAGACAATAAAACTCCATTTCTTTTGCTTTTCCATTTTTTGCTATTTAGCCTCTTTCTTATTAATCCCAATATAACTTATACATATTATACTTTGGCATCCCATCTTTCTCAAATTCCATGTTTGCACACATAACTCATTGTTTTATGCCTTAGGTCCTCAAGTGGTAAATTATATATTTACTCTTTTGTTTCTTAATATCTGTTTCGGTCTCAAATTTTATTTCCAAAATTCATATTTAGCTTCTTCCATAATATACCCTAAACAAGTCTCGAAACTGTTGTGGTAAATTTCAAGTGTTACAATTCTCCTTCCTTATAAGAATTTCGGCCCCTCGAAATTCATACTACACTTTGTCCGTTGTATGTCAAGTCCTTTCTTTCATATCTTTGCATATGACCTTCTTACACTTCTTTCATTTAGCTCACCGATGCTGACTCTAATTAATGATTCCTATGATTAAGCCGGTAACCCTTGTTCCTTACACTTTCACAACTTCTTCAACTAGATTCGGAAGACGATCCATCTATATAAATACCAGGATATCCACATCAGGTACAACACTTTTCTATATACATACGCATTTCTATCCCTTCTCATCATATACTTTATCTAGAATCGCATAACATAGGTTTTTCCGTAATTTCTAAACCTAGGCTCGATACTCAACTTGTCACGCCTTGCTTTGACCAATTGACATGATCCGAACTTAAGCTGGGGTGCGAAACCATAATCGGGACTTTACTTTTTTTTTATATTAAATAATATTTTTTTTCAGAGTTTAACTTATAATTGCGGTATACAAATAATTTTTGTAATAACCAAAAAAGTCATTCACATATACAAAGGAACTTACCACCGAGGGTATCCGGTTAAAATCTCTACACATATGCTAAGTCCCACCATTTATACAATTACTTATACATGTACATATCTAATACAAAACACTTATATTAAGTGGAAAAATTTCAAAGGCCGTGAGCACCTATCTCCGAGATGGCCCGCAGACTACCGGTGTGGAATGTCCTGGCCCTCTTTATCTCCTCTTCAAGACCTACACCCGATTGAACACCTGCTAAGCTTTTACGCTTAGTGGAACATAGACAGAACGACTAATAACAAAAATCGCCGTCACTCTTTTACATTTACTTTTACTTATGCATATAACAAAGCCTATTCTTATGTGACTTCTAACTCATCTCTATATTATACATGTAGATTTTATTCCTTTTTTCATTCCTTATCATTATCTTGTTCATACATTCTGTAATAAGTGTCTTTATAGGTTGTAACTCATATCTACTACATGTATGATAGATCAAATCAAACTAATACCAATACATATTAGACTCTTATCATTATCACGGCCGAAGCCATTAATCAACTCCCTTTAGAAATTACATTTCATGATCTGGGATGCCCGTTAAATCCTTTTAGTTTTCGTTTTATTAAATTTTCATTTTCAAAAGTGTTGCGACCCGAATCCCCTACTTTGATCTGTTGGCGGATCCAAGCTGGAGCCCGGTTTACTCCGACGTTTTCAATCAAAACATTTATTTCGTCTTATTAAATTTTTATTTTCAAAAGTTGTCGGCACTAATCCTCGATCAATCTTGGCCATGATCCAAGCCGAGCCCTGGTTTACCCGACATTTTCAATTATCTTTCCAAAACATGTTGTTTATGTTATTCCATTTTAGACCTTAATTAAGCTAAAGCACTTCTTTTCGGGCAATCCCATGACCATTTACAAATTCAAAAGACCCATAACATTCACACTTAATAACATGCATTTTCAAATAATGCCTTTGTATCCACATATACTCATGCTATTCATTTTCGCATGCTTTCATTGTTCATATCATTTATCATATCACAACATACATTTTCAATGCAATAATTCAATTCACAATTCAATTTATGAGATTTAAGCATATACATAAAAATATCATTTACACTCGTCAATGTTAGTCACGTCACTCGCTTCGCCATGATTATTCAATTCATCGCTATGACTGATTCCGTTTAATGAATCCCGCCTTATTATCATCTCGGCAATATGCTTACACATTTTACACTGGTCTCCCCATCATGCCGGATGTCGACGGGTGCACTCCACACGTGGTATCAATTATTACACTCGTCTCCCATCATGCCGATGCCGCTTCGTGCACCCCGACACGTGGTATCACTCATTACACTGGCCTCCCATCAGCCGGATGTCGCTTTGCGCACCCCGACACGTGGTATCAATTATTCGGCCCCATCATACGATGTCGCTTGCACCCGACACGTGGTATCAATTAAACGCTTATACGCCATCATGATCCGATCCAACTGTGAATCCCGCCAAGTGGGACATTTCTTCAATGCCATACGCCATCATGACGGATGCCGATTGGTGCATCCCGCCAAGTGGGACATTGGATAATTTAGGGGTGCCTTCGTGACGGATGCCGTTTGGTGCATCCCATCAGGCGGTTCATTCTTCATATCATTCAATTCACATTTACGACGGATTCCGTTTAATGAATCCCGTCTTTATTATTATTCACGTTCATTCAATTTTCGAATATCACATTTCGATTTCATATTCACTCTCGTATTCACATTTATGACGGATTCCGTTTGATGAATCCCGTCCTTATTATCATTCACATTCATTCGGTTTTCAAATATCACATTTCAATTCCATATTCACTGTGACATTCTTTCAAAGATACTCAATCACATACTCATTCATGTGATCATTTAAATATACTCATTCATATGCTCATTCACATATGCATTCATGTATACTCATTCATACACTCATTCACATATTCATTCATGTATACTCATTCATAAATTCATTCATGTATACTCATTCATACACTCATTCACATATTCATTCATGTATACTCATTCATAAATTCATTTACGTATACTCATTCACGTATACTCCTATCATTTGTTATCATTTTCTGGTTATATGTGATAATAATCATATATCACTTAACCACATTATGTTCAAGACATATTGCCTCCTCATGTTCACACAATCATGTTTGTTCACTCATTTTCATTTTCATTTCCATAATCATTTTCATGTTTCATGAACACATCTTTTACATTTTTCATTTTCCATATTTCCTTGTTTCATGCCTATTACATATGGCCCTTCATATCTTGTGAAGTATGATGTATGTGGAATCACACCTCATTCATATATTCTTATTCTATGAATCTACTTTACTTAGGAAGTGGAATCAATCCAATCGGATCATCCAAATTCAGTTATGGCATTTTCATGCCAAACTAGCTCATTTACCTGCATTACACTAGTAGAACAGTTCGTATTATCATTTTTTCCGGATCTTAACTTCATGTTTGACTCTCAGGTAATTGTGGATCTTTTAAATATAAGGTTCTAAGGGTTCTATTCAACTGAATCTAATTCGAGCACCGAACTTCGTTACGTCCAAACAACCCTGACTACTCTTATGTTCAAAGCTGGAACTAGAATTTGGCTTGCACACGGCCCCACTTGGAGTGAATTTTAGCCACTTAGGATCAGAATTTGGTGATGCCTATTCTTTAAGTTTGGTTCTCCTTGAAGTCTATTTTACGTAGCCACTTGAATCACTCAAATCGGATAAGAATGAGCAAATTATGGCCAAAATACGAAAACTAGTCGAAACTGGAAAGGTAACAAGGTACGAGACACCCCAAAGTGTACCTAAGACACTTTGGTTCGGGTGGGGTGTACCGGTACACTACTCACATGTACCGGTACACCTTCAAAATTTTGCCTGCATTTTGTTATTTTTCCACTTTTGATGCCAATTCACTCTTACATGAACTCTTTCTGGTGAATCGGTGAAATACCTTCAAGCACTATTACTTCAAATTCATCTTATGATCTCTTTTCTACTCAATTTATCATTCAATCCATATCCTTCATCAAAACCTTTCATGGTTTTCTCTCAAAACCACTCTAATATTGGTTATGACCCATACACAAACCAAATATGTTGATTAGTTAGGGTTTGCTCTAAACCCTAACTCACTTATTCTCACTAAACCATGAATCCAACTTTAAGAGAGAGGGATTTATAACTATCTCAGGCCATTTAGAGTTTTAATTAACCCTAATTTCAATACATCTCGTTAAGATTTCATCCTAACAAACCCTAGGTTTGGACAAGATAATAACCATACAAACCAAAGATCCATAATCAAATTTAGTAGTTCCATACCTGATCCCCCTTATTCTCTCTTCCTTCTTCCTCTTCTCCTTCCTCTTCTTCTTCCTCTCCTTCTTCCTCTCTCTTCATTCACGTTTTTTTGGTCCCTCAAAATGAGAGACCAAATGCCTTTATCCAGATTTTTTTTTACTTAAGGCCATGTTTGGCCAAGACAATAAAAACCCATTTCTTTGCTTCTTTTCCCATTTTTGCTATTTAGCCCTTTCTCTCTTTATTAATCCCAATATAACTTATACATATTATACTTTGGCATCCCATCTTTCTCAAATTCCATGTTTGCATATAACTTATTGTTTTATGCCTTTTAGGTCCTCAAGTGGTAAATTCCATATTTACCCTTTTGCTCTCTAATATTCGTTTTGGGTCTCAAATTTTATTTCCGAAAATTCATATTTAGCCTATAATATACCCTAAACAAGTCCGAAAACCGCTAGGGTATATTTCGGGGTGTTACATGTCGCCCATATGTCGTTGAGGCACGACGGGGCATGTTATTCGAATAGACGGATGGGATGCCTTGAGAGGCATTGGGAACTCGGACAGAGGAGTTCTTACCTTCTACGCAGAGGGCTCCAAGGATGAGAGACGTCAAGAAGACGTGGGCCCAGTGTCAGGTGTGCGGAGACATGCACTAAGTAAGTGGTGCCGAGTGATTGAGAATGTTTCGGAGGTATCACGCCTTGTAACGAGTCTTGGCCGATAATAGTGTATGAGTAGCGCGCGGGCACGGAGCTCAAAGATGAGCTTGGCTTAAACATTAGAGACACCCTCAGGAGGCAAGAGGTGAGCATAATGCACGGACGGCGTGCAGGCCTTGGTGGGCTACGCAATGAGTATGCTAGAGGGCCATTGATATACGAACCTTCAAAGCAAGGAGAGAACAAAGCTGCTCGCATGCATGGTGTTTCGAAGGGGTTATGCCGAGTCAAGAAAGGCACCTAAGAGGCATTTGTTATAGCAAAGGCGCGAGTCAAGAACGAAGAAGGAGAGGCACGGAGATGTGCCAAACAAGACAGCGGTTTCCAGAAGATACGCTGTGGTTGCTGAGTCGGTGCCTTACAGGATCAGGCGTCGATGATGTGGATGGAACGACTATAAGAAAGTCGAGGACAATCCAATGAGAAAGGATTTATCATGAGAAGGCCGGGTTCAAGACGCTAGACGCGACACGTTGGGTCGAAAAAGTAGGCGTGTGACAATTGGTATCAGAGCGACAACCGGCTGTGTCTGGCCGCCTCGGGCTCCTCGAAGCCAGTATCAAGATCGGGAGGACCCGCTGCATTATCATGTGAAGACAGATTGAAATCAGTCTTCGCGGAGATCACTGGAATTAGCGGCTCACTACTGAATCGGTGTGGGCTACTATTGAAAAGGTGGCTCACTATTAGAATGGTAGCTCACTATTGGAATGGTGGTTATACTATTGGAATAGTGGTTATACTATTGGAATAGTGGCTATAATCATCCTATATAAACTCATCTCTTCCTCATTTGTAAACATCCCACACATCCCACACATCTTTAAAATGGAAGAGAGAGAGGGAGTAGGGTGAAGGAAGAGAGTTGAAGTGAGAGAGAAAATTGAGAGCAATTTTCTTGGAGTGTTGTAAACACTATATTTTTTCTCCTTTTAGTGAAAGATTTGCAGCAGCCCATGGAGTAGGCAAGTTTGTGTCAACCACGAAATATTGTGTGTCACTTGATTTATTTATTTATACTCATAAATCGAAGACAGGAATTGTGTACTTCCCAACATCTCCAAAGGATAAGCAAAGAGTCCATCAAGGATGCTGGTAGAATCTAAACAAGAAGAGAAGCGTAAAGCCGATGAAGACCAAGAAGAGTAGAAAGTCACACGAAGATGCTTTTATACTAATAATACCCATGGTCGCTGGAAGATGATGGCGAAGAATCATTTCTTTCCTTCCAATCCTTATTCCGTGATGATGATCAGAAGGCGTTTTGGTCGATCAAATAAGAATCAAGAGACGCACTCGTCATCTCAAGGAAATAATAATAATATATGGCAGTCTTTTCGACACATCAGGGAGCTTAAGGCTGCATGGAACCACTTCCAACCGAGTGGAACATGTTTCTTAACATATATTTCTTTCGAATCCCACTTCTTCTATGGCTATCTGAAACTTCCCATACTATTCATTGATGACTCAACAAAGCCCATGTTCTTAAACTTGGTAGCCTATGAAATGTGTCCGGATGCCCTAGATGACTATGCCGTCACTTCTTTTCTATGCTTCCTCGACGACTATCACTTCATCCAACATGTCATGGAGCTCCGGGGATCTAAGTAAAGATTCTCTACAACAGCCTGGCAACATGATGAGGTGGGCCCAAATTTTCAACTAGATTTGGATGGCGTGATAGATTTCGATGTTTATAAGGATGTGAAAGATGATATTCAAACAATACGACAAGAGAATGAATACTTGATAGCTCAAGCCTATCATGACCATCGGCAGCTTCTCCACGGACTATCATGGCCATTATCATGCCGTTTTAATAATACTTCATCAATCCAAACCTACTTCGCAATTCCTGGTAATTAAATAGCTAGCCTAAGGGCCTTGAGTATTTGATGGGGTTATAGAGTAGGCCCTAGACTTAAATGATATAGGAAGCACAAGTATAATGATGATTTTTATTATTATTAGTTATTTATTTAATTATATTTTTTTGATTTGTGTGTTAGAGTTTTTTGTTGATGCCTATAAATAACACCTTGTATTATTGTTTTTGAAAAGACTTGATATGAGATTGAAAACTTGAAAATTTTATTCTATTTATTTTGTTTGTTTTTTTTTTTTTAAATTTTGTTATTCTTTGTAGCCGAACTACATCAATTTGGTATCAGAGCCTAATTTTCCTCAAATCAGAACCCAAACCTACACGCAGCTCTTCCCTTTCTTCTCCATTGTCACGCGGATTCCTCCTCTTCCCCGTTCTTGAAAATAGCAACCTTTATTTTGTCGGCGGTTGCTTAAAGATCCAACATCAGCTTTGCCCTCATCGCTTCGATTCCGTAGTCGCCGTCGATCTCCTCCTGAACAGAGGTGAGGTTATTAAATCCGGAGAAGGCATCGAAAAGCACTCCATCGCTCATATCAGCATGCAGGTCACCCAAGTAAAGCAAAGCCGAAACGAGAGGGACGGTCGAAGGAACCGCCATTGACGAACACACAACAAATACACTTGCGAAGAGAAAACGAGAAATAACCTAGAAAGAGAGAAAAACCAAGTGGCGTTTCGCTTGGCCTCTCAATTTCGCAGAAGTAAATAAATATATATCACAAAGGCGCTAGAGGAGAGAGAAAACCAAAATAGGGTGCTCAATTGGTGTCAGACCCACTTCTTCACCGCCCCCCTTCAATTGACGTTGTTCATCAATTATTTCCTTTGCCCCTTTCTTTCCCCCCTTTATAATCAGTGATAAAAAAACCCTTGTGGTTTATAAAGTCGTATAGAAGATAAGGATCAGTCCTTGGGGAACTTAACTCTTCAATGTTTTTGAGAACTACAAGAAACTTATAGAGACTGATAAAAAATCTTCAACTCGCATAGATAAAAACAAAATTCAATCAACAAACAACTCGCCTTTGCTTATCCCAAACTACCTTTGCTTATCCAGATCTGGCATTACTTGTCATCATTGTTGTTGCATAGAACTTTTGATTGCTTGGATTATTAGGCCACATCACCACTGAACTTCATTCGTCGATGTCGGGCTTATCTTGTCGGGTCGACCATAGAAAGCCGATCTGGCTGGTTTCAAAATTGCATCCAATTTTGCCAAATTATTGTTTTGGTTCTTCAAAGTTGTGAGGACTTCTCATTTGATCACTATTTCGGGAATACAATCAATTTTCCATCATCAAAGAATTGCACACTTTATTTGATTCCCTTGCAACCACGCCAAGGATTTGTAGGCGTCCTAAAGGTTTTTCAATGGGGTACATTTTCTTTTACTTTGAAAACTTAGTTAATATTCGTGATATTTAAGTATATTTTGTTTGATTTTTTTAGGTTCCAGTTTCTTTGATATACCATAAAGAGTAATAAGAAAAAAATTTACTTTTGTTTTTTTAGTTATTCTTTCGTGACTTGTGCAATCTATGATATATAATTGCATTACAATTTTTTTAATTTTTGTTTGTTGCATTAGCATATAGTTTATACATTTCTCGTTTCAAGAAATTTCGAGATTCTATCTCAAAGATGTCGCCCAATTAAAAGTGATACTATTGAATCTTCTTCTTCACCTAACACAAAAGATTCAACTGAGAGACTTAAAAATTTTGACTTAAGACTACAAGCTTTATCTCAAGATCTAAATGATAGTCCAGTTTGTATTAACTGTCATCATGAAGCAAATATAGTACAATTTGATTAAGTCACTGCATCGGTAAGTAATTTAAATTCAATGTGTGGTTAATTGACTCAACGTTAATCTGCCATCGAACAACAAACTCATGCAATGAATCGAAAAATGGATTTGCTTTTAAAACATTTGGGTAAACATGAGATAGGTGAATATGTTGATGAAAATTTTAGAAAACACATTGGGTCAACACACGCTTGGGGTTCAAGTTCTTCTGGAGGTTCACATCAATATGATGAATTCACAAATGGTTTGCATGACAATCTGGGTAAAATGAACTTGCAGTAACCACCGTCAACATCACACGCAATATCGCAACGGAGAACTTCAATTCAACCTAGGTAATTCGCCAACCTGCCAATGTCAACTTCCCATTAGATTACCAACCACTTGTTAGCAAAATTACCCACCAAATCAAGTGAGAGAAGATGTCGCCCTCAACGATGTCGCCTTTAGGTTAATGGTAATCGAGGTAGAGATCGGATAGACAAAGTTAGACAACCTCAAAGGACATCAAGCAAAAAAAGTCAAGGTTAGTGCCTTTGAATTTGATGGTAGAATGGATCCTAATGCTTTCTCTGATTGGTTAGTTGCTATTGAGGAATATTTTATTTGGTATGAAATGATTGATAGTGAACGGATTCGGTTTGCTAAAATGAAATTAACCAATTCAGCAAAGATGTACTGGTAGAATGTGTTACAAGGCATGATTCATCTAGGTGAGCCACTCATCACCTAATGGGTTGTTATGAAAGCAAAGTTGCAATAAAAGTACATTCCTCCACCATATAAGAGACAATTGTTCTCCAACATGACAATCTAAACAAAGACTCTAATGTAGCCGAACATCTCCGCTAAACTTGAGGGAGCTAGTTGGTGTAAAGCGAGTTCCATGACGAGGATCAATTTGGGTTGTTTGCATCATTACACGGTCTCGGTTCGATTATCCAAAATATGGTTAAATTACGCCCACACACGTAGAGGATGCATATAAAAAGACTTCAAGTCGAGAAGTTCAATGACCTTATCTTGAAGGCACAGTGTCACTCCAAGTCACAATCCATGTCATCAATGTAATACTAGCCCAATAATATCTGGGGAGAAAAGAGGAGTCTAGCTTGCATAACTCTTCCTATTGCTTCCTAATAGCTCCAAGGCTAATCATTCATCGATTGTTTGTCATAAGTGTCATCACAAGGGTCATATTGCATCTTGTTGTCCCTAATGTGCATTGGCATTAGATGTTGAACAAAGTGGTTTGGAGGATGAGGAAGACCATATAGTTGATCCTTTAGATTATTCTGGTGATGAGGATGATCTTCATGAAGATTGTGATGATGATGAGTGTATTGATTTGGTTAGATGTGTGCTATCCACAGCTGTAGATAATGATAATTGGAAGCGTACTAGTATTTTTCTACATACCAAGGCGTAGTAAAGATAAGAAATGTGTTAGTGATTGACGGGGTAGTTCAATGAATGTAATTTCTAAGGGATGCTATTAAAATTGTTAAACTCCGAAGTAGAACCACATCCAAATCCTTTTAAAATAGCATGGGTGAATGACCCTACTTTTCCTGTCCCTGAAAGGTGTCTAGTCTCTATTCAAATGGGGGATTATAAGAATGAAATCTATTGTGATGTGCTATCCATGGATGTTTCCCATGTTCTTTTATGCCGCCCTTGGCTTTATGATCTTAATGTTACCAATTTTGGTAAAGATTATAACATTTATTCATTTAAGCACAAGGGTAAGAACATTATTTTGAGACCCGCTAAGCCTAAAGGTTGCAATGTCAATGTGACATCCCTAAACTTCTTGAACGGAATTTGCATATTTTAAAATGTAAGAAGTTTGAGAGAGAGGGAATTGGGACTGGTATGTGCTTAGCATTAGTGGAAAAAGGAGTTTCATCTCGATTCGACTGCTGATGTTCCTTCGAAGTGAAGAATTTGCTAGATGATTTTGTCGATATGGTACCCGATGAGTCGCCTAGTGAATCCACACCTTAAGAGACATCCAACATGCTATAGATTTAGTTCTGTGGTTCTCAACCCATTAACCTTCCACATTATAAGATGAAACTTTAAGAGATAGAGTTAACAAGCAAGTGTATGACTTTTTAGAGAGGATTGTTAGGTATACCTCTTAAATTTCAGGTAATGCCGCTTATGACTTAAGAAAGATGGATCTTGGAGAATGTGTGTGACAGTGTGAGCCATCAATAATATCACAATCAAATATAGATTTCCTATCCCTCGCCTTGAGGATATGTTGGATCTATTAGCTGGTTCTAGTTGGTTCTCTAAGATATATTTGCATAGTGGTTATCATCAAATTCGTGTTAGATGGATCTTGGAGAATGTGTGTGGATAGTAGATCCATCAATAAGATCACAATTAAATATAGATTTCATCCTCGCTTCTTCGAGGATATGTCGATCTATTAATGAAGTTCTAGTTATTCTCTCGAGATAGACGGCGTAGTGGTTATCATCAAATTGTGTTAGGCAGAGATGAGTGGAAAATCGAGATTAAAACACAAGATGGTTTGTTTGAGTGGTTAGTCATGCCTTTTGGTATACCTAATGCTCCTAAGATTTTCACGAGTTACACTCATGTCATGTAGCCTTTCATTGGTAAATTTCTTGTGGTCTACTTGATGACAAGGAAGCAAGAGAACCATTACATGGTATCCTCAACCACTCATTGATGCTACCACTCGGGCAAGGGAGACTGATATTCATCATCCTGAACATCACAAACACTGAGATTGTTAATGAACTGTTCACCTAATCAGAGACCCATTTTATAACCAACATCCGTTATTATTTTGAACTGAATCCATTAGGATTCTAAATATATTTGTCACTTAATTGAAGAATAATGATTTACAAATGCTCACGGTCAATAACTGAATTGATATCCAAACTAAATTTATTTATCACCTTAATTAGCTATCCAAGAATATCTGTACTAACATTCCTTAAAGAGCAGGAAAACCAAAAAACAAACTGTACAATTCGACAATCGAATGACTAAGAACCGACACAAACAAAACAAAGTACCCAAAACTCCACAAAATCAAACTAATGAACTGCTGATCCGCTTCCAACCGGGTCAAATCGGTTGAGAGAGACTCTCAAAAATTTTCAAAACCTTCCTCTGAGAGTCAAAAATCCAAAAAAACAAATCAAGTAGCTAGAAAACCAACTCCGAATGAATGAGAACCGACACAAACGGCGCCAAAGACCCAAACTACTATTTCAGCAAATTGAATTCAGTGAACCGACGATTCGGCTTCCCAACCGGGCTCATCCGGATTGAGAGGTCACGGCATTTATCAAACCCTTCCTCAAAAGAGTCGTGAATCCAAAACAAATGGAGTACAAATCCGACTTCGAATGATTGAGAAATGACACAAATCTGGGTACTGAAGATCTAAACTCATTGCTCGAAGAAATGGGACAATGAACCACTGATCCGGTTTCCCAATCAATCTAGTCACAGTAGAGGTCAATATAATTATTTAGAACCTTCCTCAAAGAGTCAAGAATCCAAAAAAACAAACGGAGTATAAATTCGACTCTGAATGACTGAGTACCGACACAAATGGTGCCAAAGACCCAAACTGTTGTTCCAGCAAACTGAATTCAATGAACCGGCTGATCTGGTTTCCCAACCAGTCCAGCCAGTTGAGAGAGGCTCTCAAAATTTGTCATAACCTTCTCAAAGAGTCAGGAATCCAACAGAACAAACGGAGTACAAATCCGACTCCGAATGATTGAGGACAGACACAAACGATGCCTAGTGTCCTAAGCACGAGTCCGCAAACAACAAAGGCAAAGAAAAGCATAAAAGAAATGGGAGAAGCATATAAATTTCGTACCTTTAAGATTCATGGCTATTCCCCCCTTTTTCTTCTTTATCTCCGCTTCCAAAACCAGGTATCCACTGCCTGCAACCGTCTAACCCCTCTTCAAAAAACAAGAGAGACCACGCCTCCCGGGATTTAGATAAACTCTCCTTTCCTCCTTTTCTCCCCTCTTCCTCTCTTCTTCCTCCCTTCCCTTTTTGATCACCTCTCCACATTTTTTTCTTCTATTTATCTCTCCCTTTCTCTCTGAGCCCACTCCATTTTGCACACCTTCAGTCCCGGGAACTCCCCCCTTCAATCTCGAACTTCCCCAGCTTCATAAACACTCCTCTATTCCTAAGGTCCATAGCTGGCCACATTTACTCCTTTGCTTAACCACCAAGTATCCAAGTGGACCCAAGGTGGGTTGTAAGCAACCCATAACATGGTCCAAAACTAGATCCAACCAATGCCTAGGACTGATATGGGGCTTATGGGCCTGATCCATATAGGATTTGGGCACTAAAATCACAAAAATTAGTGCCCTACGCAAGCTAGCCCGATGCACCGGCTGTACAGTTCCCAACTGGTCGATCTGATTGAGAAAAAATATGAAAATTTGAGAAAATATTCCTTGAAGAATAAGGAGTCCATGAAAAAAAACGGTACTTGATTCTGAGTCCGGGTGAGGGAGATATGACCAAAACAAGCCTTAGTGCTACGAATTCGAACCTGCTCTAGTAATGAACTTCAATTGAAATCAATTGAGCTGGTTGATCCTAAGACAAAAATTCTCAAATTTTCAGATACTTCTCAATGAGTATGAATCCAAAAGAAATGGTCTTCCACCTCGAGTTCTGGATGAGGGAGATATGATCGAAACAAACCCAAGTGCTCCAAATTCGACATACTCCAATAAACTCCGATTGAGCCAAACCCTTGGGGGGGCCCACTTGCTTGCTATGGGACAATGACAATAACTGACACTCTGATGACACCCCGAAGTGAACTACGTATGCACTCAAAGGACCACATACTAACCCACCTAAGGCTTGGAGACCGACTAAGCCTAAAGGGCCCTAATGGTGCTATATGAGAACGATGGGTAGTGTGACACCCATAGGATAAATGCAAGTGTTGCGTGACAAAATTGAGGGTCTACAATTAGTTTGGACTTTGTTCTTGGATTGCCTATGACTGCTAGAGGACATGATTCTATTTTGGTCGTTGTTGACATTTTTTCTAAGGTAACACATTTTATTCCGTGTAACAAAACCAATGATGCTTCACATGTTGCTAAATTATTTTTTAAAGAAGTTGTTAAATTGCATGGTTTTCCTTCCACCATTTTATTTGATAGGGATGTGAAATTTTTCAGTTATTTTTGAAAAACTCTTTGGAGATTGTTTGGTACTACTTTGAAACTTTCATCTTCTTTTCAACCTCAAACCACAAAAAAACTGGTGTGTTGTTAATCGTAGTTCGGGGTGATACGCTAGGTGTTTGGTCAGTAAAACAAGGTGTTTGAGATTTAATTTTGTCAACAAGTGAGTTTTCTTATAACAATTTTGTTAACCGTTCAACTGGTAAAAGTTATTTTCAAATTGTTAATGGCTACTTACCCCGCACACCCATTGATCTTGTTCCTTTACCACATCACATGCGTGTGTTTGAACCTACAAAAAACTTTGCAAAACACATCCATGACTTACATGTTGAGATTAGGCGAAAGATTTCTCTAAGTAATGAAGAATATAAATTGGCTGCTGATAAGCATGGTAGATCTAAGGAATTTAATGTTGGTGAATATGTCATGGTTCGCATTCATCATAAAAGAATTCCAAAAACATTTTCAAAAAAACTTTATGCAAGAGCCATGGGCCCTTATTCTATCATTCGTAAACTGAGATCTAATGCATATCTTCTTGATTTGCCTAAAGACATGGATATTAGCTATGTTTTCATTGTAGAGGATTTGCTACCTTACCGAGGCACTTTTGAGCCTTCCACTTTGCCTTCTAGTGTGGTTGCAGGTAAAGCTCGCAATGGTGCACCCATTGTGCTTTCGTTACAGTATTTTAAGGAGATGGTGGATATTATCCTTGATGATTAGTTTATGACTTCTAGAGATGGTATATCATTGCTTTCTTTGTCAAATGGCATGGTCTTCCCTGGATCTGGATGCTACTGATTCAGAACGATCTACTTATTCGATCCTCGTTGTCGATGGCTACCTTTCCTCTCACTCTTTGGAGTCGAGCTCTTTTCAACCTGGGGGGAATGATAGGGCATAGAGTAGGCCCCTATCTAGGCTTAGATGAGATAGGAAGCCCAAGTCCAATAATGATTTTTATTATTATTAGTTATTTATTTAATCGTACTTTTTAGATTTGTCTGTTAGGGTTAATAGTTGGTGCCTATAAATAGCACCTTATGTTATTGTTTTTGGGCAAACTTGACATGAGGCTGAAAACTTGAGAACTTTGTTCAGTATATTTTGTTCACTTTCTTCTAATTTTATTATTCTTTGTAGCCGAGCTACATCAATACTACTCCATCGACTATCATGGCTTTCATTTTTGTTGTTTTTGTGATTCTACATATTATTGTGGTTCAGACCTGCTTCCCTCTTCCCGTAACTCCAAAATGAGTAATGTTATATATAATAATGATATGCCGATTTAGGATTATTGAAAAATGAAATAACAAATTAGCTGAAACCAATGGGAGACATGTTGATTCAAAAATATTTCTTTGGATGGCTTTTCTTGTTTTATGACCTCATTTATAGCTATTAACAAAAAAAAAGTATTGCACATGTATGCTCAGGTTGATACTTGTATTGCCACAGCGGTGTCTCGCTACACCTTTCAATGTAACAAAGAATCTCTTCAACAATGAGATAACAGGCTTCAAAGAAGGAAGACAAAAGGTAAATTCTATCTTAATCATCATATAACGCCTATATAAACTTAAATAAAACTTAGTTATCTTTATCAACTCAAAAATCAAACATACTCTGCGATATATTGCCACTCTGGGCTAAATCAAACACCTAAAAGATATTTTAAATTTTCTTAACATCATAAGAAAACTACCTTAAATAAAATTTATCCGCTTGCTAAGATTTTCAAAGCCCTTAAATAAAAAATTAATGCATAACATTGCAAGAAAAGATAATACCTCGAAATCATATTTCGATGTTAATCTTAATGTTTGCCTTAACTTTTTTTCTTTTAAAGCATTTTAGGGATTCTTAGGGCTCTTGAAGGAATGAACAATGATCAAAGAAAAAGGGTTGGAGTTTAGAGTATGTTTTATTTGAAATTACAAATTTACTCACTTAATCGATTCATATTTACACACATTACATTTATGTTCAATAAAACTAATATCATCACATAATAAAACATGTTATAGGTTGATGGGGTAAAAAAAAAGAATCTTGTAGGTGAATTAAAGAATGAGTAGAACGGGACTAAGAGATAGCCAGAAAATCAAACACATGGAGGTATTCTACAATCTTTTCGGGACACATCGGGAGAATTAAAGCCGCTTAATCATCTCCACCGTGATAGAATGAGTTCCATTATATATTTCTTTTTCAAATATGATACGAACCCATCAATCCTATGAGGAGAGTCGATCAAATTAGCTCTAAGAAACGCTCAGATTCTGGGCTGATGAATGACTCACTCGTTGTTTATAGGGAAGCAAGAACCTCGTATATATGATGCCACACCTATGATTAAGATCCAATTGATAAGTCTTAATGAAAGCCACAGAATAACCTATAAGTTCAAAGAGTTCTTTCAAGAACCAAAGAGAAATTTAAACTCTTAATTTTATTAATTTCGTAAACTAAAGAAAGTAGGGATAACAAGCCTATAAATAGACCCAAAAATATGAAGAATAAAACTAAATATTCGACCAAAACTAGAAAGAAACTAACATATATTTCCTAAACTATGCACACTAAAAATCACTCCCAAGGGAAAAGTGCTGTCTTGTATAATTTAGGACAAGACTTAAGAACTAAATCAACTAAGAATCAGGTTCAAATCAATAAAGAAATCAAGAACAATAAGCAAAGAATCAACCCAAAATAACAACAACCTGGGAACAATCATCACTAAATCAACACCAACATGAGCAACCACTTCATAAAAAAATACAGCAGATTCATAAATGCCGCCTTAGTTCAGTCAAAACTGATTTACCTTTGATGACGGGACCATCTTTGTTTTCCTCTTGAGTCAACATGTGAGTACCTTCCACTTAGGCATCTCAATTAAAAACATTAAGTGGCTTTGAATCTCTACCTCACTGTATTGAGATTCGCCAAGGGATTTCAAATGGGTCCGCACTCCACTCCTTAGCCTGGCCTCCATCAAAATCCCACTTCTTCTACAACTACCTAAATCTTCCTCCGATAATCATTGACGACTCCACAATGCCCAAGTTCTTGAACATTTTAGCCTATGAAATGTGTCCAGATGCTTTGGATGACTATGCGGTCACTTCTTACATATGCTTTGTTGGAAAATAGGAAGCTATTAACATAATGACAACAGGAGTTCAATGAGGAATTTAATCAAACACTAAGAAGGCAAAGGAGCGAGCTGTATGAATATCTTATTCTCTACATAACCGGCCTTTAAATAACTAGAGAACATAACAAACCATCAGAGATTTTAGCACCCTACTCCTCTAATGTGACTCTTAAAAAATAATAAATACAACTTAGTTGAAAGACCAAGTCCTTATTGACTAACTCAACTTAAACTACTCAAATTCAAAAATATCCAATAGAAAATAATTTCTACATTAATCTTTAGCACCCTCCCTTAATGTAGAAATCTCTATCACCCAAAACATCTCTTAGTTCCATGAACTTCTTCAATGGAAGGGCTGATAATCATAATTCAGCTTGCTCACTTGTACTGCACATTCCATCTTGTTGTCTCCCTTGGTATGAAGTGGTGACGTGTCTTAATATACCTTGTTCTCTTATGATAGACTAGATTCTTTGTCATTGCAATTGTGGATTGATTGTCACAATAAATAGTAGTCGCCTCCACTTGAGATTGATTCATATCCTGTATCTTCTTAATTAAGATCGCTTGATAAGAGATGTTGGTTAACATATAATTAGCTTCCGAAGATGATAAAACTATAGATGATTGCTTCTTTGAGATCCAAGAAATAGCTCCATCGTTCATAAAGAAAACATAACCTGTATTGCAATCATCAACGCAACCTCCCCAATTACTATCAGAATAACCATACAACCTGAAGTTATTACTTATTTGTACCACATCCTGGAATTAATCAAAATCTTCTTCAAATATCTAAGAAATCTGCAGCCCCCAAGTGATGCCCGGTCAATCACATAGAAACTGATAAAAGACTTGCTGCTGTAAAATATCTGGCCCGTTTATTTGTGAGACGAGTAAACCCGCCTACAAGGTCAAGTTAAAAACAATTGTTTTCCACTGATCTGCTTTTAAACTTTTGATTTGTGCACATAGGGAGTGCTCTCAGACATGTTCTGCAGCCAAACCTGCAAGAATATCATCGGGCACAATTTTCTCGAGACATAAAAACCTTAATATCACACTACTTAATTTCCAGCCCTAAGAAGAAACTCATTACTCCCAAATAAGTCATATCAAACTCATCTTTAATCAATTTCTTAAACTCAATCAACACGACATCATAATTACTTGTATAAACCAAATCATCAACATAAAGACAAATAATGAGAGTATCACATGTACCTTTACTGGGCAAACAAATGGTTTTAATTCGCTAACCCATTGTTGCTAAAATGACCATCAATCGGCTAAAATGACTACCACCTTCATCAAGTACTGTGGTGCTTGTTTTAAGCTCAGCGTCAACGGCAGCACTTTATCTTCACGACCGCAATCTCATAGCCTGTTGCTATACATACACTTCTTCATCTGAAGTTCACTTAAGAACACGAACTTCACATCAAATTGATAAACTTTCCAATGAAAATCAGCAGTAATAGATAAAATAGTACGTATAGTGTCAAACCTTGCTATTGGAGAGAAGGTTTCTTCAAATTCTATCCCTTCTCGTTACATGTATCCACATGCAACAAGCCTTGCTTTATATATTGATCTTGTAAATCCATTTTAGCCCACAACCTCCTTCTTGTATGGAATGTCAAGCAACTCCTAGTCTTATTTCTTTATAGGGCTTTCATTTCCTCATCCATTGCTGCATCCCATTCTTTGGTCTTGATAGATTCTTCAAAGGCAATTGGTTCATCAATTTGGGAAATTTGACATTGTTCTGTGCTATTGTAAATTTCTTGATATGATCTCCATTTCTTGGAGGTGATTCCAAAGAAGACGAGCTTGGAAAAGATGAGCTTGAGACTGATGATTGAATTGATGCTAGTGTAGAGGAACCAAAACCTCCATTCTCATTCTCATATCTTGTAGGAGAGTTAAGGAATCCCCCATCTTCTAAAATTTTACTTGATTGCAGAGACTCCCAATTCCATGCATTCTTCTAATCAAATACAACATCACGACTTATTTGTATTTTTTTTTTTTTGTGATAGGGTCATAAAGACGATACCCTTTGGTTTCAGTACTATAGAAGAAAAATATGCATTTAATACTATTATCATGATTCTTCCTCTCTTCTTTGAGAGATGGAACATGCACACAAAAATACATCCAAAGATTCTAAGATGTGTTACCTTAGGCTCTACCCATGCCATGCTTCAAATGGTGTCTCTTCGATTTAAGATCTATTGAGAAGATAGGTTGTTGTATGAATTGTTATTGCCTAAAACATTTTTGGAAGACTTTTGGCTTTCAACATGCTTTTCACTATTTCTACCAGACTCTGATTCTTCCACTCAACCACTCTATTTTATTGTGGAGTGTAGCTAGTTGTTAACTACCTCTTAATACTAAATTCTTCACAAAATCTATCAAATTCTCCTGATAAGAACTCTCCATCGCCATTTGTCCTCAACACTTTTGTTTACCACTTTGTTTACGTAGACTCAACTTTAAAACTTAATGCTTATGATTTTCTTTTCAAAAATACACCATGTCATTCAATGGTTCATTAACAAAGACTCAAAGAAATAACTATTGTTGAGGGAATACGCCATCAGGTCCACAAACATTTGCATGAATTAATTCAACAGCTTAGAAGCCTTCTCGCTTCCTATTGGAAATGAGTCACGATTCCCGCTTCTGTGACTATACTACTCTCACAAATGTCATCAACATTTTAATCATGGGAAAACCATCAACAAAATTTTGTTCATACATAAGAGCCAAACTTCTGAAATTAAGATGCCCATATCTATAATGCCAAAGCCAAGTTTTGTCACCTACACATGCTTTCAAAGTATATTGATCAGCAGAAGTGAGAATGTAAGGAAAAAATCTTGTTTTTTGACATGATGGGTACTTCAAGTAACAAATGCTTCTTTAATTTGTCTTTATAAACAAAGAAAGTGGACTCTTCAAATAGAAGAGAATACCCATCCAACATAAGTTTCCCAACACTCAATAAATTTGAATTTAGATGAGGAACATAAAGAAAATTCTGAATGCTATTCAATCCAAAAGAGTTCAACATCACAATAACTTTTCCTTATGCCTCACGTATTGTTCCATCAACCATCATAATATGACTAGTCACATATTCAACTAAATCACTGAAAATATGCAAATAGCTTGTCATGTGATTATTATATCTACTATAAATGTACCAAGCTCTTGGAACACATTCTTTGGTAGAGAAACATGCAAGAAAAAAGATTCTCTGTGTCATCTTCCCCATTCTCCTGATCTAGATTAGGTGTTGCTTCTTACTCTAACAATATTTCTCTACATTAATCTTTAACACGCTTCCTCTACGAACTCATAGATCATCTAGACGATGTGATGTAGGAGCTTCTTCAACAAACATTGGGAATTCGTCCTTCATTATGGAGGATTTAGATTTAATAGGATGTAGAGATTTAAAATGTGATCAACGCTTGAAGAAGAGTTTAAGTAAGTCAATTATTGGTTTTTTACATACTTTATAAATTTTAGTTTGATTTGGAGTCATGGTTCTAATTTAGGAGTTGCTTTATTCAATTTAGAAAGTTTTGTTTTCCTAGTCAAAGTAGGAATTTCTTTATTCAATTTAGAAAGCATGGGGCATATAAATATCCCCTAATGTACTCTTTTCATTATCAATTCAAGTTTAATAATATTTCAAGATTTATTTTTTTAAGAGTTATCTCTTGTTTTTTTATCTATTGGGTCGATTCCCTTGAGTGGAGAGTTCGTTGCTTCTTATCCCCTAGTGGATTCTTTGAGTGGTGAATTATATCTCTTAGCTAGATTCTCTTGAGTGGCAAGTTAGTATCTTCTTATCCCTAGGTGGATTCCTTAGGTGACGAAGTAAGTATCTATCCTCCCACAACCTCAACTCATCCCATCATTTTCTTTTAACTTTCCAAATTCAATTCTTCAACCACAACCCAAAAATTTTCAAATCTTGTTCCATACTTCAAAGACCTTTCCAAAGACTTTCTTTAACCTAGAAACCATAAATACCATCATTCCCAACCTTAGATAAACAACCCCAAATTTGTCCATAGCCCTAAACTTGCCCTAGAAAACCTAAAAACCCAAAAGTAGCTCAAAATAAGACTATTTTGCATCAAACCAAACTCGAACATTTCCAAACCTATAATCCTTCATTATAAACCTTAATTCCATCATATATAAACCTCAGATAAGACTAATAACCTTTAGAACTAGACATGTCCCTTACCCTTCAAAGTTACATCATATACAACTCCCACAAACCCATCCCCGGACTTACCTATCCTTTAGATCATCCATCACGGTCCCATCCTTACATCAGAGTGGTATTATAGATCATGGTTTGATGGCTGATCACAAGCTAAATGGCTTTCTTGGTGCTAAAGACAAGAGTTATAATCATGGTTCGATTTTTTTCGCAAACTGCAAAGCAAAGCATATTATTGATCTTGAGATTCTTTCTTAGCATCTACAACAACGTTTGAGGCTTTATGAGGATCCTATGTCTATGGAGAACTTGATGGAAGGTATAGGAAAATACAAGATCAAGGAGGAAAAAGATGATTTTGATGAAGAGACTTTGCAGCCTAGTCAACCTCAAGGTTTCTTTGAGCATAAGAAGGCTAAAGGTATGTATGCACGATACTATGATTACCATAATAAGTATGATGGCTACTACCGAAATGATGAGTACTATGAGAGGTGTGGTAACTATGTTGAAGGATTAAGATTCAATCCAAAACTTGACATTCTAGAATTTGATGGAAGAATTAATGCTAATGAATTCTTATATTGACTTAATATGGTGGAGCATGTCTTTGAGTATAATGACAACGCTGAGCATGAAAAGTGAAGTTGGTGGCTATCAAGATGTGTAAGAATGCTTCCATTTTTTGGAAAAACTTGAAGAGACAATGTGAAAGAGATGGTAAAGAGAAGATTAAAACTTGGGAAAAGATAAAGAAATAGCTAAAAAGGAAGTACCTTTCCGTTGTCTATCACCAAGACATCTACATCAAAATTAAGAATTTTAATCAACAAGAATTGAGTGTGGAGGAGTATTTGACAAAAATTTTAAACTTTATTATCAAGGGAGACTTGCAAGAGGTTGAGGAAATATGCATTGCCTGCTACATTGTTGGTTTGAGATTTGATATTGCTAGAGTTATTTTTGTGCAACTATATCATAGTCTTCAAGACGTGATGAAGCTTTCTTTGAAGGTTGAGGCTAAAAAAAAGTATGGAAATTCTACTACAATTAAGATTGTGGCTAAAGGAGGGTTTACTGAGGGTTCTACTTCTTGGAAGCCTAGTGGTACTAAAACCACCCCCACTCCTCAAATAAAGATTGAAGTGCAACAAGAATGGACTTCTAAGTCAAACATGTGTTTTAATTGCCAAGGATTAGGGCATATTGCTTATGAATTCCCTAATAAAAAAGTGGTTGACCTAGTTAAGAAAGATGTAGCAAAGGAAGATATTAAAGAGGAAGTTGAATCTAAACACTATGTTGGTCGCTTCTAGTCAAGAAGATGAATCTCGAAAGGAGGATGTTAAAGAGGTAGTTGAATCTAACCATGTGCAAGAAGAGGGAGAGAAGAGTTCATTGTTTTCAAAATCTAAGTTAGAGAAGGAAATCAAAGTTGGTTCATATATGATGACTTTGGATGTCACACCCCCAACCCCCGCCTTTGTGGATGAAGGGGGCGCGAAACTATACTAAGACTCTTTACTTGCTTTTTCAGACATTGGTGGTTCCAAGTCTTAGAACCGAATCAAAATATCATATTCAAAGATACAAAAATAAAACTACCACTGTAGTGGTGTTTACAGTTTCAATACATACAATCCTGAGTCCCATTTACATATATATATATACAAAAATTGTACATTTATATTTACATAATCAGACAAAATCTACGGTGTGATGCACCCTACAACCGTGTCGCCCAACACGAAGATCACTAATGTCCTCCTCAGACTCACACTCCGATTAAACCCATCCTAAGCTTAACGCTTAGTGGAAACATATGACTTATACTTATACACATGCACTAATACTCATTTATAGTAAGAATATAATAGTAAAAAATATATGGTAGCAGATATTAGAATTTTTTCATGAATGCATATAACAAACTTATACAAATACTTGTACTTATAGCAGACTTATACTTGTTCAGATCTCCCATAGGAGTTACAGAGCTTATACTTATACAGAGGTACCCGTAGGCACTATAGAGCCTATACTTGTACGTAGAGGTAATCAGAGGGTACGACAGCTTATACTTGTACAGAGGCAACGTATGTACTACGTGAGCTTTATAATCGGTACGTAGGTACTGTAGTGGGACTACAGAGCAAAACAATGTACATTACTTTACTCTTATTCCTCATTCAAATTCTTATCATATAACTGTTTGACTACCTAGACCGGTAATAAGAAATGAGTAGGACACAACATACTGGGCAACTGGCTGTACCTGTGACAAAGACTTCAGGTGTCATGACAGCAGAGTGCCAAGACCGATAAGAGTGTCGCTAGACCATTAAGAGAGTACAAGTACTAAATGTTTCAAGCACAAACAGAGTGTCACACACTAATCGTGAGAGTACCGGCTACCTGGTTACACCGCCCTTGTAACAAAGGTGTCGTGTCATTCCATATCCAGTCTTAGGCAGTCCTACAATTATGTGTGTTCAGAAACTTATTATCTTATCATAATAAGATACAGTGCATTTTTCACTTAAATTCAGTCTTATTCGAACCCCAATTAGTCATTTATTAGGGTTCCTATCCTATTGGTGTACAAATACTCGACTCACAACGGCAAGTACAAAACAGTGGTCTGGAAGATCGATAATTCCGGCACCACTTGATCGGGTACCCCATTTCAACCCTTTATGGTGAGTGGGCACCTACACTCTCTGATCTGGGCATTCCACTCCAGACGCTTGCCTCCTCGTCTCCACGGGTACCGCACCACTTTCAGACCGATACCAATGTGCGAGTTCTGCCCAAAAATGACCGATTTTGCCATTTCTCACCTACAAATACTCAAATAACTTCATCCAAATTCATGTATCTCATAATCCACCATGGAATCCTACCCAAACCACTCCAATAATGGGTTAGAATCAATAAAAACCTCTTTCCCCCAAGTTAGGGATTTTCCCCAAAATCAAAATCACAAAAAGATGAAGTTAGGGTTTATGTTCATACCTTGGCCTCTTTAAATCTTCACTTCTAAGTTGCTTGATCACAAAGGAGCAAGAAAATGGGAAGAAACCCAACCAAAATTTGATCTTCTTCAAGCCCTAGCTCTTCTCCCCTTTTCTCCTCTCTTTCTCTCCCAAAAATGGGATTTGCTCAAAAATGAGCTCCCTTAGACGACTTTGGCTCCTTAAACTCAAACCCATAAGGCCTTGTCAGTTTTCTTTAAAAATCCATTTTCATTTTTTCACTTAAAATTTACTTGCCTCACTGTGTCATTCACTTATCATCTAATTGTACATAAACATATCACTTATTTTCATATGACCCTTAGGTCTTCATTTTACAAATTCCAAATTTGCCCTTGCTTATTTATGGGTTTCTCACATTTCACGTTTTGCATTTACATTACGAAAAACTCAAATTATACCAATAAAATACCCTAAATATGTTTAAAAATGACTAGGGTGTATTTCGGGGTGTTACATTGGATGTTGTTGAAGAAACCAAAAGTGAGAAGGGAATCCCACAAGAAGTTAAGTCAACTCTAGAGGAAGATGTGGAAGCCTTGAGTAGAAAACATGCTTTATTGACTTCCATGCAAGTTAAGGTAGTTGGACTTGAGATGGTTAAGGATCCTAAGGTTAGAATCAAAGGAATCAAGAAGCTACATGAAGGCTTGAAGGCTGAGAAGAAATATGCAAAGTATGTGGAAAAGAAATTAAACATGGAAACCTACTTAAGTTTGAAGTAGTAGACTTGGTCTGGGTTCATCTTAACAATGATATATTTGGCTTGAAATTTGGAAGGCCTGTCAATGGTAGATCGTCTCTTTGAGATCATTGTAAAAGAGGAGAGAATGCTTACAAGTTGGAAATGCCCGATGACTATGACATCTCATATACATTCATGTCAAGGACTAGAGGCCTTACCATGGTGAAGACTTGAGGGTAAGTCTTTTTTCCCAACTATGGGGGATTGATGCAGGAGCTTCTTCAACAAACATTGGGAATTCACCCTTCATTATGGAATATTTAGATTTAGAAGGTTCTAAAGCTTTAGGAACATCAAATACATCTGATTTCACTAGACTCAAAGGAGTTAAGGACGTGATCAAGACTTGAGAAAGAATTTGAATAAGTCAATTATTGGTTTTTTATGGTCTTTCTAAATCCTAGTTTGATTTGGGGTAATGTTTCTAATTTAAAAGTTGCTTTATTCAATTTAGAAAGTTTTGCTTTCCTAGTCAAAGTAGGAGTTGCTTTATTCGATTTAGAAAGTATGGGGCCTATAAATACCCTTGAGTGGTGAGTTCGTTGCTTCTTATCCTTGGTGGATTCCTTAGGTGGCAAAGTATAGTTCTTGTTCTTTTATATCTTGGGTGGATTCCCTTGAGTAGCAAGTTCGTGGCTTCTTATCCCTTGGTGGATTCCTTGGGTGACGAAGTAAGTATCTATCGTTCTACAACCTCAACTCATCCCATCATTTCTTTTAACTTTCCAAACCCAATTCTCCAACCACAACCCAAAACTTTCCAAATCTTGTTCCATACTTCAAAGACATTTCCAAATACTTGTTTTAACCTAGAAACTATAAATACCATTATCTCTAACCTTAGAGAAACCCTAAATTCGTGTATAGCCCTAAACTTGCCCTAGAAAACCTGAAAACCTAAAACTAACTCAAAATAAGACTGTTTTGCATCAAATTGAACTCAAACCTAAAACCCTTCATTCTAAACCTTAATTCTATCATATATAAACCCCAAATAAGTCCTATAACCTTTGGAACCACATACTTTGTTCTTTTTTTTTTTTACCCTTCAAAGTTGCATCTATACCCCCTAAACTATCACAAACTATCCCTAACTCTTAGATCATCCATCACTACTCCATTCCTCGCATCACAATGTGAAGGAATTGAGATCTAAGAACATTCTCTACAACTGTATCGACGGCAATGATGAAAAGGTGGCCTAGATTTTCAATGAGATCGCCAATGACTTGGTAGATCCTGCTATTTATAAAGAAGTGAAAGATCATGTTCAAGAACACTACGATAAGAGGGTGAATACTTGGATAATTCAAACACTTCATGGACTATTATCACTTTCCCTAATAGCGCTTCAGCACTGCTTTCATTTCTCCAGTCGACTCCGCTCGCTCTTCCCATTGGTTGTATATATATATATATATATATATATATATATATAGAGAGAGAGAGAGAGAGAGAGAGAGAAACGGGAACGAAGAGTCAAGTAATTGGGCTTGCATGAATAACAAGAAAATAACAAGAGGTGAAAGGGAGCCAAGTAGGCTTCAAATGTATAATACATAAGAGAAAATAGAAATGATGGGCCCAAGAATTATGTTCTTTTAAAAAAATAATTACCAAATTAATATATGTTTAAAAAAATAACTAGTGCGTCCATACCATGTAGGATTCATGTCATTAAAATCGTAATTGGGTTTGATGTATGCATCTAACTTGTCCAAACTCGAATTTTTTATTACTTAATATTGCATCTCGAGATTTGAACTCAAAAGCTATAGTTTGTCCCTACTAAAATATCTAAGGATTAAACCATTTAGTTGAAGTCCAAATTTGTAAATTTTAGCCTTTTAATCTTGCCCCCATTGAAATCAAATCTTGGGTCTGCCACTAATTGGTGACAATAATTTTAAATCTTTTAAAATAGTTAAAATCATAGTTACCAATTACGGTTTTAAGGTTAAAGTTAAAATTGTGATTGGTGACTACGGTTTTAAGTTTAAAGTTAAAATTGTAGTTGGTGAGTACAGTTTTAAGCTTAAAGTTAAAACAATACTGACCAACTACGATTTTAAATTCAAAATTAAAGACGTGGTTTTAATATTAAAATTCTTTTTGAAATACTTAACTTTAATCTTTTTCAAAAATAACATTATTATGTAAATAATATAAAATAATGAAATGTTAAAATAATAATAAGTAAAATAAAAACACTTCAGGTTTATTATGCAACATTCATTGGATTTGTGTTGGAACTTTGATCGTCGGATCCCTTGAGCATTAAGTTATAGGGGTAGTGATCACTAATTTCCCCTTTAAGCATTAGCAAATAAGAATGTAAACTGGCAGTGGCGTTCCGACAAAGAAGGGACGGCGCCCTTCAATGATTAAGTCAGCAAAAGATGTGGAATAGGAGAAGAGAATAGGTGCAGCAAATTGAATTGCTACTTTCCAAGTGGGGATCTTGACTTATGTGGTTGGGGTTCACAAAACCTCCTTCATTCTGGTAGATTTTATCTCCTCCTAGTTTAAGGGAGGAAATCTTTCTTTCTTATCAACTACTGCTCTTCCTTAGATTATTTTTCCCTTTCTAGGATTATCTTCGAGGAGAAGAGATCTCAAGCCAGAAAATTCGATGATAATATCAATTTTCATGATTTTTCGCTCTAGTGCTTATTCGCAACAAACTTCCCATATGAGATACAATTCTATATGAGGTAGAATGTGGCCTACTGGCGACTTGAAGTCCCGCATCAAGCTGCCTCGAGGCCATGGAAGAGTTTGCCCTTACTTTCCTAAGTGGCCTCTATAGATTCTCCCGTCTGAGAAGTGTTCTCCTAGTCTTGGTGAGGTGAGTAGAATTGAGTTGTTTCACAACACAGACCCAACGATCCTTGAGCCCATTGAGTAACTGATCCCAGAGATCATGGTACTCACAATGCCCCCCTTTTCCTCTAACTGGAGTTTTTATGCTATTTCAATCAGGGGAAAATATTGTGGTTTCAAACATTGAATATTGAGAGTTGAAAGGTTTGTGAGAAACGATTAGCACTTTAAATGAGTTCGGAGGCAACACTCACGTGTCTTTAAGGAGCATGGGATACGCACGCCTCCCAATGTGCATCCTAATGTGATCTCGTTCCGGGACTACGCATTTAATGTATATCGACTTCTACTTACCACCCCTATAAATAGGGATAGTGGTCTTAAGAGGTGTTTCTTTTACGTCTTCTCAAAAGATATCTTTTTTTTTTTTTTTACTCTTGTACTTCATCCTCCTCCGAGCTTCTATAAATTCCCCTTTCAAAGGAGCCATTGGAGACCCTTGACCCTTCGACGACGTTTGATTTTCCGAAGAGTGTTTGCAACTGAAACCTTTTCCATGTCGTTGGTTTGCTTGGGTGTCTCCGTGGTTGGAGGTGTCCTACTAGTTTCCGCAAAGGTTTTTGGTTTACTTTCTTTAGGTTTTATCCTTGGTGGGTTGTAAAATCTCCAGGAGATTTCTTTTTCCTTTTGAGGGTTCTTTTTTTTTTTTTTTGCTTTTTGGATCTCAAGTTGACCCCTTATTCTTCTCCCCATTTTTTTATCCGCCTGTATAATGACAAGAGGTCATGAAGAGGTTTAGACTCAACTGCCAAGTATAAGAGGGTACTTCACGGGAAATGCCTACTACAAGTAGCTCCACCAAGGCGGCGGCCCCAGAGGAACTGAGGTTATACATCCAAATTCCTGCTGAAATTAATCTAGAGACGTCAGACAGCGTGGCTACCTTAACTTTTGGAGCGGGAGATAATGCCGTCTATTTTACACGAGAGCATTTTGCTGTTAGGCTTCGCCTCCCCGTTCCATCGTTGGTGAAGCAGTTCCTTCATTTTACCTGAGCACCTCTTACACTCATACATTCGAACACCTTTACAGTCCATGTCGGCCCACAGTCCCCGATTGCAATTTGTAACTGGGCTCCCCGACTCCCCTAAGACGGAGGCGAAATGGGTCATCCAGGTTAAGGGTGTAACACCCCGAAATATACCCTAGTTGTTTTCAGCATATTTAGGGTATATTATAAGTGCATTTCAATTATTATTTTTGTTAAGTGAGAAAATTTGAAACCCGGAATTTGTACAAGATACAAGGGTAAATTGGTAAATTGACAATTCAAGACCCAAAAGTCATAAGATAAGAAGATGTGATGCTAAAGTGAAAATATGAATAACTTGTGGTGCAAATAGAAGGGAGTTTGAGCACCAAAGTGCAATAAAAGGAAACTTAAGTCAAATTGATGCATTTTTATAGCCAAACATGGCCTTAACTTCAAAATTGGGATAAAACCCATTTTGGTCTCTCATTTTGGGGGAGCAAAAAACGTAGAGTGAAGAAGAAGAGAGGAGAAGAGAAGAAGTAGAGGAAGAAGAAGAAGAAAAGAAAAAGGTATGGAAACTAGGCATTTGTATGTAAATGTATAGGTCTCTATGATTTTGTATGGATGGCTATGGGTTGGTATGGATTCTAGTTGGTTCCATTTTCTAGGGTTTAGTTAGGAATTCATCCTAACCCTATATTTGTTGAATTTGGGTTGGTAAAACTCTAGTTTGTATAAGATGAGTTTTGATTGTATGGATTCTTGGGTTATGATGTTAGGAGACATGGTTGGGTGTTAGGAAGTTAACCTAACTTACAAGGATTTGAGTTAGGGTTTGGAAAAGCCCTAATTAATCTCTATGATTGGTTTTGGTTGAGTTAGAACATACTTGGGAGATGTTTTTCTGGATAATATATGAGTGTTCTTTTGTTTTTGGTTGGATTTCTGAAAAATAGAAGAAATCAGAAAATTTTGGGCAATGTCGAGGGTCCTACGTTGCTGCGAAGGGACCCCTCTCCGCAACGAAGGTCCATGCCACGCCGTGGCATGTCCACGCCGCGGGCATGGCCGAGAGGTGGATTCGGGGCTACCTCGGGTTCATCGTATAAGGGCTATGCCGCTAACGTATAAAGCATACGCAATGGCAGAATTTCATCGCTCACGCATGAAGATTTTTGTGTTTTGTTTTGTTGTGTCATTCCGTTATTCTGAGGACTTGTCTATTGGACTAATGAGGACCCTATAAGTGTATGAAAGGTCCATTCATGTTTGTAAGATAAAAACAAGAAAAATTATACCGTACCTCGGCGCCTCGGCGAGTTCATTGTGGGCAAACATAATGCCCCTGTGATAAGATAGTAAATTCCTGAATACATATAATTATAGGACTACCTAAGACCATATATTGAATGACATGGCACTCATATGTGGAAGGCACGATAGTACTTCTAAGACTTCGACCGTTGCTTCCTAAGACTTCATAGTGCTACGACACTTCTTACATGGGCGTGAAAGTCTCCGACGCTGCTTCAGCACCCGCTGGGTTACTACGACACACTCTGTTACGCGGCGCACGCCTCTTATCGCTTCAAGACTCGTTAGTGCTGCTACTTAAACTTTGTTACCGGGCCGCGTGCACGTCTTCATCGCTTGCTTCGACACTTTCGCTACTCAAGACTTCCCGGTTTGTGGGCATGCATGTCTCCTCGACAAGGCTTCCCAAGACTTACCAAGGTTAATGACGCTTCGTTTACGTGCAAGGTGCACGTCTTGATTAGTGCTTTGCACTCGAAGAAGTGCTACGACATCTCTCGTTACGTGAGCAGACATGTTCAACATTAGTGCTTAGACCTTCTTTCGTGCTTCTAAGACCTCAAGATCAGAGATCAGACTCCTTCAGGTGTAATTCTATTGTGTTGTGTCCTACTCATTTATTATTACTGGTCGATCTAGTTAGTCAAACAATTATATAATAAGGTCCTGAATAACGAATAAGAATAAAGTAATGTGCATCGTTATGCTCTGAATGTACCTATGAGTACCTCTGTATAAGTATAAGATCTATTGTACCTACTGGTACCTCCGTACAAGTATAAGCTCTGTAACTCCTACGGGAGATCTGAACAAGTATAAGTGTGCTATAAGTACAAGTATGTGTATTAGTTTATTATATGAATTCATGAAAATTCTGATATCTGCTCATGTATATCTGTTACTGTTATATGCTTACTGTAAGTGAGTATAAATGCATGTGTACAAGTATAAGTTATAAGATATGTTTCCCACTAAGCGTAAAGCTTAGCACGAGTTTTTATCCGTGTATGAGAGGATCTTGATCCCATGTTAGCATAGATCTAATCAAGGAGAGAGATAATCTTATTAGATTCGATGGATGAGATAATAATTGCATTGAGAAAGTCATAATATCCTCGTCTATGTGGGCAAGAATTCTACAGTCCTAAGATTTGAGTATGAAGTAATAAAAAGAAAAAATACCTAGATCTTAAAAAGAGCTTTAAATTCTACAAGTAACTAATTAAACTCATGTATCCGAAAGGAACATGGATCTCTGATTCGTGAAATGTATGGTGTATGGAGAAATCTCAACCATATTATCTTGCATTTTTGACAAGTTCAGATTTCAAACTAATGGATGAACTATGTTATGAAATAATGCAGAAATTCATAATTGTACACTAATTTATTTCCCAATGTTAACTTACCCAGTGAACTTTCCAATCCAATTATTTGAATTCCTTACATGTATTCATAGAATTTTATTTTAGTTTTTACTATTATTCTAGTTCAAAACCCAATTATTTTAAACATTGGAGTTCAAATAGTAAGGATCTTGAGTAGATGGGGTAATTGATCTTTTGATTTATCATCTATCCTCGTAGGAATGATATCTGGACTTAAATCCACTTTTATTACTCGAATGACCTGTGTACTTGCAGTGATTTAGACTAAACTCAATTTTTAATGAATCCCTTTTACAAAAAGGGACAGACACATATTTTTAATCAAATTTGGTCAATCAAGTAGCCGTGTCGACAAGCTGCACTGCTATCGGTGAATTTAGTTAGTCTTGGTAGTTTAGTCTAAAAATCACTAAGCAAGTTTTGTGCCAAGTATCAGACCGATGAAGTTATAGGTGGGAATGTTGAGAATTTGGGTGATCTACATATTTTGGTCTATACAAAACCAAGTCGGGCACAGCCAAGAGAGCCTGGTATTACCTCAGGTTTCAAAGTTCGGGCCATTGATGGTTTCCACATATTCCTTTATGGAGTCTCGCCAATGCATACCGCCTGCTGGTGCGAGACAAATAAGGGGCCGCTAGGGAACGCGATACAACCCGCCTCGTTTATACTAAGGAAATTGAGCCGCTTGAATCTTATGGGCTTCAACCTTGCTATTCAAGAGTTCTCCCGAGCTCAAGTAGCGGACGATTAGAGTCATCCAGGAGGGACATTCTTCTTCTATCTTGTTCACCCGGCTATAAACGATCGACGACTCCGCTAGTAATAAAGTGCAGAGCACTCATTTCTTTGGTCATAGATGCAACATCACGCTAAGGCATCTCGCCTTTCGCTTGAACCCCTCGATAGGCTCAAGCTTCCAAGCCATGAAACTTTCCAGTCGGAGCTTAACCAGGCATACATACTTAGCCATGCGCTGGTCCTGTTTCAGACTTCATAATTGCTCGACAACCAAATGGGAGCCACTAGATGATGATCTTTTGAGATACGAAGATTATGAGGTCTATACCAATAGATTGCTTCATATTCAACCTCACATTGAGGCAGAAGTCTAACCCAGATAGCCTGCTCTCTCCCCTGGGCCAGCTTTCTGGTTACACAGTTCAACACCCCAGCTTCCCATTTGTTGTGTGCGCCATCCACACTAAGGATCCACCAAAGAGACATTACCCAGTCCGTCCTATTGAGATTCTCATAAATGCGATGCCAATATTTGTCCCTTTATCACATGGGTTTCAGACAGATACCGAACTAGCTTAGCTCAATAGCCCATCGGGCCATCCTTCTCACCAATCGTTTATATGGTGCTCAGAAGATTGGTCAGCACAACGATAGGTGTGGGTTTGAAGTATATGAGTTTTCAGCCTGCCATGGAGAGTGTTGACCAATTTTCTGACACGGCTACCAAAGGCTAAACTAAGTCCTCAAGAACGGTGGCACCAAAACTGAATGACAATTTTTCAACACGGCTACTAAATGATGCCAAAACTTGTAAAACCAAATGATGCGATATGAAAATATGGCCATAAAGTGAAATGGTAAATACTAAAACTGACATTTGAAAAAGCAATATATTTCAAAAAACGAATGAAAAGTATTACCAACACTCAACCCCTTTTCACAAGTGCATGGGTCATACAAGTAATAAAGTGGACTCTAGGAGTCCGGATATTGTACCTACAAGGATTTGAGGTTCTCTCTAATTGGAATTTGAGCACCCGAGTGCGCGCAATTTTCATCATCTAGGTGGATTTGAGTATGATGAGAATTAAAATCAATTTTATTTAACTAAAGTAAAAACCGATGAAAATCATTCAACTAATCCTAAAATCTACCAAACAAACAACTATTAAAATCTAAAATGTATGAAGAGAGGCACTAGGGATGGGAGTAATCATTTAACAATCAATTTGCATTTCCTTGAAAGTGCAACATTTGTGAGTTGAATGCTAGATTTGTCCAAAAGCAATGTAGTATAGCCTTTAACAAATACCTCATGACACTATACATTTCACTATTTAGATACCATGTTCCTACTGTGTCAATGTGGTCTAAAGAAGGCTTTGAAGATTCTGACCTCTTTAAGATTTGTTGTTTTTCCTTCCGCACTTCATAACCATTTTTAGATTGAAGACAACTTCACTCTAGACCGCACCTAAGCCTTCCAATGCTATCAGTTCTTCGGGCCAGAATTCAATAGAATCCTCTCTCTCCTTGATTAGAATCTTTGCTAACACGGGATCCAGATTTTTCTACCGAATTGAGATGAGACCTCTAAACATTAAACTGATAAATAAGTAGGTGGTCCACATTCCTCGGGAACACACTTCAACTATCACTTAGAAGGGAACCATGAAGTCAGAGGTTAGAACATCACTAGTGATTTATCAAAGATGTTTTAGAGTGCACAAGATATCAAACTGAAGGTTCTCAAGTGACCGCTCCTACTGTGTAATCCATCTTGTGTCACTCGTGAGGACCCTTAAATCGCAGCCAAATATACAACTCTTTTTTTTGGGTATAATCTACTGATAAATAGAATAGTTCATTACAAGAACAGTACAATTATATAAATTCAATTTTCAAACCCACAAAATAAACTGAAAATCTGAATGTTCAAATTAAATTTCAATCCCCTTGTTCAAATAGGAGTTTATTGTTCCATTACTGACTCTAATCATCACCAATTCAAGTAAATAAACAAGAAAATGAAGAAAGAAATAAAAGATAAGAAGTTAGAGGAAACAAATCGGATTTGAGCTTCAATCTTTTATTCGAACAAAGACGAAATATGAATCCATATAGCACCAAATCTCTTCAATACAAATAAAAATCTACTCTATAAATCATTCTAAGATTTATTAAAAATCAAACTGTTAGTTTTAAAGAAGGCCAAAATTGGAAAACTCCAGCCCAAACGCTTCTAAGCTAAAATAAAAAGGAAAAGCTACACTAAAAATATGTTTCAAAAACAAGCCTTAAATTAAAAGAAAAAAGTAAAACTTAAAAATGGGAAGAGCCAGATAGAGAAATAACGCTGAGAGGTGTTCTCCACTTCCTTTCTTGCCCTAGAAATCTAAAATGAGTATTTATATCCAGGTGAAATGGTTTGTAAATAGTCCAAACAAATAAATTTTAATAATCCTACTCTATCGTCATGTCGCAACATTACCATGCTTAGAGGCTAGTTTTATTTTCCAACTTGTCGGGGCCATATAACTTCGCTTCAACTTGGATTGGGTAAGAGGTGTCATAGAAAGATCTTTGAATGTATCATGCAACCATGAGTGGAGTTGAACCATTTGATTCTCTAGATGATACAAAAAAATTCATCTTCCCAATGACGCGCTGTGAGACATCAGGTTAACTCTCTTTTTGGAAACATTTTGCATCTTTTCTTAATAAATCACTTGCTTTCCATCAAGAATCCTACAAACCAAGTTTAGAGGAAATTTTGAGAGTTTTACATGAATTTGGATATAAAATACTCAAAAATAGCATGTGAAATGGACTCAAAACATAGATGAGTTTTACACTCATCAAACACCCCTGAACTTAAAGTTTTGCTTGTCCTCAAGCAAAGAAAAGAAATAAGTTTCTTGTCCCCAAGCAATGGAAGAGAAGAGTTCATTTCACCATTTTTATTTAACCCAAACTAAATAATCAAGCTTGTTAAGGGGTATGTGATATGTGCCTTAAGAATTACCCTTACAAGAATATAGAGAATATGATCAAATAGTTTATTTATTTAAATAATGAATTAATCTCATAATAATTTAATTTAGATCATGGTTCAAAGAAAGGTGTGGTCTTCCTATCCGAACAAATTGCAAGCTAGATGAGCTTATGAGAATTGAGATATGCTTAATCTCCTAAGATAATTATTTGTGTTTCATAGGGCTTGTTGTTCTTATCACTCCACTAAAGCACACCCAACTCTTAAGATCAAGCAGTCTTTATAGGCTTGCAACGTAGCTACTTGGGTAAGTAATAGTTTTATAGTCATTTAAGCTAAAACTTACCCAATCATACACATTTTCTCTTGCATTCAGCCCTACTCCATCTCGATTCTCCTACCATCAAGACAAGACACTCTTAAGCACCCAAAATCCGTTTAGGGGTGTATCTATTCCATTACTCCTCATAATACCTTCGCACAATTTTAGTATTCTTTTCAAGAAACAATCAAGAAGCCTTTTCCTTCAAGACAATGTTGTTAGAGAGTAAAGAACGTCAAAACCCTGCTTTCTACCAACCCTTAGTGAGATTTAAATCAAAACCTCCCAGACCATTTGGCCTTAGGGTACCAGGTGTTGAGACACCCCTTAAGATTTACTTACTCTAGGGAAGGAAGGCTATGAGGCTAGTCTCACTCCTCCTTGACTTTTTATTCTATTTTTGCTTCTTTTACACTTGATATTTTTCTAATAGGAAAAATAACTCCCCCAAGCTTGCCTCACCACATTTCAATTATGTTCAACCTCATGTTATGGGTGGGTTGTCTTTTACTGAGGGATAGTGATGTATAGAAAGTTATTGGCATCAAACTTGGTTCTTATAAATGCACTTCGCTCTTTAAGGCTTTCTAATCATTCTGGCATTTCAGAGGAATTATGCATATGTACCATCAGTGGTTAGCTTGAAAGGCACAATCTTTCCAATGAGGTCTATCATTTCTCAATTGTTGTGTTGCCTAGGATTTCGCCTCAAGAGATAATAGAACAAGTTCTAGAATTGAACCTATGGAGATCAAAGATAGATGTATTCTCATAAACCTTCTCTAACCAAAGCAAAAACTTCTTTTCAAGGGTACTTAGTGACCAAGTGCATGGATTTTGAGAAACCAATGATTGAATAGCCTATTAGAAAGATAACTCATTAAGCATTAAGTACTATTATCTTGAATATTGTCCATATCTCAAGGGTTCAATTATGATCTTCATTGACATCACAACTACTCCAAACAAAACTCAATTAACTTAATAAACCAAAAACTAAGATGTAAGTTGGAAAGCGTAAAACAAAGTCATCATCCATAAAGACAGGAAAGTGTTCCCCATCCACAAAGTTATCATGCAACATTCGTCAGACATGATAACCAAACTAAAATAAACACCCCCAAACTTTGGGATGAACATTGTCCTAAATGTCTAGCAATGAGCAAAAGGAAGTATAAAGTAAAAGGGCAATAGAGAGAGTTAGGAAAAGTGAACTCCCCTTTGTAGTTGAATAGGAACCTTGAGGATTTTTAGACCTTAAAATTGGTGTACTACCCTCGATACACTCTTTTTTGCTTTTCGAGCCATGAAAGTGGCTTGCATTTTCTCAAACACTTGATGTGCAATCTTCAACTTCCTTCAACTTAAATGAGTGAGTTTTGATTCTTCAAACCTCCTTCAATACATGCAAATCACCTACAATCAACAATGATCCATGTAAAGAACCCAAAACAAACAATAAAGCACAAAAATTTCTTTCCTTTGTAACTCCTTGATGCTTGGAATGATGGATGAAAATCAATAAAAAGGTAAGTTCAGGTCATCGGGTTTTGGGGCTTCGAGACATGGAGATGGATCAAGTGAGGATGTAATTGGAGGATTTGAGGATGAGAGATGAATTTTGAAAGTGGTTAGGAAGCTGCAAAGGTTGAGGAATTAATGGCTCGATAGAGTGCAAAGTAGGAAGAAGAAAAACAGAGTTTAAAGAGTTTGGGAGCCTCTGCTGTGACAGCCAAGGCTGGTCAACCATGAATTCTGCCTAACATCCCCTATTCTTCCCCTCCCAACTTGTTATACTCATCTCCTCTTCCATTTTAGCTCAAATTGACGGTAAGAACTCGTTAGAAAGATATTTCAATGTAGAATGCCTATGCGGGTTAAGGTGAACCATTTTGGATCCTCACAAATACATAAAATCCTAGAATGTTCAATGATGTCCAGCAATGATTTCTCATCAAATTTTTGTTTCTTGTTTATTGCCCACTATGCTCCAAGGCAAGTCCTCTTGTCTTCAATTCTTCCTGAGCATGATCAGCGAACCTTCCAAATTTATATTTCAATTCAATTTCGTCTATTTCATCTTAAAAACTTCAAATTTGATCAACATTTCAACTCCATCATTTTGACACTTAAAGCACATAAATACATCAACCACTTTCCAACTCCTGACTCCTTGTTTTTGAAACCACTGTGACAACATGTTGAGCTTCAAACCTACTTCTTTATTCTAAAAAACACTTAACAAAGAGCAAAACACTAAATAAGATTTTTCTAAACCCGTATAAAAAAAAAAAAAAAAACATCAACAAATAAAATAACTACAAATAGACAAATGAAAAGAGAGGGATTGAACTTATTTTTAGCTTAGGTTGCCTCCCATAGTTACTTCTGCTTTAGAGTCCAACTTAGACTCATTGGAAAAGTATATACTTCATTTGGCCAATTATCTCACTGGGACAACACTTTCTTTCATAACCATTCAACTCAAGGATGATTTCTTCCAAAATTTGAATACATGAAGACACTCATAATCCTCTTTAATTGTGGCTAGTGGTTCAGCCACAATTCTTCAAAATGCCCTTATGTGGATTCTAATACAAAACACATCTTTTACTAGCGTGGAACTTTTCAAACATGTGCCCTTTGATGGAAGTGCTACAAATTTTTCTCGCATTTTTCTTTTCGCTTCCTTCAAAGCGTACCAAGGTTGAGATTGAACTTCTTGCTTTTCCTCACCTACAAGGTAAGCTCTTGTTGATGTCAACCATGCTTGGCTTATAAAGAAGTGGTCTTCTTAATATATAAGAATCTTGTAGATCCCCTTCAATGCCCCAAGTCACCAAATCCATGGGGAATATAAATGTGTCAATCTTCACCAAGACGTTTTCAATAGGCATTACTTGACTTTCTTCTTCAACTTTCAGTTCATCCACTTTGGTTCTTCATCCTCTAAGTTGTTTAGGAGGCCTTGTTCTCACTTCCAAATTATTTACCTCTTCCACATATTTCAAGATATAGTTCTTGTTGTATTGCTCAAAGGAGTATCCATGCATTCATCGGGATTTGTCAAGTATTACTAGAGAGATCCTAGGAAAATTTTCCCGAATGTTGGACTATGGCCCACTTGAGCTTCTATATTTGCAATCTAGCACTAGTGTTGTCCCGAAGGCATCTAACTGAATTTATGCTCATGAAGACTAATCATCTTCTTGTTCTCATCCATGTAGGTGAAAATCTACTCCTTAACAGGAGACAACCCTTCTTCATCCTGAAATGTGGGGTTTGAAATCCCTTGATAAGGCATATGTTAGAGGATAATTGGCATACAAATTTCTGCCCTCATAGACAAGATCTGCCTTGATACCAAACCACATTCAAAGAACACTCCTTGTTCCATGTTTGAGTCATTGTTACTATTTGTCTTAAATGATGAATGCTAGTCAAGCCTGGCTTCATGGAGGTGAAGTCTATCTTCACGAATATTCCTCCATGAAATGGCATAAATAAGAAGAAAATAAAGAAAATAAAGTACAAAATACAAAACCCAAAAAGCTAAGACATTAAATCACAATCCAAAAATAAAAATAAAAATTGCCAAGAGTTCCGTTTTTCAAATGTCAACTTTAATGAGAGAAAGGAATCGCGCCAATCCTACAACACGCCAAAATTGTTGACCAATTTTCCGACATCGGCCACTAAAGACTAAATCAGTCCCCGATAACCAAGGCCAAAACTATAAGACCAATTTTTCCAACACGCCTACCAAAGACTAACCAAAGTCCTCGATATAAGTTTTAAACTTAGAAGACCAAATAATGTATATATGAAAATATGGCCAAGGAAGTGAATGTGGTAAATACTCAAAAACTGATTTGAAAAAGTAAATATACTCACAAAAATTTAAATGAAAAGGATACAACATCAACCTTTCAGAAGTGCACGGGCATTACAAGGCGTAATAAAGCCGGACTCTAGGAGTCCTGATATCACCAGCAGGATGATCGGGAGGTCTTCTAATTCGGAATTTGAGCACCAGTAAGGCGGCTCTTAATTATCTTAGGTGATCGAGTATGATGAGAATTAAACTAATTTAACTAAAGTGAAAATCGATTTAAACTACTCAACTAATCCCAAATCTCACTTTAAACAAATAATCATTGCAAACGAAATGTACAAGCACTAATGATGGAGTAATCATTTAGCAATCAATCTGTACTTGAAAGTAGCAACATTCGGTGAGTTGAATGCTAATCTTGTCTAAAAGAAATGTAGTGGTAGCCTGTAAATACCTTCGACACTACATTTGATCATTTAGACAATCAGTGTTCTCAATGTGTCAATGGATCTAAATAGCTACTTTGTGATTTTACTCCTCTTTTAAGATCCGGGTTAGTTTTTCCTTCCAGTACTTCACAACCATTTCTTAGGACTGAAGACAACTTGACCCCATAGACAGGGTAACCCAAGCCTTCTCCAATGCAATTGGTACCTCAGTTCGCAATTCATTAGAATCCTCTCTCTCCTTGATTATAATCTATGCTAACACGGGATCTAGATTTTTCTATCGAATTGAGATGAGACCTCTAAATATTAAACTGATAAATTAGTAGGTAAATTTTATTCCTGAACACTTCAACACACTTAAAGGAACCTTGAAGTCAAGGTTAGAAACATCACTAGTGATTTATCAAAGTGATGTTTCAGAAAGTGCATTAGTTCTAAGATATCGCTCATAGCATACCCCTATGACTACTCCTTACTCCTCAGTAGTCCATCTCCGTGTCACCGTGAGGATCCTCAGAAATCAGATAAAGATACAAATTTTCATTATACTGCATCGATAAATAGAACAATTCATTACAAGAATAGTATCAATTATACAAATTCAGTTTTCAAACCCATAAAATAAACTGAAATCCTACAAATCTGAATGTTCAAAAATTAATCCCCACCCTTAGAGGGTGTTTAATGTTCCATTATTGTATCAATCATCACCAATCAAGTAACAAGCAAGAAAATGAAGAAAGAAATCAAAAGATAAGAAGTGAGAGAAAAAATCGTGATTTGAGCTTTAATCTTTGTCTGAACAGTAATGAAATCTGAATCTCTGATGTATAGCACCGAAATCTCTACAATACAAATAAAATATGCTCTAAAACTAATTCTAATATCTATTAAAATCAAAACCAAGCTAAAACTAAAGAAGTAATCGAAACCGAAAACTCCAACTCCAATTGCTCTAGCCCAAATTCCTTCCGCCTAAGCTTAAAAAAAAAAAAAAAAAAGAAAAGTCAGACTAAAAAATAAGCCCTAGCTGAAAAAAAAAACTGAAAAAATGGGAAGGTTTTAGAGAGAGAAACCCCATGAGAGGTGTTCTCCCACCTCCTTTCTTTCTAGTCTGCCCAAGCGTCAATGTCATGACATTGGACTTGCAATGTCGCGACATTGCTTTCTGTTCAGCAGCTAGTTTTATTATCCTACTTGTCAGGGCCATAACTTTTTGGTTGTAACTCAAATTTGGGCATGTGAGGTGTCGTTGGAAAGATCTTTGAATGTAGAATGTAACCATGAGTGAAATTGAATTATTTGATGCTCCAAATGATACAAAAAAATTCATCTTCCAAATGATGCGTTGTGAGACATCTGGTTAACTCTTTTTTTTTAAACATTTTGCATCTTTTCTTACTAAATCACTTTCTTTTCATCAAGAATCCTACAAAACCAAGTTTAGAGTGAAATTTCTTGAGTTTCATATGAATTTGGATATAAAGGATCAAAATAGGCATGTGAAATGGATTCTAAAATGATAAATAGCTTACACTACTGAGCCAACGCCGGCCGTCGAGACGAGTATATCGAAGCTTCCAATTTCAAATAGAGATTTTCTTACTTAAGAACATTGGTCTCTCAAGCTTCCGGCTTTCATCTGTTTTGAACAAGCCACACTCATCGAGACATTAGAAACCACAGGTGATAGAGCGTATCACCCGCTCGGCTAGCCAGAACTGTGGTCCAGCCGAGATACTGGCTGATTACAGTGAAAGCTGTCAGATTCTATTCCAAATGGAAGTAGTCAAGCAATTTTAAAAGTGTGGTAAAAAACGACTTTAATCGGTTTGAAACGAGATGAATTGCCCTGCAGCCGCTAGCCAACCACGGTCATAAACTTTTTTGGAGGTAGGTAATGAGATTCCATAATAGCCTAATCTGAATGGATTGGCTTCAACTCCCATTCTCGCTGCCACCATAAAGCCTAAAAACTGTCTCGAACCCTGACTCCAAACACACATTTTAGGCTGGAGCTCACACCAGCATTTAGCATTAGCTCAAAAGTTTCTTGTAGGTGTTTTGTGATTGAGCGCGCTTCTTCGATTTTGAAAAGCATATCTTCGATATAGACTTCCATGGTCTTGCCTATCAGTGGTTGAAATATCTTTGTCACCGGCCTCTGATAGGTCGCTCTAGCATTCTTCAAGCCAAAAGGCATTACATTGTAGTAGTATATCCCGTGTGGTGTAGGCTAAGGCCTACTTTCCTGTAGACAGCAGGTGCATAGGAATCTAGTGGTAATGGGAGAAAGATCCGAAATGACATCCCATGCCCGATCGATGCATCAACAACAATCCGATCTATTCGCATGCAGGAAGTTATCTTTCTGCATGCTCGTTGAGGTCCGGTAGTCTATGCATACTCTCCACTCTACCGCCCTTCTTCGGGACCACCACCACATCGCAACAATCTAAGATACTTTACCTCCGACGAGTCCCTTACTGCATGATTTTCCACCATACCTTAATAACTGATGATGATCCGAGTGGAAAAACCTCACTTTGGGCCTCTGCTGTGTTTTACAAAAAAGGGATAACATTCAGCTTAGAGAAGCCAAAGATCTACCGACTCGTCATATTCGAAAGGATTCTAGCTGAATACTCATGTTTCTCAACAATGCAGCCAGCTGCTCTTTTCCTGCTGATAGCGAGTCAACGATGTGAACTTTACCCGGCCCAATGCTGAAGAACCTGTGGGATCCACGCTCAATGATCCTTCTTCTCGCCATGACCATAAACTCATGTCGTCGCATCGTGATCTTTCGATGGAGGACTATCTCGAGCTCTTTTTCCCTTTTGTTCCCATATGGATAGTTGGTAGTACTGTCATGCGGCCAAATAACTTCTTAAAAGGTCGACTTGCCCCGCATTGGTCAAAAAACTGATTGTCTGGTGATATGTTGTAGGGATGGCCTTCATCGAGTACATCCACTATGACATTGTAAGGCCCCAAGTCTTCGACGACCGACAACAAAACCTGCTGGGTGATTGGTCCTGCTGTGCACATCAAAACCGCTAATACATAGGGTGAGTACAAGTGCATTATAATGGGGCACAATGACCTTGTTCGGGTTTATTGTAGGAAATGATATAGGGCCATCTATCGGCTTGGTTTCTTCATGGTTTCCTCCCGTGTGGATAAGATTTACCTGCCTCGACTGGTGGGCTGCTCTCAAGAGTTTCTTCGCTGGCGCCCGATTGATAATGGTCATATAGTTTATGGCCTGGCCTCGATTCTAAAGGGACACCCGCAAGCCACTACTCCCGCCACTCGTGGCCCGCATTCTGGTCAGCCAACTTCCCTAACAAACCTTCTAAGGTGCCCTACTTTGATTAGTCTTTCCACTAGGAACTTTAGGCTTCGGCACCTATTGGTCTCATGCCCGTGATCTCTATGATAATTGCACCGTACAAATGGGTTTCTCTGAGAGGGATCTGTTTGGATGGGTGCAAGCCACTTGAAATATGGCAAATCATGGATGAGGGGTAGCAACCTCTCATATGTGATGTTCAAGGGGATGAATTGTGGGGGTTCCCTCTTTTTCTATGATTGATCATGGGATCACTTTCAGTTTTTTCTATGACCTTCCTTGGACTCAAACAGCTTCTTCCCCTCCGACTTGTTTCTCTCAACTGGCTTGCTTCAGGATCATGATAGCTCAGGGCTGGGCGCACATGTTATCTTCCAGCCGCTGAGTACCTATCTCGCCTCGCCCCGTATACCTCCCATTATAAAATACCGGGCTCCAAAGACAATGGATGAAGAAATTAGTGGATGGCCCAAGTCTCTCCTGGTTCAAGATCACGCCCATGCTATAATTTCTACCGTCGACAACTCATTAAACCTTGTGAAGTCTCGTATGGTTTCCTCTTCCTGCTTTATAATAGTCTTCAAAGAGCTAATATTCCTCTTCTGCCGTTCCGAACAAAGATACTGAGAGATGAATGCAGTCCAAAGCTCATTGAATGAGCTATTGAAAGACGCGAAGCTTGTGGAACTGTGCTAGCACAAGCCTCATAGATCAAATGGTAACATTGCACAAATGATGGTCACACGAGTCTGTTGGTTACCGTCTCGGTTATAATGGAACATGTGATCATAAGGGTTAGCAGAGCCATCAAACATGGTAAAAGATGGCATGACAAACCCTTAGGGTGGCTCAGAATTAAGAATGTGTTGCCCTAGGGGCGAAGAGAGCATGTCGTCGAGCCCCCGACGAGCCCCCGAATAAGGTCTATAGCTACGAGATAGAATGTCACCTTCCCGCACCAGAGGGCATGCATAGGCGTGCATCGCGACATCTGGCTGCCGTAACACTAACATGTTTCGAGGAGCTTGAAGCTGCGTTGGTCTCGCCTTCACCCACATGCCCTCTAGCCCAATAAGCGCCATTAGCGGTGTGGCGGCAAATGCTTTTCACTATCACCTCGTGGCCGCCGAGCATTCCTTCCTGGGGACTCGTGACGGGGACCTCGGCGCATAATCACCATCATTTGTTGGGGCCTGTTCAAACAATTGGCTATTTTCCTTTATTACTTTATCACATCGGATGTTCGACAATCGCCAATTCGCATCTTTCCAAGTTCGTGCTCTTTTTTCTACCCGGGACTAATCGATCATTCTCACATTGAAAGTGTTCCAACGCGAGCCAGAATCCCCAGATCTATCATGCCTCGCTTCCGCTTCCTCTCCATCTCTCGACTTTCATGAGAAACCGGGATCTTCAAGTGTTTAGCATCGGATTGTCACATCAGAATCAGCTTCCTAGTAGATCAAATGCAGAAGGGAAGGTTGAAAGAGTTCTAGGTAACGAGAGGGGTCGTTAGAGAATCGCTAGCCGTTCTCTTGCTCGCCACGAGACTTTTTATCTGACCTCATAGATGGCGCTAATTGTCGACTTTGATCATCTGATCCCCTAAGAGTTGTCGTAGGGCCCTCAATGTTAGTTTCTGAGCATCAGCAAATTACAATGTGAACTCCGTAAAAGGGCGCTCGACAGTAGGTCGACCGCCTCCGATGATTAACCAAAGAAAGATGAAAGGGGAGAAGAGAATAGGTAGTAAGGGCTGGTTGCTTTTACCTTCCTCAAATGGGGATCTTTCCACTTATAGGGTTAGGGTTCACGAAACTCTACTTCCCGGCCGGGGTAGGATTTATCTCCTCTTAGTTTGAAGGGGGAAATCTTCTTTCTTTTATCAAGGATTATTTTTCCCTTTCCAAGATTTATCTTCTAAGGAGTAAGGGATTCAAAGCCGTAAAATTCCGCTAATAATATCAAGCTGGTCGATTTTCTTCGTTTCTAGGTGCTTATTCGTGAACAAACTTCCTAGGGGTAGAATGGTTCACAAATGGGACTTGAAGTCTCAAAAGGGCCGTCCCAGAGCAAGCCATGGAAGAGTTTGTCCGCTTCCCCCGAGCCATTTCTATAGATTCTCCCGCTTGAGAATCGGTTGTCCGATTCAGCGAGGTGGGCGGAATCAGCTATTTCACAACATAAGCCCAACGGGCTCGGGGCTAGAAATGGATCCCAAAGATCATGGTATGTACAATTGGTGTACTAGTATTTGCATTATTAAAGAGGAGTATTGTATGTGTTCAATCGATGTTATTTATATCATATGACCATCCATGAGATCACTTATATCATCCACTTTAAGTTAAAATTTAGTACATTTGAGGTCAAGGGAGGTGGCAAATAAGACATCGACTATCACGCATAATCTATACATCAACTTGAGATGATATTGCAACCATCTTCATCATCTATCTCTTTGTAACTAAGGCTTACACACCTTCTTCATCTAATCCACCAACCTTCACCTTCTTTTCTAAATATAATTACTCCACATGTCAATTGTCACCTTACCATTATCACCCATATATCTCATTATATTTTTTAAAATTGAACTAATTATTAAATCAATCATTTTAAATTTTAATTTCTTCAATAACTTTTAGAATATAATTATAATAATTTTAAAAGAAGAAATAACATATATGAAGTTTGCTTAATGTCAAATTAATAATATTGATAACTTAACAACATGGGGTCATTTTAAAGAATAATTATATCTAAAATATACGTAAACTTTTTTTAAAAAAGAAAAAAAACAGAATGTCAACACGCTTTTTTTCTTGCAATTTGTAACGTTTCTTATTTTCCGTTGTTTAATCCATGAGAACTGCAATCACATTGGTGGGCGTTAGTAGTAGCCACTACTCACTGCACAGAGTCATTGGCAGGTCTCGCTTCACGAGGATACGAGCTGTTATTTGATTGTCATTTTACTATTTTATGGTATATTATAGATATTTGTTAAAAATCTCAAATATTCACAAAAATGTATAAATTTAACATTTCTTATCAGTTGAAAATGACACAATACTCCTTTTTTCATATATTTACATTATCTATTAAAAAATATCACTTGTTTTGCTGAAAATAACTCATTTGGGATACAATGCACTTTTTTTTATATATTAATATTATTTCTTAAAAAAGAAAATATTTTTTCATGAGTGAAATGATTATTCCATAAGATCTAGGTATTTATTTATTATTTTTTTGTGTTTTAGTTGTTTTGATGCGGGTGTAGTTGTCTTTGCTTTAAAGGTCATCATACGATTGTTACTATTTTGATTTGAATTTGTAATTGTCTCATCTTAAAGACGACATTTGTTTGTTAATGACTTATCACACAATGATTTTTATTTATGCGTGGGACTAAAGTTAAACTTAACAAAGATATTTGACAGCGATAAAAACGTAAATAAATGGTCATCACTATGTTATAAATTAGAATCATAAGTATTCTAGTCATAATAGTAATATAAAATATGTAGGCCTAATTATCAAATATATAAACTTTGATCTGATTTATTTTATTATTAATATGTATATTGTTTCATTCTTTATAACTTTTAACGATTTTGATTATATATTTTTATTGAAGTATTACTAGTTTAAATTAATAAAATCATTTTCTCCTTAAAAAAGAAAGGAAAAAAGAAAAGAAAACAAAAGCATTTTTTTCATAATAAGGGTAAAAGTAGATGGCCTATATTTGTGCCTTGCCATTTTGTCTCTTTTGTTTTTTCATTTTCTTAAGTAGCACAATGGATTTTCTTGATTCTTTGTCGGTCTCCCTTTTCCTACTGTGGTGAAGTGCTTAAATTGGTCTGCTCTATCATACTAAAGGATTCCCCTCTTTTACCGTCATTAAGATTTTTTTTTTTACTATCTTGTGACAAATTTACCTTATATTAAGTTTTTTTTTAAAATGATTAAATCTATCTTTAAAACTGAAGTAATGATTATAATAAATTGGGTAGTCAAATTTGGATTGGTGTTACACGTACGTCACCTCTTAAAAAGAATGTATAACTTTTGATTCAAGCTAATAAGTAAGTTTGAAGTCGGCTTGTTATTATTTTGAAAATAGAATAATTTTATTGTTCCAAATTAATAATACATTTTATATAAAAATAGAATTAAATTCGTTAAAAACTTTAAAAGATCATGTAACATCTAAATTAATATTATAATGAATCAGTTTAAAACATACACATTTGATAATTTTACGACTGTAATATATGACTAAAGTCTCTATAATATAATGATCATCACTTGATACGACTCGACTCGATGTTCCTGCCTTTAAATCCACCCACGTATTAAAAAGCAAATAAATGAAAATCAATATGTTGTACTAAAATGACACAAACTATACGTCGTATAAGACGACGATAAAAATATGAAAAACAAATTAAAATTTAGCTTGTAGAAGTTTATTTTCATTGAGAAAAAAAATGATAGAAAGAGATGTAATGAAGTGATTTTATGTCGTGAATAATGAAGAAAATCACTTGATCCAATTGTTTAAAAAGTATTAAATAATAAAGATATACGAGAGGTAGGGACCGCTAGCATTTATTAATATTAATATTAATAGTATTATTATTTAATTTCTTAAGTTCAACCTACTTGAATTAAATATTTTAACTCAATCTCCATTCCAATGTAGCAAAACTCGTGTAAAAAGAAATTTAGATATTTTAGTTGAAATAAGGAAAATGGACACTAGTTTTACCTCAATTTTCTATTTAAAATAACAAAATTATAATAATTTTATGATAAAAATATAGCGATATTTTATAACACTTAGTACTAATAGCTTAATGATTGAAGGTCTTGACCAATATACTTTTTAAAGAAAAAAAAGCTAAATAGTTAAATGGTTAACTTATAATTTATTATTTAATCTATATTTTAAGTAATATAGTTGTTTCTGATTAAAATTTCAATTAACATATTTAGGACTTTTAAGTAATAGTGGAATGTCATGAAACAATAAATGATGTTTCGAAGGTAAATTAAAGCAAATATGATAAAAATGTAAAATATTTAAAAAAAAAAAGTTGATTGCTTTACATATTAAAGTTGTTTTTAACCTTTTTTTAAAATGTTGTTTTGTATCTATTCACTTTGCATTATAACTTTATAGTATTTTGTTTTTATGGATTATCATTTCCTTATATCTTGCGCAACCTTTAACCACATATCTCATTGGCTTGAGTTATCTTAGAGGAACAAATTTAATTTATTTAAACATAAATTAATTTATTAGGTCATTTTATTGAATACACCCTTAGCCGTATTAATAAAAAAGATAAAGTTTATGAAATTTAAAAAAAAATTAAACATAAAGTTACCATAAATAATAAAGAAAACTGTAACATCTTCTTGATCGACTTAGTTTTTCTACCAAACTAAAGAGGATATAGCAAAAATAAATTTATCATGATGATATAATTTAATTCATCAAATATGTTAAATAAACTAGTAAAATAACTCTAAAAGATATTATTTAAAAATCAAAATAATTCAGATTAATATATTAAAGAATAGTTATGTTCAATCAAACATAGTGTAGTGTGCTTTACTTAAAACTTTGCTCTTAATAATTTACATCAAAGTATCAATTTTTCCTTCACGATTTCCTCTTATAAGTTTACAGCCACTATTAATCGTGAAAAATAAGTTAAATCAATAGTTTTATATTACTTGTCCTTAAATAGTTATAAAAAGATTTAACAAAATTTATAGCAAGTTAATTATTTCAAATTATTAAGGGTTAATTAATTTAATCTGTGCCTATCATAAGAGATACATATTAACTCAAACTCTAAAAATTTAAAAGAAAAAGAAAAGAAAAGCCTAAATAATGTTGACTAGATCTATAAGTTATTTTATTATCATTAAGAGGGACATGGACCCCAATTAAAATCACTTGATGGAGCTATCGACAAAGTGATCAATATGATATATATATATATATATATATATATATATATATATATATATATATATATATATATATAAATTTGAAAGTTTGTGAAAAATGCTTTTGATGTGTGTGTGAAGTGATGAAATGTAGAAAATTCCAAATGTGGGTCAAATAATTCAAAATCAAATTGATGACAAAGATAAATATTTGAAGACAATGATTATGATAGGCGCATAATATATGTATTTAGTCATCAACGTTTTGTGCAAAGTCTCAATTGGTGGGACCCAAGAAAATGACTTTCTACTTTTTGCTTATTTATTGAATGGGTGTCATTTCAAATAAGAATGAATATATGATGATGTAATGTCATATTATTTATATTTTAAAATGCTAATTAATAATATTTAATATATTATTTATTATTTTTATATAAATAAAGTATTTTAAAATTATTTTAAAAATATTATAATATTTAAATACGAAACATATTAAAATTAATAAATTTATTTATATAAATATAATTTTTATGATGAAATAATCATAACGACAGCAAAGCTGCTAAAAACCCGGCTCTTTCAGGAACTCTCATTTCCAATGCCTCAACCATATGCCTATCGCATTTTTTTAATCAAATTTTTTTTAGTTATGTGCCCTTTAACCTTTACAACCTTCTATTCTTAATAAACGAAGATCGCTTCGATGTAAAAACATCAAAACGACATCGCTTTAACTCGGGGTAAAACATTTAAAACCCACGGCTCGACCACCCGCCAATGCCACGGCTCACTACTGAACACTAGCTTCATCGATTCAACCGCTGGTCCACCATCGATTCGACCGGTACGATGTTAGATTTAATGATCATCATAACACCGGACGTCGCTGGTTCTGACACTCATCGATCTATCATGAATATTTAGATTTCATTTCTACATGGATAGCTAGAGTCTTGACTTTAGAATGGGAACAAGCATGAGATTTTAAAAATTGAAATGTGGAAGAGGCAAAAAGTTCGATAAACAAATTATTATGGTTTTTCACTAGAATTTATCTGAAGAAATTTATTTATAAATCAAGATAAATTTGTACTTCTATCAGTCTCGATTCTAAGAAGCTCTTTTAGTTTAAAAAATTATGTTTTTTTTAACAAAAAGTAGGTGTTTAAAATAAAATTTACATTCTTTTTTTTTTTTTTTTCAAATATTATTTGAAAAAACATTTGATAGGTGATTCTCCCCAAAAACACTCCATAACAAAATTTATATTTTGATAGTTATTACCATAATAAGTTTCTCTTTCAACCCAATTGGGCCAGACATGCTCATGATTTTATTTTCTCAAGAAACAAACACAACCAAGAAAATTGCAACCTACCCTCTCAACTTTTTGACGACCAAAGAGAAGGAACCCTTTAGTGGGCTATTTAGGCTTCCAATACTGGAAGAGCATTGTACTACAAGATTATGTAGTCTAAAAAGAAAAAGAAAAAGAAAAAGAAGAGAAAAGGGGAAAGAAAACTCCTGAAGCACAAAAGAAGCTTCAATGGACCCTAAATGCCTCAGCAAATAAGAGGTTAACTTCTAATCTATGAGTTTAGAGCTAACAACAAGAAATTAGAGAACGAATCGATTTGGTTTATAAATATCAAGCTACAAAAGTTCAACTAAGAACAGAAAGAATCAATCATATATACACATAAGAGATGAAACTATCAGAAAAATCATTGAAGATGGAGAAATCCTCCTCACCCATTATTTCAAGAGTAAGATAATTATTACAGGAATAATACAATACTGAAGAATTTGCAGAAACTTGGATCATAAAATAACCACTTGAAACTGGAATCCAACTAAGAGCCGCAAGCATGTGTCTATCAAAAGCATAATGTTAGATTACATTTTAATGTTTGAGTTTCACTAGCTTTACTCTACTTAAAAGTTAAATCCATTAGAAACTGAGATTGTTGTATATTTCATAGCAGACTCACCTGCTGACAAGCCGCTACTTTATGAAGTACCATTATCACAGTATGAGGAAGCTTCCATCCTTTTTTCCAGGAAATTTCTTTGGGTAATGAATAATATGCTCAGTAATGTGGATGTCGTCAATGGTCATTCTGAGATGGGGCAACTAGTTGATGTCGTCATGTCTGTAGAAAAATACTCATTCCAACTGTAGTTTTGGATCTAAAATCTAGTACATGAACTGCTTGACATTCAGGTAATAATTTATAATAGAGCATCAAAAAATTTTAATCTCATGGCTAAGTAACCAAACATGAACATTAGTCTTCATGATAATTAGATGAATTCCATCATCCATGCTGTTAACTAGAGAATACTTTTGTCAATCTTTTCCTCTGAAGATCCACATATCCAATTGGCCCTCCAAATAATTGACCTGAGGGAAGTAGCTGCAAATAAGTAGATAAAAGTGGGTATTGCAAATGAAAATAGTAAACATGCAGAGTAGGAAAGTGTAAGAAGCTCATGCTTCTGAATTCTTACAGGAAAAATAAATTTTGTTTTGGCTTCATTTTTTCTTTCTTTCCTTTTTTTTTTTGTTTTTAGTGCATTTTAATAGTTCTTTCAATAGCTTTGTCCACTGAGCGATCACTGCCACCAGAACACAGTATGAAGAAGCATCACAGTTGTCAAAAATACACTATTTTGGGAGCAGTCACAACCATCTGAATATAGATATTTGTATCAAATTGTAGCTTACTGCAGTTAACCACCATAATTGAAATTGAATATCCACCAAACAATACCTCAAGAGAAAAAACTTCAGTCTTTATCCATCCATCCATCCGTGATTGACTCTCCAAATGTCTAGGACTGTTTTATGAATGAATTGAATGATTATGAATGAATATTTATGCATGAATGAAGGCGTAGAATATTTATGCATGATAATGCTGGGATGATTCCCTTCCTTTCCAGCAGCAAATACTTAGCTAAAAAGCCCAAGAGAAACAACAATTGAACTCGCCAGAATTCCTGGTCCAAAATCATCACTGTGGGAAATATTTACATTAGCCTCAACCTTTCTCATTATGAGGATTTGCAGAACATAATAGGTCTGTCCTGTTTGGCAAAGACAACCATCAATCGTCAGCTATTGGCAAGATAAAATGCATTATGAGCATGGTTAGCTGGAGCAGCTCAGAGTCATTTGTAATACACAAATTTAAGAAGGTTCCCGTGCATCATTGCAGAAAAGAGACTAAAATCAGCATTCTTAAAATTGCCATGTTTCCAGTTGGCAAAGTAAACCTTGCACCTTGAGGTAACTTCATTTTAGCATAAACTTAATGGATTTGAAACTCCACACTTCCAGATCAAGTGAAGAGACCCTCGTAGCCATATGTATCTGTGTCTATGTAGAGACTTGGCATTCTTCAAGCTCCATGATGAAGCAATAAGGGTGGAACATGTTCCATCTTAAAGATCTCCAGAGGGGATAGATAGAACTGGAAATATAGAGGATTGTTAGCATTCAAAAGCATAAAATTCTGGTTCAAGATACAAGATTTTATCCTCTTCTAAGCAAACTATAGGCCACTTAAGAAGAGATTTATTTTATAAATATTTAACTTAAGAAGGTTATTTTATACAACAGATCTATTGCATATTGACTAGAAAAAACCCTTGTAACTTGCCCTTCAGGTTGTGCTTCTAATGACTTAAAATAGAGTTTGTAACGTCCACTGAAAGAAACAAGGAGATGCCCAAAGCATGACAAGAATGGTGCATCAAGTAAGGATTCAGTGCAGTGATCTAGGATTGATGGTGTGGATGCCTTAAGGTATTTTTTAACTCTAGCTTGACTTCTGTAGGATTAGTTTCAAATGCATTTACTTCCCATGGTTATTTCTAATGATGTGAAGAATTCTTCACATACATAATACCTTCCTCATATATACTCTTCATGCTTTCCCTTCCCTTTTTTGGGTAGGTAAAACATTTTCCTGCTTGTTGTATCAATCGGAATGAATATGCTTGAGCAATTAAAAGTAAATATCATTTAAATTTTTTAAACCAATTCAACAACAACCCCCATCCCACCCCACCCCCCACCCACAACTGAAAGGTCCATGGAGGCTACCAAGACATACACAAATGATAAAGAATTGTGGTAATATTCACAGTTAACACTTTCAACCATTACAAATCTTTCTGTTTCTATACTGTTGTGAATAAGTACAAATTGAGATCAGAAATGGAAGCAGAAGGTCATACATAGACAGGAAAGAGAACCAAATAGCTAGAAAATGTCCCATAATAATGTGAGCAAGAAACATTCCAAAAGCCATGCCAACCATTGTCTCTACCATCTACTGGCTTCCTTCTTATCAAGGTATAAAACAATTTGACGGTTGACACTAGGTAATCATAAGTTCGTATGCTTTCTATCCAGCTCAGAATGCTTATACTCAGACCTGACAGCAGACCCGCAGCATTTATGTTGTGTCATCGCAGCTCTAGCTGCTCTGCTTGCAACACCAGCTAATTTTGAGGAGTATATAAGATTAGATTTTGATCAGAAGTACCAACACAATGTGCACTGTTCTTATTCATGTACTATTTTCAATTCCACTGACAGTATTGATCATCAAACGAATGTTGAGATCACAAAATGCATTAACATATTAACTGTCAAGTCTACCAAAATACGTAGAGTTTGGATCAAATATATTTCCGTGTAGATAGTATTAGCTAGGCAATAAAAATAGAAAACAATACTTCTCAATTGATCTTAATAGCTTTCATTTTGTCACAATGAATTGGAGTGTACAAAACCTTACTCGAACAATATGTATAGCCTCCCTGCTAAACTACGAACACAAACTGATGAATCAAGTAGCACATGATATTCATTAAAACCAAAATCTTACAAGCTTGGAGCGCTAGAAAGTTAGCTTCTTTAACATGGTATCAGAGCTCTGCCTGGCAGAGGTCCCAGGTTCGAGCTTGCCACCTCTCCGCAATTTATTCCCATTTGTAGATTTGAAAGTCCAGAAGAACTCTATTTGGTTTTGTTTAACTCTACGCAAGGGTATGGGGCTGCACTAAAGAGAAGGCCAGCTACATTTACATTCATATTAAACCCAAATCCTACAAGCTTGAGCTTTAGGAGAGTTGGTTGTTTAACAAGAACAAAAGAAAAACATGATCCATATACTTTCCTGCAACCAACAAAGACGTCTCTCATATCCTTTTAAGACATAGAGAATGAAAAAGATAACAAAGTTATAACCCACGATATGGCAACCATATTCAAATGACATCAATTTCCAAGTTGGGAGTACAATACGGTACACTGACATGGTAGTCCTCTTACTAGTTAAACATACAGTATTATAGTGGTGATTAATATTTGGAGGAGCAAAAGCCTAACTTCTATCACTTCATCACAACTTGATAAATGCCAATTCAGCATTTAGGAGTTGTTGCACAGCAAACTAGAAAATAAATTGGTATCTACTGGCCCAAACATAAAAACAATCTCCTTAAAAATGCTCTCCTTAACCAAGTGCAACAAAGAGAGGAAATTAAGGGAAATTATTTAAGCCAGATGAGGAAAAACAAACAGCAGAAACTTACCAAGAGAAAAACAAATTGCAGGTGCATACAAATGGTGTTCATTGATCTTCCTAGACAGTGCTAAGGAGGCTATATTTTACCAGCTGGAAAGGTTCTTTTGTGGGCAAGAAGAGAAAGAAGGCCTGGAACTCGGTCCTCTTTAGTGTGTTTTCTGGTGTACGAAGGAGAGGAACCGTGATAGCTTAAAGATGGCCCAGCTATACTAAAGATTAAAACATTCTTTTGTTCATAATTTTATGGAGCTGAAATAGGGGGTATTTTAGGGAAAGGGGCTTCCTCTCTCTTAGGTTTTCTGGAGTGGTTAGCCTATTGTTGAGGGCCAGTGAGATTTTTTGTGCTTCAGCCACTCTTCTTGTTTGTTTTTTGGACTGCTTTGTATACTTCTTGTATACCCCATGGCTGTCTTGTTTTTTGTTGTGATTATCTATCAAAAAAATAAAAAACCAAGAGAAAGAAGAAATAATCATCTGCAAAAGTGGATAATTTATGTCTCAAGGATCAATGTAGTTAGCATAATTATTTTATTAAAATTTGCACTTTAGATATTCATAGTTGTTAACATATAGAGTTGTAATTAGTTAGAAAACTTAACATATAGAGTTGTAACCAGATTAGGAATCCTAACATGTAGAATTGTAATATATTAGGAAATATAGACTATCCATCATGTATATATACACATGTTAATTCAATAAAAAAAAACACAAGGAATTCTTTCCTCCAATTCTCTCTTGGTTGTTTTCTACATGGTCAGCCTAGGGTTCAAGTTTGAGAAATTTTCGAGGAAAATTTAATCTAAGGTCAGTTTCTGAGGGGGGCGACTTTCAAACACCCACTTAGAGTGAGCGTGAGTCCTCACCACAGATAGGAGGGTTCGCCAGCCGCCGACGAGCCAAGCTGCAAAATCCGATGGCCGGATTCTGAGCGCGTGAAGCTCACGCTCCTCCATGAGATTTCGGATTAGTTCCACACGCTCTGTGCATGTGGGAACGTGAGATATTATTCCAACCCCCCGAGTCTCCTTCTGCTATCGTCACGGCAGGGCTCTAGTATACCTTAGTTTCCCGTTTTGGCCCCGGATTTGCAGTTTTAGTGTTTGTGTCCGACAACCCTCTTTTCTAGGGTTTCGCTACTTTTCCAAAATTCAGTTCCGAGTGCTCGCTTCTCGATCTCTTCCGGTACTGGCAATGGCGCACTGCAGGAGAAGAAACCGACACTGAAGCTCGAAGTGGTCCCGATGATGTCCAAAATCAAGGAAGACAAACCGACCGGGTCCCAACTATTTGGAATGGAGCAAACAATTCAATATACGAGCGTATGTATGGGCGCCAATTTACCAAGGATCGCCAACTCCGATGTTCGAAAGAGCAATGGACGGAGTGAGATGCTCGTCATTCATCAAAACTTCAGAATTTATCGACGCTGAAGGTACCGGGTCTCAAGACCACCGTGAATCTGTTAAAGAGCCAATGGATTATCTGGAGTTTGAGTTTTCTCGAAAGGGGAATGTTTCTCGTATATTTCGATGTGTGTAAAGCATTCTATCGATCGTGAGAAACAGATCGGGCCACTGCACTTTATGGCCTACAAAAAGATACATGAAGAGCCTACATGCTTATGCCCTTTAGTCCGTATGTCGTGCTTAGCAGTCAACGAGAACAGATGGCAATTATGGGGTTTCTTGCCGCTCTTCCTTCTGAGTATGATTCAGCTAAGGCCTAGATTTTGTCCAATCCTGAGATATCATCTCTTCAGGAGACCTTTAGCAGGATTCTTCGCACCGAGGTATCATCCTCTTCTTCACTCATTCCTTGTATCTCGCCAGATAAGCAAGGCTCTTATCGATTGCACTATTGCCGAGGGCAACATAATAGAAACAGTGGTCCAGGTGATAACACTAGAGGGCCTGGTTCTGGAGGTGTTGTTTGGTATTACTGCTATAAGCTTGGCCATGTGATATGCGATTGTAAGAAACGATAGAATTGAAATCATAAATTCAAGCCATCATATCGCTTTACCATCGAGGCATTTGATCACTAGCTTTAGTTCTCACCATGAATTAGCCAGTTCCAATTGTATCAGACTCCAATAGACTTCCATCTACCCGACATCGCACAGCGAGTCGTAAACCCAATAAATGCCTTGTATCTTCTTCATCTTCCGAATGGGTCATTGACTCTGGAGCCAAAGATCACATGACAGGTAACTCTAGTCTTTTCTCTACCTTTTAGTCACAACCTTCACCTTCTACTGTCACTCTAGCAGATGGATCACATTCATGCAAAGCCTTCGGGTCGTGCACATCACAGCTCTAATCCATCTATTCCTTTGACATCGTACCTGAGTTTACTAAATTTCTTTTAATTTGATGTCCAAGAAGCAAGTTAACTCGAGCACTTAAGTGTTATATCTCATTCTTTCCTGATTTTTGCCTCTTTCAGGATCTTATGACGAAGCAGATTATAGGCAGAGGCCGTGAGTCTGAGGGTTTATACATGCTTGATCCTACAGTCCCAAGACCTATTACTTGTTCTGGAGTCACTACACCATTTGAGACACATTGCCGATTAGGTCATCCTTCGCTGCCATTATTAAAGAAATCAGGTCCCGCCGACCAAGTATCCTTAAATTGTGAGTCTTGTTAATTTGCAAAACATCATCGCCTTAGTTATAAATTCCCAGAGTTACTAAACGAGCTAGTGCTCCGTTTCAGTTAGTCCATTCAGATGTGCTGGGTCTCAGGCTCGGGCTTGTGTCCCCAACCTGCTTCGAGCATTTCTTTATTACTTTTGTTGATGATTATTCATGAACCACTTGGTTATATTTAATGAAAAACCGCTCTGAGTTGTTTTCTCATTTCCGTGCCTTTTGTGTTGAGATTCATACTCAATTTCATGTTTATGTTCAAAATCTAAGAAGTGATAATGCAAAAGAATATGTTTCCGAACAATTTCAGTCCTTCATACTTCAACATGGCATCCTTCATCAAACTTCTTGTGTTGACAATCCTGCTCAGAATGGAGTTGCTGAGAGAAATAATAGACACCTTCTTGAAACTGACACAGCTCTATTATTTCATATGCATATGCCCAATCATTTCTGGGATGATGCTATTTCCACAGCTTGTTTTTTGATTAACCGGATGCCTTCATCAGTCTTGAATTGGGACACACCGTATCACATCATTTTCCCCAATAAACCTCTATTTCCTATTGAGTCTCAGATATTTGGATGTACATGTTTTGTTCGAGATGTTCGTCCTCAGGTATCTAAACTTGACCATAAATCTTTAAAATGTATATTGCTATTCCAGTTCGTAAAGGGTACTGTTTACTACCCTAGTCTTCGAGGTAATTTGGCTCACAGATGTTTGCCTTTGAGAACAGTCCTTCTCTTCACCCCGACCCACACTAGCCGAAGGAGGCGCATGACCTCTAGTGTATACTATTGCCCCGTGGGCCCCTCCCGTTCCTCGCTCCAAGAAAGCTCAACCCCCTCCTATTCCTGGCTCCAATAAAGCCTCCCATCACCTCAGTCTACACTCAACGCTGTAACTCCACCTCGTCTCTCTAGTCCTCCACCGCCGCCACATCGATCCGCCTCGATGATGATCTCCTATTGCCTTCAGGAAGGTAGACGCCAAGGTGTTCATCCACTTCCTCATTTCAGACCTATAACCAGTTGTCTTCCTACCATATTCTTTTATCATTTGGACCTATCTTGCCTAACACTTTCAGAAGCCTCATTCCTTCACCTTGGTCATGAGTGCTATGATAGAGGAGATGGATGCTCTAAATGGGAATGGTACTTGGAACTTGGTACATTTACCTACTGGGAAGAAAGCCATTGGATGTCGCTGGGTCTTTGCAATCAAAGTTAATCCGGATGGTTCAGTTGCTCGATTGAAAGCACGACTTGTGGCCAAAGGGTACGCTCATACCTATGGTGTGGACTATTCTGATACCTTTTCCCTGTTGCTAAGATGACATATGTTCGGCTTTTTATTTCCTTGGCTGCCACTCATAATTGGGATCTTCATTAACTTGATATTAACAACGCCTTTCTTCATGACGATCTTCAGGAGGAGGTATATATGGAGTAACCTCCAGGGTTTGTTGCTCAGGGGAAGATTGGGAAGGTTTGTTGCCTTCGGAAGTCATTATATGGCTTGAAGCAGAGTCCCCGTGCTTGGTTCGGTAAATTTAGCCAAACAGTTGAGAAATTTGGCTTGTAGAAGAGTAAATCTGACCAATCCGTCTTCTACTAGAACTCCAATTCAGGTATTATTTTATTGGTGGTGTATGTGGATGATATTGTTATCACTGGGAGTGACTCTACAGGAATCTCATCCCTTAAGTCCTTTCTTCACGGTCAGTTTCATACAAAGGACCTAGGGATGCTTAGATATTTCTTGGGTGTTGAAGTTATGCGGAGTAAACATGGAATCTTGTTATCTCAAAGGAAATATGTGCTTGATTTATTGTCTGAGACTGGAAAATTGGGAGCAAAGCCATGTAGTTCCCCTATGGCTCCGGGCTTACACCTTACTAGAGAAAAGTTTGAGGATCCTGAGAGATATAAGAGCGTGACCTAGTTGGGGAAGCCGAACTACCCCTTCTGGTAACTTGTCACGATGTATTGCACACTTAGTCAGTGTTGTAAGTCAATACATGTCTTCCCCGACTATTGACAATTGGGCAGCTATAGAACATATTCTATGTTACTTGAAAGGAGCTCTGGGCGAATTATTATGTAGTAATCCCCTTAGAGCGCAATGGGTTGAATGGCTTCCACGTATGCTGATTGGGCAGGGTCAAAGGAAGATAGGATATCCACATTTGGTTACTGTGTTTTTGTTGGTGGAAATCTGGTCTCATGGAAGAGTAAAAAGCAAGGGGTTGTTTCCCGTTCAAGTGCAGAGTCAGAATATAGAGCAATGACACAATCCATGTGTGAAATCATGTGGCTTCATCAATATACTTGGAGTCGGCATTATGGTATGGTCAATAGAACTTTGATTGTGTAGTTTGCCCTTCATATTACCTCGAATCCTGTATTCCATGAACGAACTAAGCATATTGAGATTGACTGCCACTTCGTTCGTGAGAAAATACAACTTCGGTTTGATTTACCCACGCCGATATGTGAAGGCGGAGGAAACGGTTGGGTGATATTTTCACAAAGGCTCTAAGTGGGGACCGGGTTAGCTATTTATGTAACAAGTTGGGCATGATTGACAACTATGTTCCAACTTGAGGGAGAGTGTTAACATATAGAGTTGTAACTAGTTAGGAAACTTAACATATAGAGTTGTAACCAGATTAGGAATCCTAACAAGTAGAGTTGTAAAATATATTAGGAAATATAGACTATCCCTCCTGTATATATACACATGTTAATTCAATGAAAAAAATGCACAAGGAATTCTTTCCTCAAATTCTCTCTTGGTTGTTTTCTACAATAGTTAAGACTTGAGAATTGCCATTTATGATGAAAAAATGAAAATATCATTATAACAAATTATCGAGCATATATCCACAAATCCTGATTACTACGAAAAGAAACATTAACATTTTATGCGTAACTTTGAAAAACAGATAAAATCTAAGTGAGGAAGGGGTTCTCTCTTATTTATGCCTTCCTTTTCGAAACAAAATCAACTCGGGAGATGAGACTTGGTTTTAAAGGTCGTGACCAATTGAAGGTAACGATATTCTTTGATTTACACTTTAAGGACTCGATAGATTCGAAGCCGGAATCGACTAGTCTATCCCCACCAAATGATGATGCGAAACCAAGGTTCAATTTATGATCTTCAAATGGGAATGTCTTGAGAAATCTGCGAAATAACATAAACCAAAGAACAAACACAAGATTAGGCTGACAGATTCCAGCTCAGTGAGGATAGGCATGAATGGATTCAAATATGTACCGAAACCTGAGAATTTCAACCCTCAAAGAAACCCCAAAAATAGTCTTATTTTACTCCATTGTCGAAATTACTTACACCATTAGGTTAATGGCGAAGCAATTGGCAGCAAGGATGAAGAATCGCCGAGGAAAACCTACCCTTAACTCCCTCCTCTAGTTTCTAACTGAGCTAAATTAAAGAACCCATTATCCCGGTCTACGATATTCCACAGGCCTATCAAACGCTCAAAAGCGATCAACAAACACCTAAAGAAAAGGCAAAAAGGAAAAGAAGATAAAAAAGGCACACAGGACAAATATCCTCACTAATAGGAGTAATTCTTCACAAAAACTACTCCCTTAGTTCTTTTGCATATTTGCATACATGATATTCATGAAATTCACTAAGTTAAAGGCTCATATATTAGAAAATAGACATGCTATTAGAAAATCTATTTCACAATCAATGCGAAACTTATGGCAAAGTTTAAATCTGTTGGATTTGGCCAGTGTTGATTATAAAAAAATTTTGAAACATTTTAAAACAGTAACTATCTCCTTGATACTGTGACGGACCTTTTAATATCTTAGCGAGGATCATCATCAAAGTTCTGATAAATTCAGCTCCAACATTTTGCAAATCTAGAATGCTATAAGATTTAAGCAAAAAACAACACGAATCTAAGGCTTTAGTTGTTGTAGGGTTTCATATGCATTTTGAGTTGGTGACTATCTAGTTGAGTGGATGACAAAGGAAAAAAGGAAGTTCGATGTAGTAAAAGGGTTAAACAAAATGTAGACGTGGAGAGGAGTGACTACCTATAGACAAAAGGCTCATGGTTTCTTTGTGGGAGATATAAAGAATAGGAAAAAACAAGATGTTTCGAGGACTTAATAATCGTTTATACCATTTGCGATCTTCTTTATCATTAATGAAATGTTATATCTTATCCATGAAGGTAGGCATGATTAGTCAATAGGCTTGTCACACCTGACAAAGGTTCTATATTTGATTAGCCACACATCTTGGAAGGGCTATCAAGAGGCCCTTTCTAGTTCTCGGCTTGTTTATGTAAGATTGGCGAAACACTTTCTTATTTATTAAGTTCCGGACTATGATAAGCTCCATCGAACTTAAGCTGAATCAACTTCATAAACTTTGAAGAAGCTTCATATTGCTAGCTATGCACCTTTCTGAGGCACTTTCACTACATAGAACTCAAACCGGCCAATATACTAACCTTCGCAAGCTCACTTTTTTTGTCACGCCAAAACCCACCCTAGGGGCATGGTTGTCCAATTCACACCCTCAGGCCTTCGACCTTAGGTTTGAAGTACGGCGACATTCCTTATGGCTGGTTTTGTCGAATACGAACACATGTTCGAGTAAATGCGCAACTTTCTAAATTCGTCAATTCCCCAAAATTCAAAATTTAATCTTAGACAAAAAAAACTATTTCTAAATATCCAAATCTCAATTATGCATATCATATAAAGCTGTTCGGAATATAACAATATTTGGGATCTCCAAAATTAACTTTGTACTAATATAAAATGGAATGTTATCATCAAGTGACTTACTCAATTAACTTTAAACTGATATTTTACATGAGATATAAACATTAGTTAAACATGATCCAAACATAAAGTTCCTAATCAAATCCTAATGATCTAACCTAGCCATCACTCACCATTGAAACTAAAAGTACACGAAAATGTCCAGCGAATGGGAGTGAGCTAAAAGCTCCCAAATAAGAAATACTAATACGATTTCATGGATCAAAGTTTTCAATCATAACAAATAGGAGATGTTTTCATGAAGCTTTTGATTCAAAAATAAGTTGGAACATTAACAAAATATACTTCAAAACATTCTCACATCCATTTCAAATTGGTTTCATATCAAATGTGAAATTCAAACAATTTTCATAATAAATTCGATTCAAACACTTTCATATCAAATCCAAAATCAAATACATTTGAATATATTTTCTCTGGTCATCAAATATCATTAGTTTTGATTATGTGGGACTTTCAAATGGTGGCTGTGCAATTGTTCCTTTTAAGGTGGACGGAACCAACCTTCTTGAAATCTTAGTAACCTCTAACCAAGCGCAGAATTTGGGGTTGAATCGGTCGTTACATGAGAAAGTAGCAAAAGTCGACTATTATATCCATTTGAGCAAGGGTAGAATAGTGTCAGCTTCTTATATCCCGATAAGAGAGCCAAATAGTCATCAACTTTGTATTCCCGTTAGCGAGGCCAAACCTTGAGTCAAATATTTCATTCAAAAGTTCAAATTACAAATCATATCTCCATTTTCTTTAAAATAAACAGAAACAAATCTGAAAGTCTGATCGCTACAAAACTACTTTCTTGAGTCATATGGATAATCAAATAAATAAAAGGTAAAACTTTTTAGCAAACCAGATTATATATAGTCGGATAAAACAGATTTTCATCCTCAAATGAAGTAAAAACAAACAAATTTCTTTTAAAAATCTGCATTAATATCCTTACGACATATATACCAAAAATAATAATTTTTAGAAAAATTTGTATTAGAATCCTTACCTCAGTACTCAAAAGCTTTGAAGAGGCTAATCCAAGAATTTCATCTCGTGAAATAAACATACAAAATAATAAGGAAGAGACTATAATATTCACTTATTTATTTTAAAACTTTCCTAATTTGATATTCTTAACAATTATATTATTTTGTTCTGCCTCAAACATATTGACAACTGTTCAAATGATAACTATTTGAATTAGGTAGTTTTACAAATTTTATAAAACTCATATTTCCTTTCGGATCTTATTTTAATAATTTATTTATTTTTATGCTTTTAATCCGAACTAAATCTTTTACTAGAAAGAAATAATATTAATATTATTTTACAAATTATATTACATTACATTGTCTAGCCTTTTTACCTAACAATTTATCATACTTGACAGCAAGTATTATTAACATATCTTATTTCCTATATTGCTAACTAATTGGCCCATTTCTAATCATATTCCTTATCTAATAAAATCTCAATCCTTAACCAAAATATTTACTTGCAAAAATATATCTTTAAATACTTTATCAAATACAAATATTATCACGAATTAACCTTTTCAATTTATCTTATTTATTTATCATTATTTTCTTTCAAAATTTATCCTTAAATACTTTTAATTCTCATATTTCGAGTAATTCAATGTGACACCACTAATCCTGGCATTTTCCTTTCACCAAGCGAAAGTGTAATCCAAATCCCGACACTTTGAGGTTGATCTAGCCCGAAAGAAAATTAAGGAAATACGTATTGAAGAAATACAGAAAAATAAAATGAGGAAAGATCTTACCTAGAAATTTGTTCTTGAGCCATAGATCAGAAAGTGATAAGTCTCCCGAGGGTCTACGTGGGAGGAGAGGGATTCAAGAAGAATAGAAATGATTTTCTTTTCTTACTCCAATTTATACTTGAGGTATCTATTAGGAAGTTACCTTTTTTCCCCTCTTTCATTAATTTATACCTATTATGATTTGTCATTATACCTCTTTCATGTCATTATACCTATTTTATTTCCAATTTATACCTCTTAAGTAATGTTAAGATTTAATTATTACTATTATGATTTGTCTTATACCTCTTTCATGTCATTATACCTATTTTATTTCCAATTTATACCTCTTTATGTCATTATTATTTTCCCTTAATTTATACACATACAAATTCCATATTATTATTTTAAGTAACCCTTATATACAAATTCCTATCATTAATATTTTACTAAACATACTATACAAATTCACAAGATTGTTACATTCTCCTCGGCTATAAAAGTTTAGTCCTCTCTAAACTTGACTTACGAGAATCTTGAAATAATTGAGGATGTTTCTCACCAAATCTGTATACAACTCAGAAGTGACCTCTTGAATACTATGATTGGACTTTACCAACTTGACAACGCGGCTTGCAGTCAGTGAACCTTATTCATCACATCCACAATTTGAGCGGACACCTCTTCATAGCCGGTCGATTCCTCAAAAAATCTAATGGCTCGACTCCACAACACGAGAAGCATGAAAACATATTTTCTCAAGTTCGAAACATAAAACACATTATGAATCTTAGACGGGTATAGAGCGAGGCTACTTTATGATAGTGCCTATATACTAATATTTCAAACAAGCCCCTGAATCAAGGGTGGGTTTTCCTTTTCTCAGCCAGTTTTCAATTTCCAAATATCTCAATTTAACTTCGATAAGCAAATTTTAAGATACAAAAGTACTTGGAATTCAAATACACCAAATATTGATTAGGGATTATCGAAACATAACTTTTTTTGTGTGTACATAGATTTTCTTTAAAATTCTCTTTAATTAGGATTATCTTTCAAACAAATCATTACACAGTTCAATATCTAAAATTTTTCTCAATATGATGTAACACCTTGGGATATAGCTTTGTATAAACCTTACATGAGGGACTTTATAGTCACCATTGAAACTAAAAACTTCATTCTACAAAGAAGAATTTGGCAAAGGTAAGAATAATTAAATTTAACAGCTCCTAAAAACAGTATATCTCGACAAATATTTCCAACACGATTGCTTTTCCTCAATTAGTCATTGATCTAAGTATGAAGCTACTATCAATACTAACCCAGTACTTGATTATTTTCTTTTTCTTTTTTTTTTTGATGAAGTCACAATCTAAAATAAAATAAGAATTCATTATACCATAGAATCAAATATTTCACACGTTATCAAAATCTCCTTTATATCGAGAAGGTAGTCGATGAAAAATTATTAAGACTTGTCATAAACAAATCATCATAATGAAACATTGTCATCAACTAAGGTTCTTGGTAACCTTATCACAAAATCCATGGTAATAAGTTTCCACACTCATTTAGAAATATAAAGTAGTTACAAAGTACTATTAGGTCTTTGATGTAAACCTCCATATATGATCCTCTTAAGTCACAAATAATGTAATACCTTACTTCATATATGACCATCAAAATTATGTCTTAAATATTTAAACTTTTGCATCCTTTTAGGGTAGATCGTAGCTTAAGTAATAAACCTCCTTCAAAAGTTGTCTCCTTATGTCTCCCATTATTAACGTGTCTAATCCCAAATTTTCAAGATCTTATTATCTTATTAAACATAATCAATTGTTCAAAAGAAGTTCAACTAGTTTCAAATAATTCCTTATAGATCTGAATTCTCCAAACAAGTTTAATTTGCACCTATAATGCTCAACATAAGAACTCTAAAATCCAAAGGAGTATGACATGGACTTGTAAACATCTCTAATCATATAATAATTGTTTGCGACAACCTTAAATGATTTCAAGGAAAATTTTTTTTTTTCTATTTAAGGCATAAATCACAGGAATTCTCATTGTTTTAATGTACTGAATAATCTCATCATAATCATAGTAATTGTATCAATATCTTCTATTTCTTGCTTAAAATCATTTTAAAGAGACAAAGACTTCAAACTCTCATAAAATGTTGATCATAATAAAAAAAATGTCTTCATATCTTAAGTGCAAAAATCATTTTACCTAACTTTAAATCATAATAAGGTAGTTTCTCTATCTTAAAATTTCAAATGTCTATAAAATATATCAATTTTCCATGTTGCATATGGACACAACATAAATCCTAATGAAACATCATTGTAAAAGCAGATCTTTGCGAGCAATGAAATAATCGGAATAGGTTGCTACCAATTTATACTTCAACTCTATGAAAATTTATCATCATGAGTTATAGACCAATAAAACTTAACTTCTTTCTACTTCATCCCAGCCTGAAATATAAGATAATCTTAGAATCTCTTAATAATTTATTTGTAGTACTGATAAATCGAAAGTTCAAACTTTAATAACAATATTAAGATCACCAAATTTCAAATTGTTTTCATCACTCATCACATTGACTTAAAAAAGACCCTATAACGTTTCAAAGCAAATAACTACGAGGCTTAGCTTATGAGTAACAATTTATCTACATGTTTCCCTTCAATACAAGCTCAGAGATAACTAGAGTATGGAAAGGCAAATATTTTCCCCGAAACAAATCAACAAATAATAAAAGGTAGTAGCTCCTTAATTCATCCTCGAAATCAAACAAAACCTTAATGTTTAAGGAGTATTAAGTCAATTCAATATTTTTTCTTACCAAGTAGGTCATAAATAACTTCAAACCACCATATTATCCATAATGACATGTCCCAAAGTGACAAATTCAAATCATACTTTCATCTTATTAAAGTATATTCACTAAACCAAAAAACAATACAAAGGAAAAGAGTGTAGTGAACTTTACAACTAGTCATCGAGAAATCATTTATCTAACATACCTTTGTACAAATGCTAAGAATACTCAAGCGGATATGAACTATCAACTAACATGTCACTCGACTATCCACAGTGATACACAGAAACTTAAACAAGTTCAGTTAAGATAGTAAATCAGCTCTGATTCCACTTGGGCCAGAGGCACTACGTACTTGGTTACCATGAGCACCATCACTCCTATTCCTCTTCCTTTGTTGTTTCCTATATTGGTGAAGCTCTTCATTATCCTTCTCTGCAATAAGGGCTCTGTCTACCACCTCTAAATAAACACCCGACTTAGGTGTTATCTTATTCTTCAAATAAGGCTTTAGTCCATCAAGACTTTAATGCTTTTCCTCCTCTGTACTTGATCATTAGTGGGGTAAAGCGTGGTAAGATTGATCAAACTTAGCCTCATATTGGGCCCTTTGTCAAATCTCTTTGTTCCAAATCCTTCAAAAGCCTCTGAATATGAGCTACCAATGATCCGCTCATCATTATGCTACAGAGGTCTTTTGTCTGTATCAACAATCAACAAAGTACTTCATCATCAATCATCTTCCTGAGATTTATATTAAAATAAATCAATCTCTTGCTTCCCAAAGTTGACTGCCCCCATTTAATAGAAGATCACCCTTCATTTGTTATTCCATAGAAGTCAACGCCTCCAATCCAATCAAACAAGTCTTTAGACCAAATATGTTCCTTCTCGTGATTCATGGTGGGGTAAAGCCCTTAGCGGAGGAGGTATATCCTCATTAGCCTGACTATTTTGAAAGATAAGTCTCCTTGGCAACATGGTGTTTCATACAAAAGGTATAACTAATTTAGTCATTAAGAAGCCAAGTAAGCAAGTTAGAATTGTAGGGAATTAAAGGAATAAGACTAGATGAAGTTGAAACTTAAGCTAATGCATCACTCATCTATTCCCAAAGGTAAACTAAACGAGTTCCCATCAAGATCATAACCTATAGCTCTGATACCACTCTGTCACGCCCCGAAACCCACCCTAGGGGCATGACTGTCAATTCACACCCTCAAGCCTTCAGCCTTAAGGTTTGAAGTGTGAAACGACACTAACCTTCCTTGTAACTGGATTTTGTCCAATTACCAAACACATGTTCAAAGTAAATGCAAGAATCCTCTAAATTCAATTCCCCAAATTCAAAAATTCTAATGCCGACAAAAAAACTATTTCTAAATATCCAAATCTCAATTATGCATGTCATATAAAGTTGTTCAGAATATAACAACATTTGGGATCTCTCAAATCCTAACTTGTACTAATATAAAATGGAATGTTATCATCAAAGTGACTTTCAATTAACTTTCAAAACCTAATATTTCATATGAATATGAACTTATTAGTTCAACATGATCCAACATAAAGTCTCTAATCAAACTTAATAATGACGAATCCCCAACTCCAGCCAATACTCCTCGTGGAAACTAAAAGTACCTGAAAATATGTCAACGAATGGGGAGGAGCTAAAAGCTCAATAAGAAATACTAATACGCTTCATGGATCAAAAAGTTTTCAATCATATAACAATAGAGATGTTTTTCATCAAAACTTTGATCTTAAAATAAGCTGGAACATTAACAAAATATACTTCAAAACATTCACATCCATTTCAAATCGTTTCATATCAAATGTGATCCAAACAATTTCATATCAAATTTCGATTCAAACACTTTCATATCAAATCCAAAATCAAATACATTTCAAATATATTTTTCCGTCATCAACATCAAATTTATGTTCAAAGTGGTGGGACTTTCAAATGGGTGGTTATTAGTCGCAAATTGTCTCTCTTTAAGGTGGACGGAAATCAAACACTACTAGTACTTATGTAATCTCTCTAACCAAATCTCTAGATTTGGTTCAAATCAATTACATTCCTCTAATTAAGAAAATGAAGTCAATCATTATATCCTGCTGACAAGGGCCGAATAGTGTCAACTATTATATCCCGCTGGATATGGCCAAATAGTGTCAACTATTGTTCCCCGCTGATGTGGCCAAATTCAACTGCAGTCAAATATTTCATTCAAAAGTTCAAATTACAAAACATCATATCTCCACATTTTCTTTCGTAAACAAAACAAATCTCAAAAGTACACCATACAAACTCACTTTCTCATCCATGGATAATCAAATAAATAAAAAGGTAAAACTTTCGCAACCAAGATTATATATAATTCAGATAAAACAATTTTCATCCTCAAATGAGTAAAAACAAACAAATTTCCTTTTAAAAATCTGCATTAATATCCCTTACACGTACATATATATAAAAATAATAATTTTTCGAAAAGCTGTATTAGAATCCCTTACCTCAAAGGAGTACTCAAAAGCTTTGAAAGAGCTAATCCAAAGAATTTCATCTCAATGAAATATTTCTCCTAAAATAATAAGGAAGAGACTATCATCATTACTTATTTATTTTTAAAACTTTCCTAATTTGATATTCTTAACAATTATATTATTTTTGTTCACTTTCTAAACATATTGATTAACTGTTCAAATTGAGAATTATTGAATTAGGTGGTTTTACAAATTTTATAAACTCATATTTCCTCTTGATCTTATTAATAATTTATTTATTTTTATGCTTTTAATCCGAACTAAATCTTTTACTAGAAAGAAATAATATTAATATTATTATTTTACAAATTATATTATTACACAATACTTGTCTAGCCTTTTTACTCCTAATAATTATCATACTTGGATAACAAGTATTATTAACATATCTTATTTCCTATAATTGCTAACTACCCTATTTCTAATCATATTCCTTATCTAATAAAATCTCAATCCTTAATAAAATATTTACTTGCCAAAATATATATCTTAAATACTTATCAAATACAAATATTTATACAGAATTCAACTCTTTTCAAATTTATCTTATTTATTTATCATTATTTTCTTTCAAAATTTATCCTTAAATACTTTTTTTTAATTCTCATACTCAAAGTAATTCAATATGACACCACTAATCCTTAACTTATTTTATTTCTAAAAAACGAAAGTGTAATCCAAATCTGACTTCTTCAAGGTTGATCTAAACTGAAAGAAAATTAAAGAATCTACATCAAAGAAATCTAGGAAAAGCAATGAGGAAGGATCTCATTCTAGAGAAATTTGTTCTTCAAACTCCTAGATCCAAAGCCGCACGTCCTCGAAATTCTACCCGCCGGAGTTCAAATAAGAAAATAGTCACTTTCTCCAATTTATACTTGAGGTATCTATTAGAAGTTACCTTTTTACCCTCTTTCATTAATTTATACTCTATTATGATTTGTCATTATACCTCTTTCATGTCATTATACCTATTTATTTCCAATTTATACTCTTTCATGTCATTAAATTAATTGATACCTATTACATTTGTCCTTATAATTTTTCTATGTCATTATACTCTATTTTAGTTTCCAATTTATACCTCTTTCTTTCTTATGTCATTATTATTTTCCTTAATTTATACCCCATACAAATTCCCATCATTATTATTTTCCGTAACTTATACCTATACAAATTCCTATCATTATTATTTTCCTAACTATACCCATATACAAATTCCTGGTGTTACATTCCCTCCTTTATAAAGTTTAGTCCTCTAAACTTGACTTACTGTAGTCTTGGAAATAATTGAGATGTTTTTCTCATCTCTTCTTCTAACTCCTAAGTGACCTCTGAATACTAAGTGATCGCTTCCATTGACTTTTACCAACTTGACAACATGACGTCGTAGAACCTTATTCATCACATCCACAATTTGAACGCGACACCTCTTCATAGGTCAATTCTGAAAATCTAATAATAGCCCAACTCCACAAACATGAGAAGGCATCGAAAACATAGGCGCTTCTCAAAGTCAAACATAAACACATTATGAATCTTAGATGTATGGGGGCAAGGCTACTGCTATATGATAAGGTACCTACTCTCTAATATTTCAAACAAGCCCACAAATCAAGGACTAGTTTTCCTTTCAATGTAGATTTTCACTTCCAAATATCTCAATTTAACTCAATAAGCAAATTTTAAGATACAAAATCACCAAATTCAAATACCAAATATTGATTGGGATTATCAACATAACACTTGTAAAATTTTGATTTTCTTCCAAATTTCAATCGAGATTTATCCTTTCACAATCAATTACACAAGTTCATGTCTAAATTTTTTTTTCTCTAATATGATCATAACACATAAAGGGATCATAAACTCAACCATAAACCTTATGAAGATAATCCCACATCGCTTAAAACTATTCTACAAGAAAATTTAACCAAAGTAAGAACTCATTCTGATTACTTCCAACTCTAAAACAATATATCTCAACAAATATTTCCAACTTGCGACATTTCCTCTAATTAGCTGTTCAGTCTAAGTATGAAAGCTACTATCAATACTAACTTAGTACTTCGATTATTTCTTTTTTCTTTCTTTCTTTTTTTTTTTTTTGATGAAGTCATACAATCTAAAATAAAATAAGAATTCTTTATTACATACCAAGGAATCAAATATTTTTACATTATCAAAATCTCCTAATATCGAGAAGGTAGTCCGATAGAAAATTCTATTAATTTTTATCCATAAACAAACCATCATAATGAAACATTGTCATCAACTAAGGTTCTGGTAACTTTATCACAAGTCCATGGTAATAAGTTTCACAATCATTTAGGAAATATAAAGTAGTTATGTTAATTATTAGGTTCTTGATGTAAACCTCCATATAACATCATACTAAACCCAAAGTCACAAATAAATGTAATAACACCTTACTCATATATGACCATCAAAATTATGTCTTAAATATTTAAACTTTTGCATCCTTTTGAGTAGATCGTGTTTAAAGTAATAAACCTCCCTTCAAAAGTTGTCTCCTTATGTCTCCATTATTTAAGACATATGTCTAATCCTAAATTTTCAAGATCTTATTATCTTATTAAATATACCAATGGTTCCAAAAGTTCAACTAGTTTCAAATAATTCCTTATAAGATCTCAATTCTCCAAACAAGTTTAGTTGCACTATAATGCCTCAAATATAAGAACTCTTAAAATCCAAAGGTATGACATGGACTTGTAAACATCTCTAATCATATAATAATTGTTTATGCATAACCTAAATGATTTCCATGGAAAATTTTTTTTTTTCTATTTAAGGCATAAATCACAAGATTCATTGTTTTTATTAGTACTCGAATAATGTCATCATAATCCTTAAGTAATTGTATCAATATCTTCTATTTCTTGCTTAAAATCATTTTAAGAAGACAAAGACTTCAAACTCTCATAAAGTATGAGTAGATCATAATAAAAATGTCTTCATATCTTGGCAAAATCATTTCGCTTCTTAACTTCAAATCATATAATAAGGTAGTTTTCTATCTTAAAATTTCAAAATGTCTATAAAATATATCAATTTTTCCATGTTGCATATGGACACAACATAAATCCTAATGAAAGGCATCATTATGTGAAAAATTAAATCTTATAACCCAATGAAATAATCGTAATAAGAGTTGTTACTAATTTGCTCTTCAACCTATGAAGCTATCATCATAGTTATAAGACCAATAACAAAACTAACTTTTCTATGTCAGCTCAAAATATAAGATAATCAGAGATCTCTAATAATTTATTTGTAGTACTCAATAAATCCCAAGAAAAGTTCAAACTTTAATAATAATATTAGATCCTTTCTTAAATTTCAAATTGTTTTCATCACTCATCACATTGGACTTAAAAGACCTAACATTTCTAAGCAAATAACTACCTTTAAAAGGCCAGCTAAGAGTAACAATTTATCTACATGTTTCCCTTTCAACTAAACTCAAGATAACTAAGAATATGGAAAGACAATATTTTCCAAAACAATCAACAAATAAAAGGGTAGTAAGCCCTTAATCTATCCTCAAAATCAAACAAAACCTTAATGTTTAAGAGTGCATGTCAATTCAGAATATTCTTCTTATCACAATGGTCATAAAATAACTCTGCAACCAATTATATTGTCCATAATGACATAGTCCCAAAGAAGTGACAAATTCAAATCATACTTCATCTTGATAAAGCATATTCACTAAACCAAAAACAATACAAAAGGAAAAGAGTGTAGTGAACTTTAACTAGTCATCAAGAAATCATTTATCTAACATACCTTTTGAAGAAATGCAATAAATACTCAAACGGATATGAACTATCAACTAACATGTAACTCAACTATCCCCATACACAAACCTAAAACAAGCTCCTGTTAAGATAGTAAACCCGCCTGACCTAATTTGGAGCCGACTTTTTCCTCGTACTTGGTTACCATGAGCACCATCACTCTATTCCTCTTCCTTGTTGTTTCCTATGTACTGGTGAAGCTCTTCATTATCCTTCGCAATAAGGGCCCCGCCTACCACCCCAAATAAACACCCAAATCTCTCGAATTGATATCTTATTCTTCAAATAAGGCTTTAGTCCATCCGAAACTTTAATGCTTTTTCCTCCTCTCGTAGCAATCAATAGCGGTAAAACGTGAGAATCTAGTAAACTTAGCCTCATATTGGGCCATCACAAATCTCTTGTTCCAAACGACAAACTCTCCCACCTTGTCGTCGAACACCATCGGAAAGTACTTCTTATAAAATGCCCCTTAAACTATCTCCAAACAATAGCCCATAATCCTCTAAAAGCCTCTTAGTCATGAGCCACTAATGATCCGTCCTTTGTCTAACAGGCAAATGTTGTAGAAGAGGTTTTTTTTTTGCCCCTTAGGAACAATCAATCACAATAAAGAATTTTTCTATCATCATAATCCAAGTCTCCCGCCCGTGGATTCGAGGTAATGGGAAAAATAAGGGGGGACTCAACTCTAGTCTTCAAAGGAGCTACCCCTACTAGATGAGGATTGTCCTTGACCATTACTTCCAGTAGCTCTAGCCTGCCTCTCAACCAATCCAGCCAAAGTCCCTTAATATCTATAAAGCCCCTTCAGTATTCATAGGGGGCAAAGCCTTAGGTAAGTGATATAGTATATTCTCAATAAATGACTATTTGGAAAGATGCAAGTCTCCTTGGCAACATGGTGTTCTATAAGCAAAAGGTATAACTAATTTAGTCATTAAGAAGCTAAGTAAGCAAGTTAGAATCAGGAATTAAAGGAATAAGACTTAGATTTAGCTGAAACTTAAGCCAATGCATCACTCATCTATTCCCAAAGGTAAATCAACCCAGTTCCCATCAAGATCATAACTATACTGATACCACTGGTCACGCTCAAACTCCACCCTAGGGGGGCATGACTGTCAATTCACACCTCAAGCCTTCAGCCTTAAGGTTTGAAGTGTGAAACTATTAATTAACCTTCCTTTGTAATCGGATTTTTGGCTCCAAATACAAACACATGTCTGCAGTAAATGCAGAACTTTCTAAATTGCCAATTCCCAAATTCAAAATTTAATGCCGAATAAAAAAAAAAACTATTTCTAAATATCCAAATCTCAATTATATACTATATAAAGTTGTCTGTATAACAATATTTAACTAAATCCAACTTTTACCAATATAAAATGGAATGTTATCATCAAAGTGACTTTCAATTAACTAAAACCCAATATTTTATATGAATATGAACTTATTAGTTCAACATGATCCAACATAAAAGTCTTAATCAAACTTAATAATATCAATCTAACCTAGCCATCACTCCTCGTGGAAACTAAAAGTACCTAAACATGTCAACGATCGGGAGTGAGCTAAAAGCCAATAAGAAATACTAATACGCCATGGATCAAAAAGTTTTAATCATATAACAAATAGGGTGATGTTTTCATCAAAACTTTGATTCAAAAATAAGTTGGAACATTAACAAAATATACTTCAAAACATTCTCACATCCAGATTTAAATCGGTTTCATCAAATGTGATCCAAACACTTCATATCAAATTTCGATTCAAACACTTTCATATCAAATCCAAAATCAAATACATTTCAAATATATTTTCTCAGTCATCAAATATCAAATGGTGCCCACTATGTGGGACTTGCAATGGTGGCTAATGAATTGTTCCTTTTAAGGTGGATCAACCAAACACTACTAGTACTAGTGTCTCCTAGTCCAAACCCCTAGAGGTCAGGGGTTCAAATCAATTACATTCCCACCAAGAAAATGTAAAAGGTCAACGATTATATCCCGTTGATTAAGGGGCCGAAGAGTGTCAACTATTATATCCCGTTGATTAAGGGCCAAATAGTACAACTATTATTCCCATGGATGTACAACCAACGTAGTCAAATATTTCATTCAAAAGTTCAAATTACAAAACATCATTCCTTCACACTTTCGCTGTAAACAAAACAAATCTCAAAAGTACAATCATACAAAACTACTTTCTTGATCCATGGATAATCAAATAAATAAAAGGTAAACTTTTCTAAACCAAGATTATATATAATTCGATAAACAATTTTCATCCTCAAATGAGTAAAACAAACAAATTTCCTTTTAAAAACTGCATTAATAATATCCCTTACACGTATTATTATATATATAAAAATAATAATTTTCGAAAATGTATTAGAATCCCTTACCCTGTGCTGAGTAATTCAAAAGCTTTGAAAGAGCTTAATCCAAAGAATTTCATCTCAATGAAATATTTCCTAAAATAATGTATGGAAGAGACTATCATCATTACTTATTTATTTTTAAATCCTTCCTAATTTGATATTCTTAATAATTTCATATTTATTTTTGTTCGTTGCCTCAAATATATTGACAACCTGCTCAAAATGATAACTATTTGAATTAGGTAGTTTTACAAATCTTTATAAAACCTATGTTTTCTGATCTTATTTTTAATAATTATTTATTTTTATGCTTTAATCCGAACTAAATCTTTACTAGAAAGAAATAATATTAATATTATTTTACAAATTATACATTACACAATACTTGTCTAGCCTTTTACCTACACAATTATCATAATTTGACAACAAGTATTATTAACATATCTTATTTCCTATAATTGCTAATCTAATTATTTCTAATCATATTCCTTATCTAATAAAATCTCAATCCTTAATAAAATATTCACTCTGCCAAAAATATATATATCTTTAAATACTTATCAAATACAAATATTTATACAGACCAACCTTTTCAAATTTATCTTATTTATTTATCATTATTTTCTTTCAAAATTTATCCTAAATACTTTTAATTCTCATACTCAAAGTAAATTAATACACACCACTAACTTTAACTTATTTTATTTCAAAAACGAAAGTGTAATCCAAATCGACACTTCTTCAGGGTTGATCTAAACTGAAAGAAAATTAAAGAATCTACATCAGAGAAATCTAGAAAAGTAAAATGAGGAAGATCTTACCTAGAGAAATTTGTTCTTCAAACCCTAGATCCGAAAGCCGTACGTCCTCTGAAATTCTACCCGCCGGAGAGAAATTCAAAGAAGAATAGAAATGATTTTCTTTTCTTACTCCAATTTATACTTGAGGTATCTATTAGGAAGTTACCTTTTTACCCCTCTTTCATTAATTTATACCTATTATGATTTGTCATTATACCTCTTTCATGTCATTATATCTATTTTATTTCCAATTTATACCTCTTTCATGTCATTAAATTAATCGATACCTATTATGATTTGTCCTTATAATTCTTTCATGTCATTATACCGGCTTTATTTCCAATTTATACCCTTCTATGCTATTATTATTTTCCTTAATTTATACCTATACAAATTCCCATCATTATTATTTTCCGTGAATCTCTTATACTCTATACAAATTCCTATCATTATTATTTTCCCTAACTTATACCTATACAAATTCCTGGGTGTTACACTTTACTATTGTAACGGACATCAACTAAACAATCCCTGACATCTAACTCCCAACAAGTTTTCTATAAGATTAGTCAACTACCAGCTGGCTTGCCTATACTCCAAAGAAGCTTCACCAATTGACAATTACATGCACTTCTAGTGTAATCACAAGCAACTTGAACCAAAATGCACTATGAAAAGAAGCCTACACAAAATCAGATTTTGTCGCGTCTTTATTAGCTATAAATTGATTTTGTCTATTAAATTGTTTATCATCACCATAGCTCCTTATGTCATCATCACAGCGTTTTTCTCTTACTATTAACATCAATTTATTATTATGTTTTTTTAATCCCTTCTTTTATCTTCTTTGCTTTCTTACCTAACCCTCTATTCATTATCATCCATAATTATTATAGAAGCATCATCATCAAGAAACGTGATACTTATCATCAATTAAATAA